>JAMPIV010013132.1:0-368076 GCA_024509875.1 Oreohelix idahoensis
ATTTTTCCATCCTTCCCATTACTTCCTTCGGGGCAGTAAGCAATTTGCCTTGCCTTGTCCTTTATTAAATTTGAGAGGGCATTGTTTTTCCTTTCCTCTGTTCTTTAGGGTCTTATAGAACAATTTCTGGTTTTCTTGTGCATGTGCATCTTTTTCTAGCTTTTCTCCAAATTCTTCCCAGGACTTCTGTTTTGCTGCTAGCACTTTGTTCTTTGCTTCTGTTCTGAGTGTCACATATTCTCTATATTTTTCCATTTGTCCTGTTGTGTTTTTAGCTCCTAAGTATTGTTTCCATGCCATTTTTTCTCTTCTCTCTTAATTTTCTCTTTGACTTCCTCTGTCCCACCAAGGTGTCCTCTTTCTCTGGTTCCCAAGTCGGACTTCACCGCATGCTTCTGCAGCAGCTGTCTTTATGATATCCTTGAATTTATTCCAGAGGGTTTCCAAGTCATCAGGTCGTTCTTCTGTGTTGCTCACTGCTGTTAGCAATAAGCCCCTGATATCTGGTCTTAATTTCTGGCTCTCTCAGCTTGTAGGTCCTAATGCTCATTTCTCCTGCTCGTTTACTTGGTTTCTTGCGTGTTGTTGGGCAGTTCCTAGGCTGAGCAACTCTTTCAGTTGTTCGTTTGATTGTTAGCAGGTAGTGATCACTTCCAATCTCTGGCCCCCTCCAGACTCTTGCATCTCGGACATATCTGAATGAGCTTCTCCGAACAATGGCATAGTCGATGACTGACTTCGCGTTCTTGGTTGGTTCACATCTAGTGTATGCATGTATGCGCTTATGGGGGAACTTTGTGTTTGTAATGATCAGATTCTGCTCACTGCAGAATCTAAGGAGTCGCTTTCCATTGTCATTGAGAGTATCTTCTCCATATCTTCCGATAACTCCACCCCATCTAGCATGGTCATTTCCAACTCTGGCATTAAATCTCCGAGCATAATAACTTCATCTAGGCAGTCATCCACTGTCCTTTGAAGCAGCTCGAAGAATTCCTCCTTGACCTCTGCTCTCTCATCCTCATTTGGCCCATACACTATGACCAGGTTGACTTATGGTTTCTCCTTCTTTTAGTTTTACAACCATAATGCGCTCCGAGACACAGTTCCATCCCTTGATAATATCTTTTTGATTTTGGGCCACAATGCAATTTCTACATATAAGACATATCAGTTACTTCCATGTAAGAAATATTTTACTTCACAAGAAACAGACTTTACCTTATGTAAGACAGACTTTACCTTATGTAAAACAGACTTTACCTTATGTAAAACAGACTTTACTTCTAGAAGAGATTTTATGTGGCCTAATTTTATCTGTTCATCAAAAGTGACCTTCACATTGATGTTTCCCTCATGTGAGGAAAATGTCAGCACTGTTTTTTTTTTCTTCATAAAACGTGAACTAAATTTATCTTTACATATACCGTACCATCTTAACAACTTCTAATATATGTTTGGTATTTTGAATAAGTTTTTTTCATAAATGTGTGGATTTTTTAAACTCACAGAGAACCAAAAAAAAAAATAAAAACCATGAAAAAAGAGTGCTGGCATAGAAAAGAACAACTATTTGACAAGATCATTACTGTGGAACTGATGACAAGATTATTACTGTGGAACTGATGACAAGATTATTACTGTGGAACTGATGACAAGATGATTATTACTGTGGAACTGATGACAAGATTATTATTACTGTGGAACTGATGACAAGATTATTACTGTGGAACTGATGACAAGATTATTACTGTGGAACTGATGACAAGATTATTACTGTGGAACTGATGACAAGATTATTACTGTGGAACTGATGACAAGATTATTACTGTGGAACTGATGACAAGATTATTACTGTGGAACTGATGACAAGATTATTACTGTGGACAGGAAGACTTGGCGAGAATTTGTTGAAGACCCATGTTTCTTGGGGAGCAGAAAGGTGATAGATAGTGATGAATGAAGTGGACATAATAAAAATTAACAATAGTTCCTGCACTGACTAGAAGTATTTAAGCTGAAGGACTCATGCACCTCGAGCAAGACCGAGGGAACAGTGAGCCCACATTTTACAGAACTGTTTTCATGGTACTAACACTATATTCTTTGGATTTTGGCAAATGTTTTTATTTGTGGTCATTTTAAAAATAAACTGTTTTCTTGTGCGTTTTTTTTTTTTTTTTGGTCATTTAAAAAAACATTGTTTTCTTGTGTGTTATTTTGTCTCTTCAGATGTTTGGTGAGCTGGAATGGCTGTGGATGGGGCTGTAGGGGAGGAAGGTTTGGTTTTAAGTGTGATGAAGTACATTGATACAGCGATAAAATCATTAATTATACGTAATAAAGTCATAATAATATGTATAGAATTAGTTAAGTTGTACCGCGTCTTCTTCCCTGCGCCATAAAACGCATTGATTTAGGTAGGATAGAACGTAGTCTAAAACCTTATTGCAGCGCTGGTAGTATTGGACTTTATAACCCGTCCGTCAAGGGTTAACGATAAAAGTTTGAAAAAAGACAAGCGTAGTGGTTCCAGGAAAGATAGAAAGAATAAAACACACGAACGAATAAGATTGAGAGAGCGGACACATGCTGCCGGCTTGTCAAGTGTTAGAAGTTTGAATTAGCTACTCAGGCCGACAGTGCAAGACGATGCCGTTAGCTTGTGTCGAAAATGTTGTCGCGAGCTTTAAAATTTAAAAATAAACCGCCAAGTCCAATACATTTTCTAACAAAAGGCACACTGTAGAATCATATATACACACACGCATAATTACTTCCTGCCGGGAAAAAGGAAGATCTGTGATGATTTTTATAACATTCAAGTAGTTGAGACTTAGAAAACAACGAACACCAAAATGGAAAATATATTGAATTCTTTATTAATAGGTTTAAGATCATAAAAGTTAGCTAGTCTTAGAGCTGGTCTTGTCCTGATGGGTAATATGCTTTCGAATAAAAAATCCGACAGATAGAAATAAAGTTATGGACAAAAGACTGCATTTGTTCGTACAGACAGACCAACACATGCTCGTTTGGACTTGCACTAACGGTAACATTTTTTTACGCGTCCTTGAAAAAGGCAAGAAAGGGTACATGTAGAAAGGGGTAGACAAGGGGAGAAAAATTATGGGATGGCTCAAACTGAATATGTTTTTTTGGTAGTGTTAGGCCAAAACCAAGTTTAATTTTGGTGAATGCCAAGTTCGGATGGACAGACCGACAGAAGTACACTAACATTGGACCAAAATTGGACCTTAGATTTAAAAATTTGAATGGAAAATCTTAGTAGTAGATCCCATTGGTCAAAACATTTCATATTATTGAGTACATTCAAAGGCTTGACGCCATTTGTAGAAGATAGTCCCTGGAGCAGGACGTTGTGTATTTCTGGAAAAAGTGATTAGCCTTATTAAAGCAAATATATATTAAAGTAATAGGCATCACAGTTCAGCCAGCAGTATATCTGGAGTCTGCTATTCAACGTACCTGTGTTTTTTTCATTGAATTTCTGGTAAGACCGACATTATTCATATATATTTTGTTTAAAAATGTGAGTGAGAGATGCTGTAAGTAATCAGGTCCCAAGCTGATTTAGGCAGGGCCTGAAACCAGAAGAATACTAGGTTCAGGACCAAATAAATCATAAAGAAAATTATTAATTGTACAGATTTATCCCAGGTGTTATTTCCTTTAATCATAGACCTTAATACTTGTTTGTATAGATGTGTATTATTGTTAAAGTACCATCACACCACACTTGCATATCCCTAGACATTAGACGTAGCTATCATTCATACTAGTCAAGAATAAGTCTGCTTGAGGCCATAAGGTGGTAGCTGCAAGGCACCCTGATAACTCAACCCTAATTTTGTTAGAATCAGGGACCTTCACAGCTGGCCTCATTTCAGTACAATAAGGAAACATCAAAAACATTTCATAACACCAAAATCCACCACAATAAAGACCATCTTCATTGCACATGGACAACCCCATCAGTGCTCCGATCTCCTCCCTTAGATCACACAAGGAGGATCTCAGCACAGTGCACAAACTCTGTAGCACCGGCGAGAATCCCAATATGTGTATATATGATCACACATTCTATAAATATTTTTGTGCTGGTTAGGTTTCTAATTTTTAAATTTTGCCATGGCAGTGGCCTTCTAGATAGGCCTACTCTTTACGATTTCCAACTGCCGTGGGATTTTTAACATGTGCAACTTGCACACAGGACCTCCTATTTGTTTGCCCTTATCTGAGAAGGCTGGGCATCCAATCTCCTTACCCAGGAGACAAGGGAGGAGTATGACATCATTAGGACTACTGGTTCTGAAAAAATTTCCATAAATTATATTCACTCAACTGGGAATCGAACCCGGTACCTCTAAAATTTGAGATGAACACCATACCTCTTAGCCATTGCTACCCCCCAGGAGGAAAGATTCATCATTGTCCCTTTTTGCTCCCTATGGAGCATGGCACCACCACTACTGCTGGTCACTGGCAGGAAGCCTGCATTGAAGACTACTCTTGCAGCGGTAGTTTCTGTAGTTATTAGTTTGACATGATGAGGTTGCCAGCCTCATACACAACCTCATGTTACACATTGTATGACATGCCTGAGGTAGAAGTACTCCTATGATCTGTGTCTCCTCAGAGACCTCTATGACCTACATAGGGCACATCTGAATTTGCAGATTCATATTTCCATTTCTTGATTGTCTTTAACATTTAATAGTTGTCTGGCTGCTTCAGAAGTGAAAAAAAAATGGAAAGAGTAGGCTTGAGAGGAAGAAAAAGGGAAGAGGTTTGAGAAGAAAAAGAGAAGTCTGTAGAAGGAGAGGAAAGTGAAGGCTTGAGATGAAGATGTAAAAGATAAGAGAAGACTTGAGATGAAGAAAAAAAAGTTGAGAAGGCTTAAGAAGAAGAAAAAGGAAAGAGAAGGTTTGAGAGCAAGAAAAAATAAAGTTGAGAAGGTTTGAGAAGAAAAAGAATAGAAAAAGAGGAAAGTGAAGGATGAAGATGAGAAGAGAAGACCCGAGATGACGAAAAAAGAGAAGGCTTGAGAAAAATTTAAAATATCATTTGAGAACAAAAAAGAGACGGCTTGGGAAGAAAAAATATAGGAGAAAGCTTGAAAAGAACACAAAAAAAAGGGGAGAGATGGCTTAAGAAGAAGAAAAGAGATAAAAAAGGCTTGAGAAGAACAAAAAAGTGGAAGGGAAGGCGTGAGAAGAAGAAGAAAAAAAAGGTTGAAAAGAAGGTATGAACTGTTGTAACAAGTCTTCATTATTTTATTAAACATTTATGTTTATTCTTGTCAGACTCTCAAAGATAATGTTAACACTACTACAGTTATATCCCCAGTATGTTTAGTTAACAATTCTGTCAGACTCTCAAAGATATTGTTTACACTACAAAAGCTATATCCCCAGTACGTTTAGTTTACATTTCTGTTAGACTTTTGAAGATATTGTTTACACTACTACAGCTATGTCGCCAGTGTGTTTAGTTAACAATTCTGTCAGATTCTCGAATATACTGTTGAAACTACTACAGCTTTATCCACGGTATGTTTAGTTAACAATTCTGTCAGACTTTTGAAGATATTGTTTACACTACTACAGCTATATTCCCTGCATGTTTAGTTAAAAATTCTGTCAGGAATCCAGGTTGAGAGCTGGCTGAATTAGCCTCTGTGGTTTTTGTCTGTGCATTCTGAAAAATGGAATACAAAAATAGAACGAAATCTACCGTATATTATCAGATAACACAGTTATCATGACATAATGTGATATCTATACATGCACAGAGAGAAAAAGAGAGAGCATAAACAGAGAGAGGAAGAGAGAAGGGAAAAAGGTGCATGCATTGAGATGGGAAAAGAGATACATACATACAGAGAGTAAGAGTGGCACATGCACTCAAAGAGGAAGAAATATTTAAGAACATTTCATATACAAACTTGAAATGTATTATCTATACACATAAAAACATGTAAATTACACAGTACCACAAATGACCATACAGAAACAGCATATGAACATATCTGAATATATATGAAGATATGTAGATTACAGCACTAAAAAATACGCATCGTACACATGGAAACGCATGTATAATGTAACTTAGGAAAATAAAATATATGTAATTAAAATAAATACTGTATATTATTAAACGCACAACACAATGATATGAACTTCATTATATATCACTTACACTTTGACCAATACCACATACAAACTTAGAACGCATTAATTTAACACAATAAAATACGCAAATCACACAGTACCACATATGACATTCCAGGAATAACATATTAACTTACAAAATATGCAGCTTACAGCAGTAAACGATATGCAAGAAGAGAAAAAAATGAAAAACTTGGAACCAAATAAAGATATGTAAACTATAAAAAATACTATATACAGTACTTTGCAAAAAAAATGGCAGTCATATTTTCGCAACGCAGCACACTCATAGAAGCAAATAATAATAAAAACTGTATGTCCAGAGGAAGATTGGTATCTCCCCTATCTATTAACAGTGGTTTCAGTACAATATAATGGTGCCTTCTCCAGCAAGGCAAGCCTGGATGCGGCGAGGCATACTTCCCACAAATGTTTGTAGGTAATTGAGAGTCAGACTGTCCCAGTATTTTTCAGCTACCTTCTTCAATTGTTCAACTCTTTTTAAAATGATTCTTGAGTAGTGCCCAAACGTTTTCAATTGGGTTTAGATCGGGACTGTTGCTGGGCCACTTCAGCACTATCACATTCTTCTCTTGCAGCCATGCTTTGGGGGTATGAGCTGTATGATTTGGGTCATTGTCATGTTGAAATGTGCACCCATCGGGGTACATGACCTGCATAAATGGCAGAAGGTGTCCCTCTAGTATGTCGATGTACCTTTCTTTCGTGAGAATTCCTGTGAAAACACACAGTGGTGTGGCACCTCTTGCTGACACCCCTCCCCAAAGATGGAATTTCTAGGTATGTTTCGGTCGCTGGTACACAGGCGTTACAGAGCCTTTCGTCCAAATATTTATTTGAGCAGGATAAGACCAAACAGAACATTCATCTGAAAAAATCACATTGTCCCATGACAAATTTTGGTGTTCGTGGCACCAGTTCAAGCGCATCTGTTTGTGAGTCTCTGTGAGCAATGGTGACGAAATTACCCGCTTTTTTTGTGTAATTCATCTTGTGCAGCTCCCGGTTGACATTCTCCGTTTACCTTCGACTGTTCCCTGGAGGATCGTTTTCGAAAGGCAGTCATGACGAGTTACATGCCCAAACCAGGCAAGCTTTCGACGTTTCACTATTGACAAAAGTGGTTCTTGATGGCCTGCATAGGTGTTTATCTTCTCTCTAACATAGACATTTGTTTTGTGCTCTTTATAGCAAATGCGCAAAATTCTTCTATAACATTTATGCTCGAAAGCCTGAATCCTTCGCTCCGTATCTGCAGTGAGTGTCCAGCCCTCACACCCATACAAGAGAATAGATAATACAAGTGATTTGTATAATTTGATCTTCACAGGGAAAACTGATGTTACTTTTCCAGATCACATTCAACCTTGTCATGGCAGCTGAGGCCATCTCAAGTCTTGTCTTGATTTCTTTATTTGATCTTCCATCACTACATATATTGGACCCGAGATATTTAAAGGTGTTAACTTCTTCTAACGTTTGCCCATTTAACGTAATGTTGGTCGGAACATGTTTCTTATGGCTATTCACCAATATCTTGCTTTTTTCTATATTAATTTCCATCCCATATGTTCTTGTTACTTTCTCCAGTCTAGAGGTAAGGTCTTGAAGTTCTGATTCTGTTCCAGCTATCAGATCAATATCATCAGCAAAACGTAGATTACACAGAGGTCGGCCTCCAATCGATATGGTTGATTTATAATCGTAGAGAGCCTCCTGCATAATATGTATATATATATATATATATATATATATATATATATATGTGAAATTAAAACTAGTAACTTACAGTATATGTAACTTAAATCAGTATGACACATGAACTTCAGCAAATATAACATTCAACAGTGTCACATATAAACTGCAACAAATATATAACTACAACAATAACATGTGTAACTTACATCAATACCACATGTTAACTTAAACACAATAAAACACATAATTTACACATAATCATATACAAAGTTAAAACACTAACATACGAACTTACAACAAATGTAACTTACAACAGAGCCAGATGTGTGACATAAACAAGAAAACACATGTGTAACTTAGAACCATATAGCATATGTAACTTATAAATAATACTACACACAAACTTACAACATATGGAACAGAATAATGACGTGTAACTTCCAACACTATCACATGTGTAACTTCCAACACTATCACATGTGTAACTTACAACAGTATCACATGTGAAACATACAACAATATCACATGTGTAACTTACAACAATTCACACATTCCCAGAACCTCGATTTTGTATTCCCTCATTTCTGCTGCTACTTGCGCCACTTTCCCTTGTTCGTTTAATGTCCGAACATTCCAGGTGCCAAATCTGGAAGTTCTCCTAGAAGAAAGAAGGTTAGTCAGTAACACAGACTCCTTTCGGCTTTCTCTGTGTTGCATCATACGCCTCCCCGCGAGAGGACCTTCCCCTGTCTTGGATGGCTGTGTTTTATTTTCTTTATTTGACTTGTCCATATTTGTTGAAGTTTTTTGTGGTTTAAATTTTTTTACAGGATGGTGTAACCGGCCCCATGCCCAACCCTCCTTAGTCGCTTTTTACGACATGCTTGGTAGGGGACAGTGTTACTATTCTTTGCTCCTCCCCTTTTGGGCCCCGGTAACACACAGCTAAGAAATCAAGAAACAAGAGACAAATTTGCGGTCACAGTATCCAACAAATTCCAAGTGCTCCAACAGCTGGAAGATGTAGAGAATACAGAAGACTATTGGCAGCAGGTCAAAACAGTATGGAAGGAGACATGTGAAGAAATACTGGGGAAAAGGGAAAGACAACAAAAAGCATGGATAACAACAGAAACCATCAATAAGATAAAAGACAGAAAAAACAAGAAAGCAGAGTTAAACACAAGCAAAACTAGAAGCTCCAAAGCCAAGGCTCAAGAAGTGTACACAGAAGCAAACAAAGAAGTAAAAAGAAGTATCAAAAGAGACAAGAGGAAGTATATTGAGGAGTTGGCAAGAGAGGCAGAAGATGCTGCAGCCAAAGGAAATATGAGAGAACTGTATAGCAGCACAAAGAAGCTAACAGGGAAATACAAGCAAACAAGTTGCCTCATAAAAGACAAGAATGGGAAACTGCTCAGCAATATACAAGAGCAAATGAAGAGGTGGACAGAATATTTTGGGGACCTTCTCAATAGACCAGCTCCACAAGACCCGCCGGACATCCAGCCAGCAGAAGAAGAGCTACAAATTAACGGTGAAAGACCAACGAAGGAAGAAATAAAGAAAGCCATAAAGCTTCTAAGAGAGGGAAAAGCGTCTGGACCTGATGGCATTCCAGCAGAGGCCATCAAAGCAGACATCGACACGGCTACAGAGATGTTATATAAATTACTTGGTAAAGTCTGGGAAAAGGAAGAGATACCAGCAGAATGGAAGGAAGGATATCTGGTTAAGTTGCCTAAGAAGGGAAATTTACAAGAGTGCACAAATTATAGAGGAATAATGTTACTATCAGTGCCAGGAAAAGTGTTAAACAGGATTATCCTTGAGAGATTAAAAGAGTCCATAGACAAGAAACTGAGAGATGAACAAGCAGGTTTTCGACAAAACAGATCATGTACAGACCAGATAGCCACTTTGAGAATAATAGGTGAACAAAGTCTGGAATGGAATTCACCACTATACATCGGATTTGTGGACTACGAAAAGGCATTTGACAGTGTAGACAGAGAATCACTTTGGAAATTGATGAGGCATTATGGAGTTCCCCTGAAGATCATTAATTTAATAAAGAAAACATATGAAGACATGACATGCAGAGTTCTTCACGAAGGACAGCTTACAGAACCGTTTGGGATAAGAACAGGAGTGCGACAGGGATGCCTCTTGTCTCCATTTCTTTTCTTGCTGGCAATAGATTGGGTTATGAGATCATCGACAACACACAACAGAAATGGAATCCAGTGGACTCTGACTAAGCAGTTGGATGATCTGGATTTTGCTGATGACTTGGCTCTTCTGTCCCATAACCGTAATCAGATGCAGGACAAATTGAAAACACTCGATGAGAGGTCACAGCAATTGGGTCTGAAAATACACAGGGAAAAGACAAAAATAATGAGAATAAATGCAGGTAATGATAACAGGGTTGAACTTGAAGAAACACCAATACAAGATGTAGAATCATACACATATCTTGGCAGTAATATAGACAAAGTTGGAGGGACAGACAGCGATATCAAAAGAAGAATACAAAAGGCAAGAGGAGCTTTCATTGCATTGGGAAATATATGGAGATCAAGAGAAATCGGATCCAACACGAAAATAAGAATCTTCAACTCAAATGTGAAGTCAGTCCTATTGTATGGCTCGGAGACATGGAGAACAACAAAGACAACAACCAAAAAGCTACAGACTTTCATAAATGGGTGCTTGCGTAGAATAGAGGGATTAAAATGGTATGACAAGGTTACCAACGTGGAACTGATGACAAGAACTAGACAAGTGCCAGTGGAACAAGAGATGAGAAGAAGACGATGGCGATGGATAGGACACACACTGAGGAAACCTGTTGATAGCATTACAAGGCAGTTCTTGTTCTGGAACCCCCAGGGCAAGAGAGGCAGAGGAAGACCAAGAAGTACATGGAGAAGAGAGTTGGAAACAGAGGTGAAAATGATGAGGAGAACATGGAAAGAACTTGAGATGATGGCACGGGACAGGAGGATTTGGCATGTGTTTGTTGAAGGCCTATGCTCCTTTGGGAGTGGAGGGTTATGAATGAACTTACAACAATAGCAGGAGCTCAATACACATACATCCGCTCACATTCAAACACAAGCCGCATCTCTTCTTGCAGACGATCACCTCACTTCTGCTTCAAAATGTTCGCGTCTGCCTCTACACCATATCGGCATGATGTCACTTCTTTTATTAATAAGTAAGTCCGTATAAAATTATCAGAAAAGGAGCCCTGTCGAGCCAACTATTATACCGACATAATCGTTATGAATTTTAATCATAACACTCATCGTGTAAAATAGATAGCTACATAAACCACAGCTGCAACAGCACAAAGGCTGTGGTGGAGGCTCCCTACATGAGGACCAGATGTAGTGTTGGCTTCATGCCCCATACTGAACAACAAAAGGGAAATGAGTGAATGAACCATTATTATTGTTTTCTGTTGTGCTCCGTAATGAGGATGGAGCCACCACAACAGCTCTTCCCCTTTTAGTGGTGGTTTCTGTTGCAAGTTGTTTGACATGATGAGGTTGTCAGCCCCTTATATTAGTCGCCTTGTACGACATGCATAAGGGTGCAGTAGACCTCATCAGAAACCTCTGAGAACTACACGGTGCTGGAGTAAATTAACAATACATACAATAACTTACAGCAGTAAGGTGACCTACTGGTGGTAACAGCTCGATATAGTCCAGCCAGATGAGTAACGCTCATGCTATCAACATTGTACCCCATTACTGGACACGTGCCTGACTCGCACGGACTGCAGGCACCATTAGAAAGGTTAGAGAGGTTATGACAGTGATGGCTTGTGTAAGAACAGTTGTGGTTGATAGATGCGATGAACAGGCTTGTGACACGTAAATGCGAACAGCCAACAGCAAACCTCAAAGAGTCCCCTGTAAAATCTGTGAAAACAATATAGTACGTTTATGAGATAGCACAGCCCACTATCATTCATAATATTCAGCTCCCGAAGGAGCATAGGCTATGAACTAATGCATGACAAGTCTGCTTGTCATGTGCCATCATGTCAAGGTCTTTGTATACTGTTGCTGTCATTTTCGACGGAGTCATCTGTCAAGTTATTTGCCTATGTTTTATCATAAGTATAATTGTGTCTTTACCTGCGATGTCAGGTTGATTAGGGGTTGTCTTCCCTTGTTTATTCATTCATTGTGTTTTGACCTTTAGGGTCAAAGGTTGACAGTTCGGGCGTAGGCCTATGGGAAGGTTTTTTTAAGCGGGAGAGAGATATACTTCCGGCAAGCCGGGAAGGTCCTGTTTTTCTGAAGGGACCAAGAGTCCATTGTTTTTCGGGGAGAATCTTCGAAGTAACTGCTATGGCAGTTTTCCCCAGTGAATCTCTGTGCGTCGGGATGACGACAGAATTCCTTGTTATGTTCTGAGGATTCATTTTCCAGGTAATACCGACCTTTATGCATTATTACGCTTTTCGGTGGCAGAACATGTAAAAGGATTACTTAGTGTGAACTGCAGCTCACCGATCCTATATATTTCAGAACTTATATATTTGTGCTCGAGGTAGCCATCCAAGACTGTTAGTCTTTATATTGTCCAGAAATCCAGTGACGAAGATATATTGTGGGAACCGCAGATTGGCGGGATTTATGTCTACAATAAGCATTACTGCAGGGTTGATGATAACCTATTTAACAGAAGTACACAGCCGACGTCAGAACGAGGCCTGTGCTTTCGGCTATTATACTACAGCCTGATAGTGTGCAATTGGCGGGGAATGCCAAGTTGCACCTATGTGTCAAAGTGACTAAGGCATCTGACGCGTTTAGTCAGAGATGCCAAGGGCGACGCTACGAACTGTCATTATTGAAGAACTTTGCTATTGACCATGCACGTCTATTCCGATGTTTACTTTTTTGAATGCCAAATGTATACCTATCGATTTCCGGTCAGCATGACCTTGTTACACTGACTGTTCCTGTTGATACTATGTGTGTTCTCGTCAATAAATGTCTTGAAACATGCCTGCAGTGTCCAAGCATCCTTGACTACTGCATGTGAGAGTATGGGTTGCAGGGTCTTCATATATACGAGCCTAAACACATTCGCGCCTTCATTCGCACCCACACTCAGTTCATCATACGCTCGCACTACACATCTAACAACAAGTATACTGTCTTGGGCCAGTGATCACCTCAACAAGAGAAAAAGACAGTTACATATACCTTCCTCACCATTTTCACTTCTGCCTTCAATTCTTGTCGCCGCGCCAGTTTTGTTTGTCTCCCTCTACATGTCTCACCCATGGGATTCCAGAAATAGGACTGTTCTGAGATGCTAAACGGAGTTTGACTCTAGTGAGAGTGCTATCCACTTCCAGCATTTTCTCTCTGTTTGCTATAATGCTACAGTTAGACCTCAATTAACCGCCCTATATGGGGGGGGGGGGGGGGGGAGGGGGTGTAGGTTAAGTGTACATAATAACATGTAGTGAATAGAGAGGCTTTACTAGGGACTAGACTTTAGGTTATTATTTTGATGTAATAATAATTTTTTTCAGCTCCCGGCCTTCACGTGTGGCTAAATTTGAGCCCGGCGGAATTGTTTCCACTGACGGGAGACGGGGCGAAGGCGAGCGATTGGCGCCTTAAAACCAGCAGCTTCGGGCAAATAGGGCTCGTGATCCTTGGTTGGTAGCTTATCTAAGAGAAGGAACTCTGAATTCAAACCACCGCTGCCTTGCGGGAATATCCATTTATGGAATTGACTTCGGGAGTAAACCCTGAGGATAAATCCGGAGTGGGAGTCCCTAAGGCAGTCTAATGTTGATTCGACATTATTCTGGCAACTCCTGCGACGTGGTTGGTACCAAACTGTATCGGCTACTGCCGTTCCTTTGGATCTAACGGCTGCGTGGAGAGAGGGAACATGCTACATGAGCAACAGCTTGATCTCCATATAACAGTGCCCAAGCTCGCTCCCTGAGGAGGACACTCCAGCTTCACTCTATCGGTATCGGCAAAACACGGTAAGTAGCAGTTACCGGTTATAAGCCTTTTGGCAAAGAGCATGGCGCCAGGGGCTACTTCCGACAGTGGGAGAGGTTCTAGGATCTCACTGGAGATACCGCCCGCTCCTAGCTGGGCAACCCCCAGTCAATAAGTGTTGTCCCGCCACTGTCTGCTTTCCCCATTGGGTGCATGGGGATTAGTGTCAAACCCAACTGTGGACAGAAAAGTTTGTACCAAGCAATTATCGTAATAGAAATAAGCAAAATCTCAGATTGGGATACTGGAACGACCGGACTATCCGAAAACCTACAGGACATAAACGATGTCAGGAAGACAGCCATAATCAATGATGAGCTTAAACGACTTCAGGTGGATATAGCTGCACTTCAGGAAACGCGCCTGGCGGGCTCTAGAATGGTGAGTGAGAAGGACTACACATTTAATTGGCAAGGGAAAGACCTTGATAAAACTAGAGAACACGGAGTAGGTTGTGCGGTCAAAACATCGCTAACTAAAATGGTTGAACCAGGTGAGAATTGCTCAGAACGCCTGTTAACGCTTCGCATGCAAACTAGCGCAGGTCCCATCACTCTTGTCAGTGTGTATGCTCCTACTCTGTACTCTGCCTCAGAAGCTAAAGATGAGTTATACGAGAATCTAGCAGCAGCCATCAAAAGCGTACCTAGGCAAGAACAGCGTATTCTCCTTGGTGACTTTAATGCTAGAGTGGGTGCTAATAATGTTTCATGGCCTTCATGTCTGGTCAGGTTTGGTATTGGCAAGATGAATGAAAATGGACAACGGCTCTTGGAGTTGTGTGTCCATCATGACTTTTGCGTGACCAACACCTACTTTCAGACAAAACCCAGCATAAGGTGTCATGGAGACACTCACGATCCAAGTACTGGCACCAACTGGACCTGATTCTCGTCAGAAGGCCACTTCTCAGGTCTATGCTCTCCACGCGCTCGTACCCTAGTGCAGACTGTGATACAGATCACTCCTTAGTTTGCTGCAAAATCAGAGCACAACCAAGAAAAGTCTATCGTGTCAGACATGAAGGGAAACCACGCATTGATACCAGCAAGATGTCAGACCCTGTCATGATCGCTCAATTTACTGCGACCTTCAAGAAAGTGCTCAGTAGCCCTCAGCATGGTGATACTGTTACATAGAACTGGGAGCGCCTGCGGAACACCATTCAA
Organism: Oreohelix idahoensis; assembly: GCA_024509875.1. Classification (NCBI taxonomy): domain Eukaryota; kingdom Metazoa; phylum Mollusca; class Gastropoda; order Stylommatophora; family Oreohelicidae; genus Oreohelix; species Oreohelix idahoensis. The sequence continues at coordinate 15,139 of JAMPIV010013132.1, forward strand.
AGTACTGCACGTGCCACCTTTGGTAAGAAAATAGCGAAGTCAAATGGCTGGTTTGATGCTTCATCAGATGTGATGGCACCTGTCATTGAAGCTAAGCGCAGTGCTATGAATGAATACAAACGTTCACCGAGTGCTAGAACCCTACAGATCCCGAAGGCTACGAGAAGCAAAGTTCAAGAAACTGCTCGACGCTGTGCAAATGACTATTGGTTTCCGCTCAGTGAGAAAATCCAGACCGTAGCGTAAACAAGCAACACTAGACAAATGTATGAGGGTATACAGAACGCCCTTGGTCCGCAAAAAAAGTAAGACGGCACCGCTAAAAACCATCAGTGGACAGAAGCTAACCGATAAGGGTAAGCAGATAGAGAGGTGGGTCGAGCACTACTCTGATCTTTACGCTAGAGAAAATACCGTTACACCTGCAGCCCTTGATGCTGTCAAATGTCTGCCAACTATGGAGGAGATGGATGCCGAACCAACATTAGAGGAACTCAGCAAGGCCATTGATAGCTTGGCCTCTGGCAAAGCACCAGGCAGTGATGGGATTCCTCATGATTTAATCAAATGCTGTAAGAGCACGCTATTACATCCGCTGCATAGGGTGCTGTGCCAGTGCTGGGAAGAGACAATTATTCCTCAAGACATGCGAGATGCCAAAATTGTAACAGTGTATAAAAATAAAGGAGACAGAAGTGATTGCAATAACTACAGAAGCATCTCTCTTCTTTGTATTGTTGGTAAGGTTTTTGCCAGAGTCATCTTAATGCGATTACACAAGTTAGCTGAGCGCTTATGTCCAGAGTCACAGTATGGATTCCGAGCTGGTAGATCAACAACGGACATGATCTTTTCTCTCCGTCAGCTTGAGAAAAAATCAAGAGAGCAGAAAAGGCCTTTATATATCGCCTTTATAGACCTCTGAAAAGCATTTGACCTGGTTAGTAGGGCTGGACTCTCCAAAATCCTCCTGAAAATAGGCTACCCTTCTAAATTGCTGGAAATGATAGTCATTCCATAACGACACGAAGAGAACAGTCCAATATGCTGGAAGCACATCACAGCCCTTTGACATACGAAGTGGCGTTAAACAAGGCTGTGTTCTGGCTCCGACCCTGTTCGGGATCGTCTTTGCCTTACTCTTGAAACATGCATTCGGAGATGCAACTGAAGGAATATCCCTTCACACTAGGTCAGCTGGCCGTCTGTTTAATCTTTCAAGGCTGAAGGCAAAAACAAAAATCAGAAGGGTCACTATAAGAGACATATTGTTTGCTAATGACGCTGCAGTCGTCACTCAAAGCCAACAGGAGCTTCAGAGCTTGATGAATGGCTTCACCCAAGCATGCAAGGACTTTGGCCTCACAATAAGTCTAAAGAAAACGAATATGCTGAGTCAGGATGTGGTTGCTGCACCAGTTATCACTATCGATAACTATGAATTGGCAGTGGTGCACCACTTCACATACCTAGGGTCTACCATCAATGACAAACTCTCACTGGACACTTAAATTGACAGCCGCATTAGCAAAGCTGCAGCTACCTTTGCCCGCCTCACATCGCGTGTTTGAGGAAACTTCTAACTCACAATGAAGACCAAAGCTGCGGTATATAACGCCTGCGTCACCAGCACACTCCTATATGGCAGTGAGACTTGTGCAACCTATGCTAAGCAAGAGAGAAGGCTCAATGCCTTCCATTTACGGTGTCTACGCTACATCCTCGGCCTCTCGTGGAAAGATAAAGTGACAAATGTCGAGGTGTTGTCACGTGCTAGTCTTCAAAGCATATATACACTGCTTAGACAGCGCAGATTACGCTGGCTTGGCAATGTCCGCCGCATGGAAGACGGTCGCATCCCGAAAGATATCTTCTACGGACAACTGGCAGATGGCAAAAGAACAGTTGGGCGACCGCAGCTGAAGTTCAAAGATGTGTGCAAGAGAGACATGAGGGCACTAGACATAAATCCAGCAACCTGGGAGGATGAAGCTGCCCATTGCACCAAGTGGTGATGCTATTTATGGTGACACCTCAGACTGGGCGAAAAGGAGCTCACACAACAAGCAGAAGAGAAGAGAAAACGTCGAAAGGAGCACCAGGAAAATAAACAGCAGAGGGCTGTTACCTCAGGGTCCCATTCCCATAGTCAGTTATAACTGAAGGGGCTATTATTATTATTAAAATAATTTTTTCACCATTTATCTTTTTCCTTCATGAATATATATATATATATACTACTGGACAAAAGTTAAGGGCCACCATTCAGTTCAGACAAGGTTTATATAATTGATTGGCAAACTGTAAAGACAAGTGAAAATGTCATTAAAACTGAGCTCAGAGAAATGTGTATACATTTCTGTGTGCACTAGGTTAATTTTTTTTTTAATGTCCAAAAACTGGGTCACTTTAACCCGCACGTAAAAATTGCCATTGTTGCTGCAAAAACTCGTGGTTTTTGCAACACGCCCCACTAGTTCAAAAGGTGAAAAAGTGAGTTGAATTTGAATGCACGTGGAAAATGATCATCGGTAAAGAGTGTTCACCGTTGGTATGCAATAAATCAGTATGACAAGTGGTCGAAATGATCACTGCATTAGCCATGCCACCAAGGAGAAGTCTCAGCACTGTAGACCGTGGTCGAGCCATGGCATGGATTCAGGATGGTCAATCTGTTCGTCATGTTGCAAGACGTTTAGCAATGTCCCACTCTACCATTCAGAGACTTCTTGAGAAGCTACCGGACATTTGGAAAATCGACCCTGCTCACGAAGAATTATATAAACCTTGTCTAAACTGAATGGCGGCCCTTAACTTTTGTCCAGTAACACACATGCATAAGACTCACATTGTTGCAATTATTTATTATGAAAATGCACTTTATTATTTAAAAGGTCTTACCTGTACCAGGTACACACAGGTGTATCATATTTTTATACTCTCTATACAGTGCTGTACTTATTTCTTTTTTCCCTAAATGTAAAGGTAAAGGTAGTCTCATGGCAGATGCTGCCGTAGATCAGTGAAGTGTTAGAGACTACACAATAATAGGTCTCAATTTGACAGGGGTGTACATAAATTATCTGGCACCTGATGGCAAGTCTTTCATTTGGTACGCCCCATAAATAAACACACATAAAAATATATTATGTTTGCTCGTAGCTTTCTAAGCAGTGTAGTACTATCATAATATTGTCTGATGACACCCCCTCCTGGCTGTCACATGGGACGGACACCCCCCCCCCCTCTCTTCCATGGCACTGCCCTTAGTGCGCGACTGTAGTTTTATGAGGTGGGGTGACTGGTTTCCTTCCACAACTTAAAGGTGAGTCATGAATTTATCACAGCTGGGAAGATTAGAATGTGTCATAACGTGATTTTTAACCAGGTAGCTTTGCCTTGAGCAGTGAATGCTCTAACCTGTCTGATGTACTGTACTCTGTTTTGAAATAACTATCACCATTTATCATCTTTCTATTTGCTTCAAGTCTTTCAGTCATGACCAAAATTTCAAAGGAAAATATGTCAGAGATATGTCTGCCTCTGAACACTTAATTATTTTTTAAAATCTAAATAAAGAGTAATACCCGCATCCTTTTATCTTTAGAAGAACTTAGGCCTGACATAATTTTTAATTAAATAATTAAAATAGGGTTTGTGGAACACAAAATAAATGTGTAAAAATTTGAACTTGTTCCCTCAGATTAGGAAAAAAAGTGACTCTTGAGGGGAGGGAACTGATGCTGCTTGAGTACGTCATTTTGTTTACTCCCCCTGGGCACTGAAGTGGGTGAGCAATCATTAATGAACTTGGCGTACTCTGTTCATTCACCACCTCTGAGCTTCCAGTGGAGCACAAATTATCAACTAATACCTTTCAAGCCTTCTTGTGCCATTCTTTCTAGGTTTTCTATATAGCTTTTGTCCATTTCCTGTCTGTCTCCAGCTCTCTTCTCTGTGTTTTTTTTTTGTCTCCCTCTATCTCTCTTGGCATAAATTTAGTGTCTGATCCAACATTTTATAGATATATTTAGATGTTAAAAAAAAAAGAGTTAAGGGCAGTGTTGCCACAGCGGGGTATTTTTTTACTAGATCTGCGTTTTTTGGCTCCGTTTCGGTATCTGGGTATTTTCCCCCCATATCTGCATTAATCTGGGTATATTTGACAATTGGCATTTACAATGTATGTATATTCTGTGCACTAAGCATTATACATTATATTTATGATAGGAAACTCTTTACAGAGCGATACAACAGGAAGCAATCTGATCATCAGAAGAAGTCCCCCCATCTGACAAGTGTTTCGGCCCGATTACTCCTTTACAGCCGCACGCCACTGAAATTCTGTACCTGACACACTCCCTATAGTATACATCGCCTGTTGTCCCAGCCCCCTCACTAGTACACCATATAAACTCAGCGCTGTGGACTTAGAAAAATTTTGGTGTTTTCTGTACCGCAGCGTTTACCGTCACGATCTCCATTGCCCACTGCGGTTGTTCCACAGCCAGCCTGATGCCTTTTCGGCAGTTTCGCTAAGCCTCTTCAGTGCCCTTGTTCTAGACTGTCCCTTCAACCCCAACAGTTTCAATAAATCATACATTGATGCAGCCACAAGCCCTCTTGCGCCCACTTCAACCGCCATGACCCTTGCACTGAATCCATCGTGTCTCAGATCCGCGGCTAGATCGCTATACTTGGCCGCTTTGAATGAATGTTGCTCGTCTAATCTGGATTCAAATGGCACGGTCAGTTCAATCAGTATGACCTGAAGCGTTGCTGAAGAATGAAGCACTATATCCGGCCGTCTCCGCGATTTTCTGATACTCTCTGGATATGCCCCCCGTCCAGGTAGGTCTACCGCCATCTCCCAGTCGTTTGCACAGTCAAGAAGAGATGGTAAACTGCTACCAGGTTTACTCGGTTTGGGGTGTGCTGACTTTCCTGCCCTCAGAAAGTATGTGTTTGCGGTATCTGGCCGGACTTTGCTATTCGCTTTCATTCTTGCCTGATCCATTGTCGCAGCAAGCTCATTTAGCACTTTGTTATGGCGCCAAGTGTATCGTCCTTGCCCTAATGCCACCTTACACGCTGAGAGCACGTGTTCAAGTGTCTGCCTCCCCTGGCACAGGGGGCACTGCTCATCATCCGACTTTCCCCATTTCACAAGGTTGGTGGCCGACGGCAGCAGGTCATACATTGATCTAACCACGAAGCTGAGCCTAAGAGGTGCCATATGCCATATATCATTCCATGTCAAGGATCTCTGCAGGGCTCCTTCCCATGTAGTCCATTGGCCCTGCTGGACCTGCTGCACTGCTTTTAGCAACCTCTTATCATTCTCAGCTCCTCGTATCTCCTGAACTACCATGTCTCTGCGTTCCCTGCTTGATGCCTTGGACCACCAGCGGATGTCACCATGCCCAAATCCCCGTCTATTCGTTTGTGTGTATCCGATTACCTCTCTCAGTTTGAGTGACTCTTCAGCAGCATCAACAGCTTCTTCCACTCTCCACTTCCTTCCCGTTTTCAGTATGGGCTGAATGGACTTAACCACGTCATCAGCTGACTCGCGCAGCATCATTGCAAGCCTTGCTTTTCCAACTTTGTACTCTTCAACAACTGACTTGAAGGGAAGCAGAAGTTTTGACTTTTTGCAGTACAGTGCTACATCTGACAGACCTGGTGGTACCCCTAGCCATTTTCTCATGAACTTGTTGACCTTCTGCTCTGTAGCTTCCACTGTACTTGTGCTTACTTCATATATAAGCAGTGGCCACAGCAACTTCGGTATCAACATGAACTGGAGGCACCACAGTTTGAACTTTCCCAGGAGTCTGCTTTGGTTTATGATCTGTAGTCCTCTGTCTGCCATTTCTATTGTCTGTGGCACTGCCTTCGAGTCTTTTAAAGAGGCATCGTACACCCTGCCAAGACTTTTAACAGGTTCCTCAATGACAGTAGGGATTCTTTGGCTGGAAACCGTGAATATGACCTCTGCTATCTTCCCTTTCCTGACTGATAGGCTTCTCGACTTCTTGGGTTTGAAGCTCATTCTGCACCAGCTGACTAGTTCATCCAGGCGTGCTAACATCCTCCGGGCCTGATGTTCATCTGATGTCAGAATTGTTGTGTCATCCATGAATGCTTTGAGCGGTGGCATGTGACACATTCCACCGAGCTTTGGACCTATAGCCATTCCTTCAGCCGCATTGAGGATTACCTGCATAGCCATGACGAATAGTATCGGAGAGATGGTACATCCCATCGCAATTCCAACTTCAAGGCCAATCCACTTCGTTGTGTACTCTCTGGTTGAAAATCTGACAGAAAACCCTGCGAAATACAGCTTCAGCATTGCTGCAATCTCTTGTGGAACATGATACATTTCTAGGGCCTGCCACAACATCTGGTGTGGAACGGATCCATAAGCATTCGCTAGATCCAACCAGATTACATGGAGGTTTGTTCTGTCAGACTTTGCCTTTTGGATTGCTTCCCAGATCATTGTGGCATGCTCTAGACATCCTGGTGTACCTGGGATACCTCCTTTCTGAATGGTAGTGTCAATGTACCCATTTGCCAGGAGGTATGTAGTGAGTCTTTTCGCCATTACTGAGAAGAATATCTTCCCTTCCACATTGAGTAGTGAGATTGGCCTGAACTGACTGATGTCTGTGGAATTTTGTTCCTTCGGGATGTAGACTCCGTTTGCCTTTCTCCATTCCTTGCTTACGAGTTGGGTTTTCCACGCATTCTTCAGTAAACGGAGCAGTCGTTTGAGAACCTCAGGGCATCTTTTATACACCACATATGGAACACCATTAGGACCTGGAGCTGACTTGCACCGAGCTTTCTGGACAATGCTTTCTACCTCTTGCACCGTTGGGGGCTTGGTGTTAAATTCAGCTCCTGGCTTACCCGGCCATTTAAGGCCTGCCATGCTGCTGAGCGGCTCATTTTTGCGACCATCTGAATATGTCATTCTAAGGTGTTCTTCCAGGTCTTCTTTCCTGATGTTTAGCGTACCCGACCGTGGCTGCTCAAACAGTTCTTTGGCAAACTTGAAGGGCTCCCTAAAGAATCTTTCCCTATCCCTTCGAGTCTTCCTTCTCTTCCTGCACAACCTTTCCGCTCTACAAAGGGCATTATGTTGGCCTTTCAGGTGCTCCCAAACTTGTCGTAACCCTTCCTTCTCTGTGGCAACTGCGTTCTTGAACAGTTTTCGGGCATGCTTCTTCTGTTTCCTGATTTCATCTATTTTAATTTGTCTTCTACTTTTCCGTGGTGGGTTACTTTCCCTTGCCTCCCTCACCCCGAACACTTTGCGACAGTGCAGATATATTATGTCGCCGAAGATTTCCAGCTTCTTCTTCAAAGTTAGCTGCTTCAGGCTGTTATCCAACTCTTTTGCCAAGGCTTGGTCCAGCTGTTCCCAAAGCCCTTTTGCACTGGCAGGTGGAAACTTTATTGCATCTCTCTTCCCGTCCAAGGAGTGTGTGAGATCATCATCTGGCAGATCAACTTGAATGTACTCAGCACTGTGGATTAACTCCTGGCTGCGTTCTTCTAACGTCTTATCCGTCGAGACAGAGCGCTGTTGATCTCCCCCTGATGACCTCCCACACCCCTTTTTCGTTCTGTGGATTTTCATTCCTCTCTGAGTAGAGAATTCCCTACCACAGGCACATGGAAATTCCAGCCGTTGTTCAGAGCTCGAAGTCCGTGTAACGGGTCTGGTCGATTTCATTGAGGCGCCTCAATATTTATATTATAATTAAATGTAAAAAATTATTGTGCTATATATTTTTTATGGCACTTAAATTTAATTCTTGTTTTTAACCACATCAATAACGTTGTATTTTTACTCGTTTACATCAACTATCTATTTCCTGTTATTCTGTTAATGGCTGTCATCTACAATACTCAGTAATTTTTGCGATGTGTTTTAAAGTATTGTTTTTAAATTTTAGACTTAAGCAGATAAACAGCATATTGTTTTTTGTTATTATAAGATTGTAAATTGAGCGATGATGAAGGTACGCTATGTAGTTGTAGCAGCATGACGACACACACCATCGCGTAAAAAAGTGAAGCCATGGTATCAGCAGGCTTTTTGTGAGGAATGGCTAACAGACAGCGAACTGAAGGATTGGATAAAGCCAGACTCTGGCTATCGCTTTGCTGTGATTTCTACGGTCTGTTCCTGTACATTAACTAATGCCAAAAAATCAGCTTTATTGACACATAGAAGCACACAGAAGCACTTCGAGGCCAAAAGCAAAACTCTGAACATTAATAAGTTTTTCATAAAACCAAAAGAGCCCTGTCTCCAAGACAAAATTACTAAAGCAGAGATACTGTTGTCGGTTTTCAGCGTGGTTGAAGATGTGCGCGAAGGACGTTGTCGGCAGAGATATGCAAAGATTTTGGAACTCCACAATCAAGATTCCACGTTGTCAATTCATGCATATGATCTTGACGAAGGAAAAGTTGTCGACATGGATGCCGAGTCGCTGACAAGTGACAATTTTCGACAGTAACAAGTTACAACTAACATTTTATATTTGATTTGAGGAACATTTTGTTAATGTAACTACTGTAAGTATGTTACTGTTAAAATATCTCATTTTCAAGAGTTCATATATTGGGGTGTTAATAAAATCATTTTTATATAATTGTGAATTTTTGGTAATTAAAAAATAAAATAAAAATGAAGAAATAAATAAAAATTGGTAGATCACAGCTTATTTGTGCTAAAGTTGCACTAAAAGATTGTGTAAGCATCGTCTATCCCGTGTATTTGAGGCATAAAATAATCTGGGTATTTCTGGGTTTTTTAAAGAAGAAAATCTGGGTTTATCTCTACAACTTGAGTGGCAACCTTGGTTAAGGGCCCTTGGATGATGGCGACATCACATTAGATGTTCATAACAAATAAATGTCAAGAACACTTTTTTAAATAGAGTATCCTGTTCAATCATCAATGGGGTAATTTCCAATTACTCGTGCTTTTTTGCTCCGCACAGAATATGTTTAGTTATAAGTTGTTTCGTAGCATTTACAGTTAGGATTAGGGTTGGGGTTAGGGTTAACCTTAACCCCAACCCTAACCCGAAACAACACATAACTACATATATTCTGTGCGAAGCAAAAAAGCACGAGAAATAGGAAATTACCCTTAACTGGGTTATAATTAGGACAGATCGTGAAAATAAAGTCAGATTTCCAATACCCAATTATAGTACCTTCTTCCCCCCTCTACTCAGTCCAAATAGAGTAAGTTAAAACTAAATTTGTATGAATGTTTGGCACTACTCCGAATAGCGGTCCCAAATGAATCGATACGGTTTGTGTTAGAAAATATCCCTTACAGGGCCTCATTTGGTAATTACGGTTATATATATATATTTTTTTTTAAAATTATATTTCAAAATGAGGCCCTGTAAGGGAAATTTTCTAACACAAACCGTATCGATTCATTTGGGACCGCTATTCGGAGTAGTGCCGAACCGCTATTCGGAGTAGTGCCGAATGTTTTTATGTGTGACCTCCCCTTTCCAAGAGACAAATAAACAATTAAAAAAAAACAGAGGAATAAAAAAAACAATAACAAACAAAAAAACTCAAATGAAGTCTCTCATAACTGCCTAGTTGTTAACATTGTGAAAAGGGGTGAGAAAGGAGTGTGGGTGTACGAGATTACATCAAATCCACCAATTATCTGCCATCAGCGATACAAGCATCCCATCAGACTACCACTTTTCCTCACACCATCATTGATCCTTATATATTAATTTTAGTTCTTGTTATATACTGTTTTACTATATTGTGCAATTTTCTAGGTCTGTCTATACTCTACACCTGTTCCACAGTTATGGATGAATTGCATGCCTGTAAATAATCTAGGCCTAATATTGATTGTCTCTGTTGTTCATACTTCCTACAGATTAATAGGAAATGCTCTATATTATTTTTTTCTAGACACTCTGCACAGTAAGGTTCTTCTATTCTAAAATATCCCATTCCTAGTTGCAGTCTAAGACGTTTCTTTTTGCTAGGAATTTTTTAGTTCTCTAGATGCCTGACAGGTTCTAGTTGGCAGTTGTGCCACTTTTTGTGTGCCAAAATTACAATCAAAAGAACTTTACTTGAAAAAAAAAAATACTATCAAATGAAATAACAGTTTATGAGCTGCAAGCAAATGATGGGGAAAACTATACAGAGAAAGCAGTAGAAGTACTGGATGGGTACCTGCAAAATACCTGACCTCTTTTTAAAGTTATTCTGTTCTAACAACAACATTTAATTTAAAATAAATAATGAGGCATGAAAAAAAAACAGTGAGAAAATAAAGCGAATAAATGCAGTTGTTGTTACTGCAGTTTTACATTAGCATGACAACAAATGCCTCGTGTAGGAGATGGTGGGTCTCTCTGTGGAGACAAAGAAAGAATGAGGTATATTATAACAGGAGACAAAGAAAGAATGAGGTATATTATAACAGGAGACAAAGAAAGAATGAGGTATATTATAACAGGAGACAAAGAAAGAATGAGGTATATTATAACAGGAGACAAAGAAAGAATGAGGTATATTATAACAGGAGACAAAGAAAGAATGAGGTATATTATAACAGGAGACAAAGAAAGAATGAGGTATATTATAACAGGAGACAAAGAAAGAATGAGGTATATTATAACAGGGGACAAAGAAAGAATGAGGTATATTATAACAGGGGACAAAGAAAGAATGAGGTATATTATAACAGGAGACAAAGAAAGAATGAGGTATATTATAACAGGGGACAAAGAAAGAATGAGGTATATTATAACAGGGGCCAAAGAAAGAATGAGGTATATTATAACAGGAGACAAAGAAAGAATGAGGTATATTATAACGGGACAAAGAAAGAATGAGGTATATTATAACAGGAGACAAAGAAAGAATGAGGTATATTATAACAGGAGACTAATATGAGGTTTGTCCATGGAGCTACAACCTCATCATATCAAACAAATTGCTACAAAAACCACCAAGAGCACATGAATGTTTTGATGCAGGCTTCCTGCAAGCTGGCCAGCTTCTGTGGTAACTCCATGTTCCATAGGGAGCAAAAAGGTCAATGAATGAGAACAAATGTTTCATGTTTCATATTTCATGTTTCATGTTTAGTGGTTACATCTTCACCAGTGAAAAATAAGGAAAAGGAAATAGATGTTAAAAATAGAAAGCAAAGAAACAGGGTCTCTGAGAGAAATAAAAAAATTTACATTTAAAACCAAAAGAAACTGTAGCTTACAATAAGAAGATGATTTTATTATTTGCACCAGAATACAACTTTGTTCAGAATTTTATTACGATATTTGTCATTTCATTACCTTTATTTATTGCAGCAGGATCAGTTATAATGCAGTTGCCTCTTTTTTTTTTTTTTTAATAGATGAAACACAAAATTCTTTTTTTCAGCATTTAAAATCAGTTTATGAAGTAGTCACTCCCCCAAGTAAGTCCTCCCAATACAGCACAAGCACAAAATTAAGATTATACCAGAGTTGCGTGCTTTCTGTGCTTCTCTATGGTGCGGAATGCTGGAGAGTCACAGAGAAGGAAATGTCAAAATTGTCCTCTTTTCACACAACATGCCTAAGAAAAATTCACCGAATCTTTTGGCCGAATACCATCACCAACCAAGATCTGCTTACTCGTAGCAAGCAAGAGGACATGCACACCATCATAGCTGGCAGACGCTGGAGCTGGGTTAGTCATGTCCTCAGAAGAGACCCCGATGCCATCACAAGAACAGCTATGCTTTGGACCCCTGAAGGAAAGCGAAAGAGAGGCCGACCAAAAACAACTTGGCGGAGGACTGTGGAGGCTGAGATGCAAAGAATGAACCAGAGTTGGGGCACTGTACGAAGGATGGCCACCGACCGAGCAAAGTGGAATCAATTTGTTGTTGCCCTACAAGACGCCACTAGGCGTGATGGCCACTGACTGCTTTGACGGTCGGTGGTTAAGGATCGAAGAAGAAGAAGAAGAAGACTCCCCCAAGTGCACAAAATAAACATTAATTTTTAAAGTAAGCCCACCGAATGAACACATAATGGCAAGGACGCTTAACAAATGAAGATACAGCCTATAAAATGAAGACATAATAGCAAACAAGCCTACGGAATGAAGACATTAAAACAAAAACAACCTACTGAGTTATGTCATTAACAAATAAAAAAACCTACAAAATAAGAATAAGCCTTCCCAATGAAAACATAACAAAAAAGCCTATCAAATGATTATATAACAACAAACAAGCCCCCCCCCATCCTAGTGAAGTCATAACTAACAAGCCTACAAAATGAATATGTAACAACAAGCAAGCCTACCAAATAAAGACGTAAAAAACAACAAGCTTAACAAATGAAGACATAACAACAAATGAATCTACCAAATGAAGACATAACACCAACCAACCCCATCAAAGGAAGACATAACACCAAACAAACCCACCTAATGAAGCCATAACACCAAACAAGCCCACCAAATGAAGATGTAACAGCTAAAAAGCCAACCAAATAAAGACATAACAACAAACAAGCATTCCAAATAAAAACAACAACAAATGAATCTACCAAATGAACATTTAACAACAAACAAGCATACAAATGAACACATAACATAACGGTGAGCATGCCTAACAACAGAAGACACAGTCTACCAAATGTGGATATAACAACAAACAAGCTTACCGAATGATGACATAACAGCTGCCACTCTGTCCATCACACTCACTGGGCAGCCTGGTTGGTTCACTCCATCATTTGGATAAAAGTCCAGTGTTCCCATAGGCAGCAGGGTACCTGTTCAAAAGAACCAAATCATGTAATCATATGTCATGCCTGTTGATGTTACTGAAACATGTCGTCTTATGTCATTTCACCATTTCTCTTCTTACTGGTTATAGATTGGGTTGTGAAAACATCGACTTCAGCCAACAGAAATGGAATTCAGTGAACTTTGACTAAACAGCTTGATGATCTGGATTGTTGATTTGGTCCAGATCGTCGACTCATAACAGTACCCAGCGGTAAGACAAAATTAGAATGCTTTGTGAGAGGTCTCATCGCTTGGGTTTTAAAAATACACAGGGAAAAGACAAAGATAATGAGAATAAATGTGAAAAATTATAGTCAGATTGTTTGAAGAAACATCCCTACAAGAAATGAACTCATGCATGTATCTTTCAGCAATGTATACAGATATGCGGGGGAGGAGACAAGACGGTGGTATCACAATAAGACTACAAAAGGCAAGAGAAACTTTTGTTGCACTGGGAATTATATGGTGAAATCAAGTCCAACACATAAATCAGAATCATAACTCAACTGTCAAGGCAAATTCCATTGTAAGGTTCCGAAACACGAAGAACAACAACAACAAAAGCTGAGAAGCTGCAGACTTTTATAAATAGGTCGGTGCATGTACGGAATAGAAAAATTGACAAATACCACTGAAACAAGGGGCGAAAAGATGTTGCAGTCGGATAGAACACATATTGATGAAGTCTTAGTGTCCACTTAGTGTCATCGGTCCTGCTGAAATCGGAATCTACATAGTAGGTGTTTGGCGTTTAATCAGAAAGAAGCTATAAAGCCTACCTTCGAATTGCAGAATTCCCAATATAGGACATCACAAACTTCCTAAGTCAGAAGGAAGTATTTCCAAGCCCATATTTGTACACGTCAGTGGCGCCAGCATTTTTATTCATTTATTTATCAAGTTCACACACTCACAAGTTTATTCATCTATTGACCAATTTCAATTACTCAAAAGCTTTTTGCCTGAACCAAGTTCATTTGCTCACGAGTCAGTGCATGAAGTAAATTCATCTGCTCAAAACTTGTATTGTACGATTAAAATCCATTCAATCAAGATTCATTGCACAAAGCTTAATGCAACAAGAAGATCAGTTCATGAGAAATTCAAATCAATGCTATCTTCAAGACCAGACAGCAGTCGGTTTCATGAGATGACAGGCAACAGTTCATCTACGCTAGAAAGATTTCAAATCATTGATGGACAATACATTTTACTGGTTGTCTCACTACTACACATGCGATATTTACAACAGCAAGTACTCACATATGAGATACCTATACTGTGAAAAAGAATTTTACATTTAACAGTCTGTATACACCTTCGTATGCTCATACATTTGAGGAAATTCTGAAAGATTGCGGACTCTGTACGTTATAATGTGTGATAACACTTAGTTCATCTCATCACCATATCATTCTTTACATGGTTTACTATCATATTTAATCAACTACATTTTTAAATTTCATTTGTGAGTCGTTTTTTGTTTCACCCTTTTTACTTTCTACTAACCCTGTAGGTATATACATTTAACAAATAAACATACAGCGTAGTTGATCGTTACTTCTTAGTGATTAGTTATATCACTCGTGTTGTCTGTGTTAAGTATTAGCATATATGCAAAATCATCCTTCATTTGGGTGACTGGGAGCTCTTTCTTTGTCGAGATATTAGGGATAGAAATTATAGTCGTAGAAGGACAGAAAAAACTTTCTGACATATTTGGTACCACTATCTAGTGACAACATTCGCCTTCTCCTCTTATGTCCTTATCTCGAATAGGTCTCTCTCTTTTCTTAACAAGTTAATTTCTGGAGACCTTACTGATGATATTCCATATGCTAGACCCACCTATACACCTATCAAACATTAGCGTGCAGCAGCTAGCAATTTTCAACACGTGATGATGAGCTTGAGATAGACTTACCGATCCCAACAGTAGGTGCTGTGTCAGTGTGTATGACATCCACCAGTACAGCATCTGTAGGATCAAGTCTAGTCTCTACAGGTGCATTTTCAAAGCCTGGGCGAGCAGGATCTAAGCCTTAAAGAAAAAATAACTAATATAAATCAAACAAGATTATATATGACTAATCTTTGTCAAAAATGAAGTTTTATTAGAGGAAAAGTTAGTAGATATGGATGTAAATGGTAAAGTTAGTAGATTGTGATAAAATCACTTCTGTCTTACCCCTCCCGCAAATTTCACCCCTTCCTAATTTGCAATAAAAGTTGGCAATGCATGACTTTTGCTACTAACATATTTGAAAAGCGGTACCCAACCCCAAAACCATCCTTCCTATTAAAATTGACGAGTTGGTGCGAAAATAAAATTAAGGATAGACACAGCCTCAAGTAACACATTTTTGCATTGAAAAAACACGAAAGTGTTGGCCTTTTTCAAAAACTGCAAACGATCTCCGCAGATGTTAAAGTATAACCACAAGCGTTGCAGTCACTTTGGTAAAAACACACACACTGCAGACGCATTTTCTGTCGGCGATTTTTTTCTGATGAAATACTAACATGCGGGGAAAACCTAAATCATGTAATACATCGCGTCGTCTTTTTAGAACTGAGAGACGGGACTAAGGGGGAGGAAAAGAAAAAATCTCTCGCTTGCTTATAAATTCAAATTTAACACTAAAGAGTAGGGGAGAAGGAGGCGTTTGTCAATTTAAGGAACTGTCTTTTTTGGTATACAATACAAATAACATTTTGAAAGAGAGAATGAATAGTGTTGAAGATAATATCCTTCTTATTCTTTTAGAATGACTTAGATGAATCTTAGAGATAGAGTTTATTAATATTATGATTCAGAAAAAGAAAACCCAACATGCCTAGAAAAAGACAAAAATGTTAACTACACTAAAGACTGACATAAAACTTATATAGGCTGATATGTTATAGTCTTCGGACCAATAATATGTTTCAATATCAAAAATCGCTCTAGTAATAATTAAAATATTGTAGAAATACTATATATTCTTGGACAGTTTGACGAACAGACTATCGTTCTTGCTTATCTTGTCGGTAACATTGAGGACGCAAATTTGAAAAAAGAGGCATAGGAGTGATTCAATCTGATTGGTTAACTCTAGTAGTAAGGGGGAGGCAGGAAAATGTTAGCCCAAAACTAAACATCTTTTTGCATTGGCATAACTAAGGCAGACTGACCAATGGACTACGAGACGCATAGTATGTTTGGGGTTTTGTTTTTGCTTTTCAAAATTAAATTCAAAATTTTGTAGTCACCTGATTTCATTGGCCAGCCCAATAGATATTAGCAACAGCTTAGAAGGCTCGTGGCCATTTGTATAGAAATTTTCTGTATCCAAGTACGATGAGAACAGAAGTGTTAATTGTAAAATAAATAATAAAAACTAACATTCTGGACAACGGCAGAGAAAATGAGGCCATATTCGCCAGTCATCGTCACTTGTGTTATATTTCATTGAATTTGTGGTAAGAATGATTTATTTATTAATATGCCTTATTAAAATTGCAAAAAGCTAGATACTGCTATTGGGAAAAGTGAAGGACATGCCGGGAGCAAAAAGTATTGAGTCCTCATATTGAACTGTGTTTGAATGTTGTTATTGATTATTATTATTATTATTATTATCATAATATGTTAACAAGCCTCTGTGTTCCATGAACACCCATCGACATGCCTAGAGCGTTGATAGTTAGGAAAAGAAAAGAAATCATACAGAAGGAGATGTGTTTACTCCACGTTATTTTATTGAAGAAAACTGTGTAAAATTACAGTTGCGTATCCGCCATATGGACCTGAGGTGTGGTCACAGTAAGGTGAAGTCATATGAATTAGGGGCTGGTGCACTTGTATGCACACGAGGCTGACCCCATCCCATCATGTATAAATAGTTAATGGGAATCTAAATCAGATATGAAAAGGCCAGGGTGTCCTTTTTATTGCAGGGTTTTATTTCCTGTTACCAGCCGGTGACAGGAAACCTGATGAAAATTTGTGAAGACCAACAGTCTCCAGTGAAAGTTAATACTGTCGTCAATTAACCAGAAGGAGCTTCTGTGTGTTGACATATTCTCTGCAGAGCAGTGTTGGACGTTTTCATCTACATAACAAGAATAAGGTGATGTGCCATTAGCTGGGACATCTGACAGTTCATCGGAATAAAGTGTTTTTCCCCAAAATTAACTTTAAAGATAGGGGGCCTGATGATAAGAACAGCTCCTCCTATAATGACTTACACTAATATGTATTAACTAATAGTCTGTGAATACACCTACAGGAACAATATATTATTATTATTCTTATTGGACAAAGAGTCCCATTTTTAGTTAATAATTTGGTGTAAAATATATTCTCCTCATTTTCAAAGACATGTCCAAAAGAGATTGCAGGACAGGCAGATTAAAAATTGTACAAAAAAAGAATTCATATTCAAAGAAAAACTTAAACCACAGACTTATTACTTTACTATTAGTGTGTTGTAGTATCTTGTTTTGATGTACCATCATTTCATTGCATTCCCTAGACACTAGCCACATCAAACACCACACACTAGAAATAAAATACAGCACCGTGTGAGATCTAGAGAGGTATCGTTAGGTACCCTGACACTCATCATCATTTTCATCAACTATTAGAATCAGGGTCTTACATAGCTTGACCTCACACGGTTGACACATACACAGCAATCTTTCTTTCTTATAACATCATAACCTCTCCAGCAAATTAAACTTGCTACATAGATATTGATGTAAATGGTAAAGTTAGTAGAAACTGATGTAAAAGGTAAAGTTAGTAGATATTGATGTAAGTGGTAAAGTTAGTAGATATTGATGTAAATGGTAAAGTAAGTAGATATTGATGTAAATGGTAAAGTTAGTAGATGTTGATGTAAATGGTAAAGTTAGTAGATATTGATGTAAATGGTAAAGTTAGTAGATATGGATGTAAGTGGTAAAGTTAGTAGATATTGATGTAAATGGTAAAGTTAGTAATTATTGATGTAAAAGGTAAAGTTAGTAGATATTGATGTAAATGGTAAAGTTAGTAGATATTGATGTAAATGGTAAAGTTAGTATATATTGATGTAAATGGTAAAGTTAGTAGATATTGATGTAAATGGTAAAGTTAGTAGATATTGATGTAAATGGTAAAATTAGTAGATATTGATGTAAGTAGTAAAGTTAGTAGATATTGATGTAAGTGGTAAAGTTAGTAAATATTAATGTAAGTGGTAAAGTTAGTAGATATGGATGTAAGTGGTAAAGTTAGTAGATATTGATGTAAATGGTAAAGTTAGTAGATATTGATGTAAGTGGTAAAGTTAGTAGATATTGATGTAAGTAGTAAAGTTAGTAGAAATTGATGTAAGTGGTAAAGTTAGTTGATATTGATGTAAGTGGTAAAGTTAGTAGATATTGATGTAAATGGTAAAGTTAGTAGATATTGATGCAAGTGGTAAAGTTAGTAGATATTGATGTAAGTGGTAAAGTTAGTAGATATTGATGTAAGTGGTAAAGTTAGTAGATATTGATGTAAATGGTAAAGTTAGTAGATATTGATGTAAATGGTAAAATTAGTAGATATTGATGTAAGTAGTAAAGTTAGTAGATATTGATGTAAGTGGTAAAGTTAGTAGATATTGATGTAAATGGTAAAGTTAGTAGATATTGATGTAAGTGGTAAAGTTAGTACATATTGATGTAAGTTGTAAAGTTAGTAGATATTGATGTAAATGGTAAAGTTAGTAGATATTGATGTCAGTGGGAAAGTTAAAAGATATTGATGTAAGTGGTAAAGTTAGTAGATATTGATGTAAATGATAAAGTTAGTAGATATTGATGTAAATGGTAAAGTTAGTAGATATTGATGTAAGTAGTAAAGTTAGTAGATATTGATGTAAGTAGTAAAGTTAGTAGATATGGATGTAAGTGGTAAAACCAGATAAAAACCTCAGAAGTGAGGTATCTGAGGAAGGTGGTTGAAGTAACAAGAAGAGACATGGTCCGCAACTAGATGATATGTCAAGGCCTAAAATCCCACCCCCTGCAGACCCAAGTAGAACAGACCCAACTAAGATGGTTTGGCCATGTCTGCAGAATGGGAGAAGATCGGCTACCACGACAAGCATGGGAAACAAAGAGCCAGGGATCCAGACCTCTAGGACGACCCAGCGTGCGCTGGGAGGAACACATTAGACAATCTTTGAAGGACCGAGGACTAGAATGGACCCAGGCCAGGAGGAAGACAGCGGAAAGGATAGTTTGGCGCTGTCTCTTCCAAACCTCTACACCTCATGGTAGAAGAGGAACGACTAAGTAAATAAGTAAGGTAAAGTTAATAGATACTGAGGTAAGTGGAAAAGTTAGGAGATATTGATGTGTGATGTGAATTTTGTAGATGTTGATGTAAGCAAGGAAGTTAGTAGATATTGATGTAAGTAGTACAGTCAGTAGATTTTGATGAATGGAGTTAAGTGAGTAATGTTGATGTAAAGAGTAGAATTAGTAGATGTTGATGTATGGAATGAAGATAGTAGATGTTGATGTATGGAATGAAATGTTGACATATGGAGTGATGTTAGTAGATGTTAATGTATGGAGTGAAGTTAGTAGATGTTTGTGCATGAAGTAGAGTTAGGAGATGTTGATGTATGGAGTAAAGTTAGTAGATGTTGATTTATGGAGTAAAGTTAGTAGATGTTGATATATGAAGTAATGTTAGTAGATGTTGATGTATGGAGTAATGTTAGTAAATGTTGATGTATGGAGTAATGTTAGAAGATGTTGATGTATGGAGTAATGTTAGTAGATGTTGATGTATGTAGTGATGTTAATAGATGTCGATGTATGGAGTGAAGTTAGTAGATCTTGATGTATGGTGTAAAGTTAGTACACGTTGATGTATGTAGTAAATTTAGTAGAAGTTGATGTATGGAGTGAAGTCAGTAGATGTTGATGTACGGAGTAAATTTAGTTGAAGTTGATGTACGGAATGAAGTTAGTAGCTGTTGATGTATGGTGTGAAGTTAGTAGATGAAATGTAAAAGCATTCTTTATTTCAATTTCTGGAAAAAGTACAATACGGTAAAACGCAAGTATAGATCAAACAGCTTAGAGAAGTTCACGAAATAGCTCTTATGTGATATCTCTCATCTCATAATCGGAACCTCTTATACCCCGTAAAACGAGGTGTAGAGGGGTCTTGTGTGATATAAAAATATTTACCTGTGATCCGGCCTATTCCACGCAGACGACTCCCCACATAGCCAGCCACGTGTGCTCCCAGACTAAATCCTATGACATGAAAACTTGACTTGTCACCGCCAAGGGCAGTTAGCTTCTGACAGAGGAAAACACAGAATATAATAGTAATATAATCTTTTTTTCAAGTCTGTTATTTGCATGTTTAATATGGCTCGACTGTTAGGCTATCACTTTTTTTTACAATCTGCCACGAAGCCACCAAATAATATAACGCACCAAAAACATTGAAATGAAAATGTTTCTGAGTTAATAAATCGGTGAATTGAACTTGTAATTTGCTAAATTAGATTCACAGAATGTATAACATTTCATTTAACATGTAGGCCAATGTGAAACTGTGTTGGACATACAGCAATCCCTCGCTGATCGATGTTAATTAATTTGGCTAGTACAAAATCCCATTTACAGTCTTTGAACTTCCACAACATACGGTGACAGAGATAAACAATGAGATTAGGCGTTTTGGGGCACACTATGATAGGAAACTCTTTACAGGGCGATACAACAGGAAGCAATCTGATCATCAGAATAAGTTCCCCCCCCCCATCCGACAAGTGTTTCGGCCCGATTACTCCTTTACACTTTAAGGGGGGCGGGCCCACTTGGGTCATGACTCCCAAGCGTCTCAGCTTCCTGTTGTCTTGTATCGAAAATGAACCCATTTCACTTATGGTAGCAACTTTTAAATCCACAACGCCAGCCGTGGGGGCAATTGTGAAAGTAACAAAGAGAAGACAAATTATTCCGTTCGTTCCGTCGCCCTTCACAACTAAGGACACACAATGAGACACTAGCGCACAGCCGACGAGCCTTAGCCCCTGCGCGCCGCAAGCCACTGAAATTCTGTACCTGACACTCCCTATAGTATACATCGCCTGTTGCCCCAGAGTCGCAGCCCTTTCACTAGTACACCAAAAAAAACTCAGCGTTGTGGACTTAGAAAAATGTGGTGTTTTCTGTACCGCAGCGTTTATTGTCACGATTTCCATTGCCCATTGCGGTTGTTCCACAGCCAGCCTGATGCCTTTTTGGCAGTTTCACTAAGCCTCTTCAGTGCCCTTGTTCTAGACTGTCCCTTCAGCCCCAACAGTTTCAATAAATCATACACTGATGCAGCCACAAGCCCTCTTGCACCCACTTCAACCGCCATGACCCTTGCACTGAATCCATCGTGTCTCAGATCCGCGGCCAGATCGTTATACTTGGCCGCTTTGAATGAATGTTGCTCGTCTAATCTGGATTCAAATGGCACGGTCAGTTCAATCAGTATGACCTGAAGCGTTGCTGAAGAATGAAGCACTATATCCGGCCGTCTCCGCGATTTTCTGAAACTCTCTGGATATGCCCTCCGTCCAGGTAGGTCTACCGCCATCTCCCAGTCGTTTGCACAGTCAAGAAGAGATATCAAACTGCTGCCAGGTTTACTCGGTTTGGGGTGTGCTGACTTTCCTGCCCTCAGAAAGTATGTGTTTGCGGTGTCTGGCCGGACTGCTATTCGCTTTCATTCTTGCCTGATCTATTGTCGCAGCAAGCTCATTTAGCACTTTATTATGGCGCCAAGTGTATCGCCCTTGCCCTAATGCCACCTTACACGCTGAGAGCACGTGTTCAAGTGTCTGCCTCCCCTGGCACAGGGGGCACTGCTCATCATCCGACTTTCCCCATTTCACAAGGTTGGTGGCCGACGGCAGCAGGTCATACATTGATCTAACCACGAAGCTGAGCCTAAGAGGTGCCATATGCCATATATCATTCCATGTCAAGGACCTCTGCAGGGCTCCTTCCCATGTAGTCCATTGGCCTTGTTGGACCTGCTACACTGCTTTTTGCAACCTCTTATCATTCTCAGCTCCTCGTATCTCCTGAACTACCATGTCTCTGCGCTCCCTGCTTGATGCCTTGGACCACCAGCGGATGTCACCATGCCCAAATCCCCGTCTATTCGTTTGTGTGTATCCGATTACCTCTCTCAGTTTGAATGACTCTTCAGCAGCATCAACAGCTTCTTCCACTCTCCACTTCCTTCCCGTTTTCAGTGTGGGCTGAATGAACTTAACCACGTTATCAGCTGACTCGCGTAGCATCATTGCAAGCCATGCTTTTCCAACTTTGTACTCTTCAACAACCGACTTGAAGGGAAGCAGAAGTTTTGACTTTTTGCAGTACAGTGCTACATCTGACAGACCTGGTGGTACCCCTAGCCATTTTCTCATGAACTTGTTGACCTTCTGCTCTGTAGCTTTCACTGTACTTGTGCTTATTTCATATATAAGCAGTGGCCACAGCAACTTCGGTATCAACATGAACTGGAGGCACCACAGTTTGAACTTTCCCAGGAGTCTGCTTTGGTCTATGATCTGTAGTCCTCTGTCTGCCATTTCTATTGTCTGTTGCACTGCCTTCGAGTCTTTTAAAGAGGCATCGTACACCCTGCCAAGACTTTTAACAGGTTCCTCAATGACAGTAGGGATTCTTTGGCTGGAAACCGTGAATATGACCTCTGCTATCTTCCCTTTCCTGACTGATAGGCTTCTCGACTTCTTGGGTTTGAAGCTCATTCTGCACCAGCTGACTAGTTCATCCAGGCGTGCTAACATCCTCCGGGCCTGATGTTCATCTGATGTCAGAATTGTTGTGTCACCCATGAATGCTTTGAGCGGTGGCATGTGACACATTCCACAGAGTTTTGGGCCTATAGCCATTCCTTCAGCCGCATTGAGAATTACCTGCATAGCCATGACGAATAGTATCGGAGAGATGGTACATCCCATCGCAATTCCAACTTCAAGGCCAATCCACTTCATTGTGTACTCTCTGGTTGAAAATCTGACAGAAAACCTTGCGAAATACAGCTTCAGCATTGCTGCAATCTCTTGTGGAACATGATACATTTCTAGGGCCTGCCACAACATCTGGTGTGGAACGGATCCATAAGCATTTGCTAGATCCAACCAGATTACACGGAGGTTTCTTCTGTCAGACTTTGCCTTTTGGATTGCTTCCCAGATCATTGAGGCATGCTCTAGACATCCTGGTGTACCTGGGATACCTCCTTTCTGAATGGTAGTGTCAATGTACCCATGTGCCAAGAGGTATGTAGTGAGTCTTTTCGCCATTACTGCAAAGAATATCTTCCCTTCCACATTGAGTAGTGAGATTGGCCTGAACTGACTGATGTCTGTGGAATTTTGTTCCTTCGGGATGTAGACTCCGTTTGCCTTTCTCCATTTCTTGCTTACGAGTTGGGTTTTCCACGCATTCTTCAGTAAATGCAGCAGTCGTTTGAGAACCTCAGGGCATCTTTTATACACCATTTGGACCTGGAGCTGACTTGCACCGAGCGTTCTAGACAATGCTTTCTACCACTTGCACCGTTGGGGGCTTGGTGTTAAATTCAGCTCCTGGCTTACCCGGCCATTTAAAGCCTGCCATGCTGCTGAGCGGCTCATCTTTGCGACCATCTGAATATGTCATTCTAAGGTGTTCTTCCAGGTCTTCTTTCCTGATGTTTAGCGTACCCGACCGTGGCTGCTCAAACAGTTCTTTGGCAAACTTGAAGGGCTCCCTAAAGAATCTTTCCCTATCCCTTCGAGTCTTCCTTCTCTTCATGCACAACCTTTTGTGGCGTACGTCTAGTTCGACAAGTGAATGTTCCCTGATATGATGGATGATTTAAAGGGACTTTTAGCTTTTCATAACATTAGAACCCCTGAACATTTGTTGTAACTTTTCGTTTCGCCAGAGCGAACCGACCGGGACTCATTTAGTATGCGGCATGACTTCAAAGACAGTAGTGGTCCCTGAAACGATTTCGCATCTCGGTGTTAAGCACGGAACCGATCGCAGCCAGAGCGAACGGGGAAAGCTGACGCAAGCAGCGAGCGAAGATACGAAAGGCCAGGGGCGGCTTCTCTCTTTGGATTTGGCGGTCAGATCCCCCAAAGTTCATGAGATCAA
Source organism: Oreohelix idahoensis (assembly GCA_024509875.1). Taxonomy (NCBI): domain Eukaryota; kingdom Metazoa; phylum Mollusca; class Gastropoda; order Stylommatophora; family Oreohelicidae; genus Oreohelix; species Oreohelix idahoensis. The sequence continues at coordinate 39,229 of JAMPIV010013132.1, forward strand.
AAAAGCTGTCAAGTTTCTCATGTCCCACTCATCTTGCATTCCAGTTGTAGATATACAGATCACGTAGTAATACACTTCATCATTCGCTGGCCAGAACTTGATAGAAGCACTAGCGATATTTGAAATCTTGCTAGATTATCCCATGGATTTTCATTTTATTTGCAGTGAATTCTATTTCTGTGCAAAGCGGTAATATATATATTGTGTAAAGTGATCAGTGGTCTAGTTCATTCATTATATTTCATTGGATTTTGTGTTAATTTAAACCTATTAAATTAAACCGTCTCAATAGTTCCAGTTGTAAATGTAATGATATACCTGCTATACTATTTCCAAAAAGATAATAGATGTTTAATGCTTAAATTAACTTTTAAAGTCGCGAAGGAATTTATAATTAATAAATTTAGTTAAGTCCTATATTTATAGATGTGTGATTTAACCACTAGAACTCGCGCAGTGTTTATTAAATACATAATTAAATACTCGAGTGTATAATAGGCTTAACGGGAAATTTATCGCGCGCTTAAAAGATTATTTGTTTTAAAGTATGATTATGTTGTTATGGGTTTTCTATCTTTTTCTCTAGATTGATCACCTTTTGCAATCCCAGCAATAACGAAATCTTTCAGAGTTTCCATACTCGGTTCTTAAACTTCCAGACAGTTTGATGAGACATTTTTTTAAAAGTAAATCTTGTGGTGGTCCGGTACGGCCTGGCTAGCATAATTACATGAAAGAAAGCCTACCCAAGATCATTTGATTATTATCATCAAATTTAACTTACAATCTGTAAGATAAACTGGAAGATGAACAGTGCCAGTAACGATAGTTTATATACTGCTCTATTGTGAGAGATTACCGATTTACCAGACTGTGACTGAGCCTAGTTTTTCCTCACTGGATTAAAAAAACTTTACCGGTCAGTTGCTGTCATCACGCAGTGAAGGAATATTGCCATCACCTCATTTTCACCCCTGTGTTGAACTGCGTCAGTGCCATCCCATAGACTCGTTTCTTTATAATAAAACACAAGAACTCTTAGAACTTCAAGTCCGGCGATAAGCGGGAATATTTGCTCTCAGTGAATCCTCGCAATATCTGGGGCGGGACATAGAAGGACTAGACAGTTGTCATACGTCAAGAGTTAATTATTGTGTTTATCATTCTAAGGGATTGTCTGATGCTGCAACTCGGTAAGTGTGTGGTGTATATGAGTGTGGATCCGCACAGTGTGTATGAATGACAGGAGATTTTTTGTTGTTGCAAAAACCCATTTGTTAACTTGCCTACCGGGTAATACGTTTCTGTATACCCGGCATTGTTCCCTTTAGTGGGATAATTTGTTAACTCTGTTTTCATCCCCCCCCCCTTTTTTTTTTCTTTGCTTAGGAAAGGGAAGACACCATTGGGATAACAGTAATTTTTGTCTACCACCATAACTAATATTGTAACACCTCTTTCAGAGTAATTAAATTCACTGTTGGGTTAACTTTCCTATGCTCCTGATAACTATCTATCTTGAGACTGGGTTTATCTTTGTCTAATACAAGCGGGAAGGGCTTAGTCGATACCAATCTTCTTCACCCCTCCCTACCTTGATATTTGCATTTTTCTGTACTTATGATAATTTTATGTAACACTTGATATTGTTTTTTTTGTGTGATTTGATCTTTTAGGTTAATAAACATCATAAACTTATATCGGACTGTGTTGGAATACCCAAAAGCCCAAAATTCCCTATTTGTTTAATATAGCTGTATCCACGTCGTCTGAGTGTTTGAAGCACCAAACGTGTGTCTGGAAAACTGGCAAATAATTGTTTGACCAGGAGAGTGGAAAAGAAGATTGAGAGAAACGATTTGTCGTAAATAAGTCTGTCTTTACTCTCCTCCAGCACTCTGTGGAGCATCATATTTAATCTATACATTTCTATCACTGAGTTTTCATCATCATTCTACACTCTAAACCGGACTACTATTTCTAGACTCTTTCTCTCAAAATAAATTTACGACAATATTTGGCTGGCTCGCCGGGATAATTTTGAGATACATTTGATGCACACATATTTGTGGGCTGGTTCTGGGATCTTGAGCTACATTTGAGGCAATTGCATAGCCGGGTTAAAGATATTTTGAGTCTGATCTAGTCAGGGTCTAACTAGATAGAGTGTGAGTGATCTGTCTTTGTGATTTAGGGAAATAAATAAATAAGTAATTACACCCCTAGACAACGCTTTTTAGTATTTGGGTCGTCCACACAGCATATTTACAGGTTGTTTTCTTTCCACAGCAGTAGAAAGTACGGATAAACAAAAATAGTTGTTATTTAAATTATTCTCTGGCAGAGAAACATTACATTTTTCTTTATAAGATTTGCTGGGATAGCGTGATTGTTTTACAGTCACTAAAGGGTTTTTTGAAGTTAAAAGAGTTGAGCTTAGTTTAAGACGCCTTGTTCTGACTTTTTAAGTCTAGTTAACATCGTCTCTTCTCATATAATTGACTTCAGGGGGAGTTTTTTTTGTAGTGGAGAATTAAAATTTCAGAAAAAAAGAAAAACATTTTTTTTTCTCCTTTAAATTGTTTTAATATAAATTTTTCTCTACTGTTAGTAAGAGTAGATTCTTTTCTAGTGTAACTTACCATTTTAGTGGCATAGTCGCTTGCGTTAAGAGTCTTAAGTGACAATAATAGCAGCGATAAGTTAACGCATTTAAGGTAGGAGGTAACACAGGTAAATTTATACTTGTGTTTTTTTTTCTCGTAGCGGTTCAGAGTTCCTCCCCTTCGCGTTTCTTCTTACTAGTTCTCTAGGCATACTTCATCTTATTCTTTAACAATGGCAGAGAGGATAAAGACGAGGTCCATCTTGAGGCTGGAAGCGAAAGAGGCAGGATTAGATGCAGAAGCTGCAAACGCGTTTATCAACCAGGAATTGGAAATATATGACGCGGAGCAACAGCGCGATGCGAGTCTAGGCGGCGCGTAGCAGCGGACACGCCACCCATCATGCACACTTATATATCTGACCACATGATAGCAGGGCGCTTAGAGGCTCCCTAGTAGGGATGATAGGGGTGTCTAGAAAGCTCTCTAGGACAACTATAGAGGAATGATAGCAGGAGTCCGGGATCGGTGGGGGATGTTCGGTCCGTGGTGCGACTTCTACTTAGAGTGAGACTACTGACTGGTGCGACAATACTGCAATAATCGGCTACTCTCACGAAGCCGTCTACGCCCGAGTCTCAATCAATGGACCGATCGTTCTTCGTTAGGTACTCAACGTGACGCAACATAATTAACTGCTATGTCTGTTTGGTCTTTATCATCATTTTTCCCTTGACTAGCGGGCTACTTGGGTCGCTAAAATGTACCCTGTGATTCAACTTAAATTATCACAGTGTACGAGCGCGGCAAAGTGTGAATTAGTGATGTGTTTCTGTGGACTAGTCTCCAAACATAATGACAGTAAGTCTACTATAGAAATAGAGAGAATCGAGACTCTAGCAGCACGATACCACGCACCGGGGGTCAAAAGACACCCCCCCCCCCACCACAGCTGCTCTCCATGGAAATCAACTTATCATTGCCTATCATGATATCCAAGAAGACTGTATCTGAGCTACGTCATAAAACGTGGCGTATCCGCTCTGAGTGGGGTAGTGGGAAGACTTTCGCTCTGCGGTGGGTATACGCGAGAATCCGACAGCCATATAGGAGTAACTATCTTCCAATATCATAGGTATATCTGCGTCTCGTCGCTAGGGTGTACGCGCTTATGAGAAGCACTGAATGCCTGCGCTGGCTTCTATGCGCAATACGGAGCCAGAGTCTGTGTGGCGCCTGTAACTAGGCCGAAACAAGTCTGTATGGAGCTCGCGCGCACACCGGGAAAGACTCGCTATCCGGCGGCCTAGGGAGGAGGTGGGTCTCATGCAGTGGTTAGATAGGTAAAGTATTGCGAGCGTAAAGTTGAGCGATTATATATCTCATTTATTTTGTTCTTTATATCATTGGTAGTTGTTGATGTTTTTTTGTGACGGCTTTTTTTAGCTTGATTACTTTGTCGGCTCACTGTCACTGGGTTCGACGTGCCTACCTCTTGTGCGATGTAAACGGTAGGTGACCGAAAAATAGTTTGTATGTATTAGGGGGGGAGAGGGAGTGGGGATGGGGAGCCTGTGGGTAGATGATATGAGGGGTAGTGCAATAGTTTGGGGGGCGTATGGGGTTAGAGTGTTATCAGGGTTGAGTAAGAGGTCAGGATTTAGCTCGAGTATATGTACTGTCTATTTGTTTATGCTATTTAAACAAGCTGGTTAGTGTCTATATTATATCCTTGGTGGTGTTCGTGCAGTAACTTGATTGTACTTCATGAGAGAATTGGGTGAGTGGGGGAGTAATCGAGAGGAACGTCGCTAGTAAGTATGTGTTGTCCATTCTTGAGGAGACAAGTGAAATAAGTTACCCTAATGTATCTCAGTATAGTTGGGAGTGGGGGGGACAGGGGGGGAGGGGGCGTTTGTGTTTTGGGGGGTTAGTTAAACAGGTTGTATGGGTTTGTTATTTAATGTGGCAGTTAGTGGGTTTGTGGTGACTGGGTGGCACGGAGTATTATGACATATGTGATTGTTGGTGCACACGGTTTTTATTTGATAGTACGTTGTTTGTTTTTGTGGGGGTTGTTTGTGAGTGGAGCGGGGGTGGCAGGGAATGTGGTGGTGGGTTTTGTTTTGGGGGGGGGGGTTGGTGTTGGTCGGTGAGTGGGGTCTGTTTTTTTTAGGGTTGGTGCGTGAGGGGGGGGGGGGGTGGTGGGGTATTCTCGTTGGGGGAGGGGGGTTCTGAGTTGTATGTGGTGGGTGTTTTGTAAATTGAGCCGAAGAAAGTGTGTGGGCGGATGGAGTGGGGTGATGCGCGATGTGCGGTGTATGATGATTGAGTATGGTATTGGATACGTTTCTTGCACACTAAATACAATACAGCTCGCAGTTTGGAGAGGTAAATCGCAAGAGCGGATAGCTGAACACACTTCGTCTAGACTCTAGTAGCACAAAATGACAGATCTGTTTGTTGTTGGTTTCGGCAGAAGTGCTAGGTGACTGTGGTGATCCTAGCTAAAACAGAGAGCACTCACAGTTGGGTAGATGTGAAGCGTCTAAAAAATATACACACATAGGAAGATATACACACACACATGGTACAGATTGTCTCAGTCAGTAGTCTATCTCTCTGCGTAACTACACACAAGGGGGAGGACATTTATCTCTAGAGTGTTATGCTGGGATATGATAGAGCGTAGGGATTAGTTAGGGTCACTGGTTTACTGGTGTGCGTTCGGTTAAGGACATGAGAATGGTATGGTAGTGGTGATTATGGTGATATATATGCGTCATAGGATCTCGGTCGAAATTTTGTAGGAGATGCTGTCACGGTTCTCACAGCTGTACCAGATGAGGTCGTGGACGAGTAATCGCCCGATCATGAGGTGTGGCGGAGGTGGAAAGTGCAGGGCAAATAGTTCTTGGTGGTGTATGTAATGTGGTCGACAAGGGTTGAGAGATAGGGTGAAGAGTTTAGAATGGAGACACAGTATGGAGCGGGCGCATGGTTTGCCGCTGAATGTGGTATGTTTACTGCAGGTGCAGTAGAGTTTATCATTCGTAGATAGTTCGAGTGAGCGGTAGTGCCGCGGGTTCGACGTAGATGCCAGGTGTAAGGTGCCTGGGCGTGTATGAGCGAGTGACGGCTGAGTGGCGGTTGTCTAGGTTTGAACACAGTAATTTACAAGTACTACTGGGAGTCGTTCAGTAAGGTAGTGACTTGTAGTGGTTATGCTCCTTTGGTGCTGGAGATCATATTAGGCGTTGGCGTCGGCGATAGTAGGTAACTTTTAGAGGTCACGTTGTATAACTTAATGAAGGTACTTTTTAGTCACTTGCTAGAGGACGGTGACCGGGCTGATAGGCGAGGTAGGAGGTTCCTAGGCTACAGTCGACTGATTTGCGAGGAACTATTTGTGTTCTTGATCAGTATACTCTTAGGTCGACGTTGGCAGGCGGTACGGTTATATTGCGATAGTCTATCAGAATTTTCTATGAGTGAGTGATATAGTATGCTTTGGAGAGGTATGAGGGGTATATGGCGGGGGGGGGTATGCTGTTGACTTGGGAGTATAAGCATTCGTTATTGAAAGTAACACATAGAGGCGTTGAGCGGTTATGTTGTTGACGTATTGAGTTGCGTGTACATCAAATCCGACATACAGATCTGGTGCTCGTCATATGACGCATGTTTAGTTACAGGATGATGGCATGATGGTTTTCGCGTGCTTTAGTGACAACCCAGCTCGCTCAGTAGGAATATGTAGTGACACACAGTGGATCGTCTAGTAGTTTCTGAGTAGAGACTCTTTATTGGTGTAATAGCGGCTTTGGTATATGCGGGGATAGGTTCTAAGTGAGGATCGTGAATATACAATGTGTTATATCTGTTAGTCGGTTAAACAATAGTGGGAGGATAAGAGCACTAGCGCTAGGGTCGTTATGGCGCAATAGTAAGCTATGGTGATGGTGCTTATGCGAGTGGGGTTTCCGCGGACGAGGGAGTTTTGGATCAAGTACGGTGGAGTGGCTTGAATTATGGATGGGAGAGCTTAATTGTGTGCGTCTGTGTTAGCGAGTTACATGATGCCTGCATGGCTGTGGTTAAGGGACAATATGATGTGGTTGTAGCGTTGAGAGGACTGGAGTTCAGATGGATGAGGAATCCATTGACGACACGTGGTCTGGGGTTTAGTAGTGCAGGTTTGGGTTGGTTGAGCGGTAAATCCCTAAAGAAACAGGTGAGAGGGGTGATAGTATTGGTGCAAGTTATTAGCGGATAGCGGGAGGTTGTCAGTGTGAGTGGTCTCAGGTAGAGTCGGTGACTGGAGCATGTCAATCGAAGAGGGGCGTGGTCAAGTTCTTACATCTAGACAAAACTGTACCTGGATAGAGTGATGAGTTATCAGAATCAATGGTCACATACACCACACAGTGAGGTTAAATGCTCGATCCATAGATTGGTAGACGCGGTGGAAGGTTGTTGAATACTGAGATCACGCTAGGGGGCACAACTAGGTCCTTCGTGGCCACTTTATATTGTGGGCTGTGCATGGGGGGGCACGGTAGTGAAGGGGCCCGCAACTAGATATGAGGGGGATGGGTGTAGGGGGGGGGTTAAAGGGGGGGGGGGGGAAGGGGGGGGGGAGCCGTACGAGTGGCCGAGGGGGCAGTGGGGTGGGGTAGGGGACTTAACACAAAGGGGAAACACTGATAATCGGGACTAGGGGGGCGGGTGACAGGTACAAAAGAAATGTCTTAGGGAGGCGAGTATGGATCTGGAGCTGGTCCTGTATGGTGGCGTCTGGAGGAAATGGAGGGCAATACGTCATAGCTAGCTGTCGGTCATGGACTACGTTGGTGATGGGTTGGCGAGAGGCTGACTGTCTTGTTTAGGTGTAGTGGGGTGAGCGCACGTGAGTATATATGATTTAATTCACTTATATGGGTGATCTATGATGGGGGTTCGTGATTGTCAATTACGGTGGGAGAGTACGTGTGCTGAAACGCTAGTGGGTAGGCAGGGTGGGAATGGTATCTGAGACATGGGGGAGGGGTGATAGCGCGAGCGTATTGGGTCTGATATCATATGTCGAGGGTCTCGTTTTACGCGCGCTTCGATAGTCTACGTTAATATGGGAGCTGTTGATCGGCACGGTGGTGAGAGTTTGCACAGATTGTCTGTAGAGGACTGCACATACTCTGTGTAGCATTGGATATTAAGCTATACAATGCAGAGGGCGGGATGTGGTCTTAGAACGTATTATTATGAAGTTTAATCTGTGGGGGGACTCATGAGAGAACGCACGATAGGCGTAGCTACGAAGTTACGTCTTGCGAGTTTAGTAACCTTGGGATGTGTTGGCGAGTCGGTACTCATGTATGCATTCTGGTCTTGAGAGGGGTTGCAGAGACACTAGGAAGGTTAGATGTAATGGCACCTTCGAGTGGGCTAGGAAGTCGGGAAGTGGAGACTCATGTGAGGGTAAATAATACCTGTGTGGCTGTAGCGCACGGATGAGGCCTAGGTATTGCTTTAGGGATGGGTTGAGACACATACTCTCTACTATAGGCTGAGCACTGGGGTTGAGGGTCTCTGGGTGACTATGAGCTGCGCTGTATGGAGGTGGGGGAGCAGTTCTCGGGTTCATGGCGTGTGGTAGGACAGTGGTGCGAGGACTGGCATATGGTAGGGCTATGTATACGAGCGATGGATATTGATCTAGGCTTTGTGATCTTGTACTTCTCTGAGGGCAGAGGGGTTTGAACAGGGTTGACTGTGTAGGTAGAAGGTCTGTTCAATTGTCGTGTAGAGGAGGGGATTGTGGATATGACAGTCGAGTATGCTTGGCTTCGGGGTACATACTACACAGTATAACTATGTCAAAGCTAGGTTCCGGTCGACTCACATTGAGTGGAGTATATTAGTGAGCGGGGGGAGTGGTCCGCTAGCTTGGGTCTGTAAGTAGGCAAGTGAGTAAAAGGGGAATGGGGCATCTACTAAGAGACATACTCAACATCAGTGGATAGGTTTGTGGTTTATCGTAGTTCTGGGAGTTAATTTTATAGGCGCTGACGTTAGTGGTATTTAGATCTCGGCTCTTCCAGGGTCTGATAATGTGGATCACGGTATGACGTAGAGGCGGTGGGTGTCGGGGTTACAAGGGAGTTCCTGGGATTAGACAGTGCTATAGTTCACGGCGCAGTGTGTCGATCTAGGCGCGTTATATTAGAAATTTGTATAGTTTCAAATATGCACCATTCTGAATTAGACCGATTCGCAAAGTCTCACTACTGAAGCACTGATTTACAGTAGCTGCACGCGACGTGCGTGACGGGTAATGTCTTTGAGCGAGGCGAGTGCGCGGCGGAGGTGTACACTAAAAATGTGCGTGACTTTTAGTTCGGATCTAATATCGGGAGAGCGGCTTTGGTATCTACTGAGATATTGTAATTAGTCAGGGAGGGAGGAACACACTACGCGGACAATTCATACGTTTGTGCTTGGGGCGAGCTATCGAGTTCATCAGATGTCTGAGCACACTAGATTATACAGATTTCCTCGCGTGTATCTGAGGAGACAATCAAATTTTTCGTTTATGGACTCATTAGAACCGGTCTGGTGGAAATGTCAGTGACTGCGTCTAGGGTATCTTGAAGATGGCATACCTTAGAATGTATATCGGGGACACATGTAGTTATTGGGACAGGAAATGGCCACTTGCGTATACCTTAGGGGCGTATCTGATAGCCTAGCTTCCCAGTCAGTATGAGTTGTAACATTGTCATGCACTCTAGAGTATGGGATACATCTTCGTATGCGCTAGAATCATAATTTTACCTGGTGTCTAAAAAGTAAAATCCTATTTAAAATTAGATACGAGGGGGGTGAGTATTGCGTGGGGAGGGGATGAGAGAGATAGTGATATGACCGAAGTACAACCCCAATCTTGTAATTTGTAGGTAGCAATGGAATCAGATATCACTACCAGGTCGTAAGCGGTTGACATCGTAGAAGTAGAGACATGGATGTAAACTCTGGATTCTACGACAGTTATTAAAGCATCTCAGTCTCGCTGATATGGCCTGGCTCACCTTCCGTTTGACACTTAGAACGGACTAGTTAGGCGTATAACACTTATGCTGGTCTTTTGAGGCGCAGGCTAGATTGATATGTATCAAGGTGTGTGTGCATATCAAGTTCGTGGGGGGACTACGCTCAGATCGTTGACTGGCTAATCGGTGAGTTATGGCGCTGGCAGTATGAAGAGAACACGGCAGCTATTCTAGAGTTGTGCGAGAAATACGGTGACACACAAGCGTGGAGGAATGGACAGGGAGGTTTTTGTTACTAGAATCAGAAACTGAGATGGTGCTTCTTTCGCGGCAAGAAGCAGTGGAGAGACTCGACATTACTCTATTCATAGGATAGAGCTCAGAATCTTTTAGCTTTATAAAATGGCTATCTCAGGGTGTCTTCGAGAGACATGAATTATCTCCGCAGCTCTAGAGGACTAACACGCCTATGTCGGAGACCACTGATACACAACGAGCGTCGCAACTAACTCAGAAGACTAGGAGGGCACATAGGCTTAGGCCGTATTTGGGACTTTAGTACCCGCTAGGGTGTTGACGCTGGATTAGCTTCAACATGTCAGATTAACGGGCAAGCCCTTGCAAGAGTACATGCAACTTTTAGAATACGGTCCGCGCGGAGCCAGCCACCGCGGCTCCGAGTAGCGCGAAACATCACAAGGAATTGTTGTACCTGCTTGTATCTCATCAAACCCGATATCCCCCGCCCAACAACAATTCTGATCAACCCAACAAGCCTACGTGGCAGCGCGGCCACCACTGATCAGGGCAAACAAACCGGTGCAAACCGCATTGGATGTTTGCATACAGCCTCGAAAGGTAGAGTCAATGTCAGTGATTCTCAACCTGAGGGGGACCGACCCTCAACTCGAGGAACTGTCATTTTGAACGGTACCTCTACTACTTGTCTTTTTGACACTGGATTAAGTTTTGATTGTATTGTCGCTAGGCACCTAGTCAAACCCGGTCAGGAGACAGAGGAAACCGTCAAACTTAGTGGAGTTTTCAGGAGTGATGCACCCAGGATGCTTCCTATCGCATTGGTAGAAATACACTCTGATTTTGTCAGAGGGGTTATTAAAGCGGCCATTATGGATGATCCTATCTACCCAGTTATCTTGGGATGTAGATATGTGTTCATTGGGAAACCTAAGGAGCCGATTGTGGCAGCGGTAACCACAAGAGGGCAAGCCAAGAAGGAGAGGGAGCCTGCGCCAAACTTGTTGCCGAATGAACTGAAGGAGGCGCAACAAAAGGACCCTACTCTGGCGCCCTGCTTTAAAAAACTGCCCATGGCTAAGGACCCCAGACACAACGGAGACATCTTTTCTAAAGATGGCGTATTGTATCGTAGAACGGGCAACCAGGACACGGGGAATAACCAGCTCCTAGTACCGACGCAGTACAGAAACCAGATCTTAGAAATGGGGCACTCTCTTCCCTTTAGCGGACATATGGGACAAAACGCCACTATTCAGCGAATAAAAAACCACTATTGGTGGCCAGGAATGAACTCTGACATTATCAGGTACGTGAAATCCTGCGCCCAGTGCCAACGGGTAGCACCAAAGACTTGACACCCCCAGTACCTATGGGGCAAATGCCAATAGTGGGTACTCCATTTGAACGGGCTGCTGTCGACATCATTGGACCCCTGGAAAGGACCAAAAGAAAGCACAGGTTCATCCTGACTTTAGTCGACACTTGCACCATGTGGGCAGAAGCTATACCGCTAACATGCACAGATTCCAAGCATGTCGCAGAAGCCCTCGTGCAAATCTTTACACGGTTGGGATTCCCTCAACAAGTTTTGACGGACAATGGATCCCAATTCCGTAGCCTGTTAATGGAGGAGATCTTTAAGATCTTGAGGGCCAAACATATCCACACAAGTCCCTACCATCCGGCCGGAAATGGGCTCGTGGAACGTTTTAACGGTACCCTCACCATGATGTTACGTAAGCTGGGTCAGGAGAAACCGGAAGACTGGGACCTATATATATCGGCTGCCTTATTCGCCTACCGAGAGGTACCCCAAGCGTCTACGGGATTCGCGCCAGCTACACTTTTATTTGGCAGACCTATTAAGGGGCCACTAGAAGCCTTACTTCGGTCCCTGACAGACCAAAAGGCTGACGAGACAGTCGTCTCTGCAAGCAAGTATGTATCTGAGCTCAAGGAAAGGCTAAAGCTAGGATGGGATCTAGCTACTACCAACCTTAAGAAAGCCCGCGCTAAACATGCTAAAAGATACAACAAAGCTGCAAAAGAGAGAGAACTACAACCAGGGGAGAAAGTTTTGTTGCTACTTCCAACCGGAAGCAATAAACTTCGCATCGGATGGCAAGGGCCGTTTACCGTCCTTAAAAAGATCTCACGTACCAATTACAAGATCTCCATCAAAGGAAAGGAGAAGGTCTTCCACGTAAATCTGCTTAAGAAATATTTGGAAAGACCGGTGCCATCCTCCGAGCATCTCTTGGCTGTCGCCATAGCAACGGAAGACGAGGAAGATGATGATGGTTGCATGGAGTATCCATTGCAACCCACAGAATCCTTTAAAGATGTCAAGTTCGGCGACAATCTCTCACCAGAACAACAAACAGAAACCAGGGCTCTACTAAAACAGTACAGTGCAGTCTTAACGGATGTACCTGGTCGAACAAATCTCATCGAATTTGATATGAAATTAACAAACGAAACCCCTGTTCGAACCAGAGTTTACCCCATACCGTACGCTAAAGCTGATGCACTTCGCGGAGAAATAGACAAGCTGCGTCAAGCAGGAATTATCAGTGAGTCTACATCTCCTTACAGTTCCAGTGTAGTGCTGTTGCAGAAGCCCAATAAGGAAGTTCGGCTGTGTATAGATTACCGGCTGCTAAACGCTGTAACGGAATTCCAGCCCGAACCTCTCCAAACTGTTTCTGAGTTGTTCACCAAGCTTAGCAAGGCAAAGATTTTCTCCAAGATTGACCTCAGTAAAGGGTATTATCAGATACCAGTCAAGGAGGAAATTAAACCTTTGTTAGCTTTCAGCACTAGTGAAGGACATTACACATTTAATGTGATGCCGTTCGGATTGCATAACGCACCAGGAGTGTTCACCAGGATGATGAGGAAACTTCTAGAACCTTTGCAAAGTCCCCATATCCATAATTTTATGGATGACATATTAATTGCATCGGAAACCTATGAAGAACATATTGCTACGGTTGCTATGCTCCTCAGGAGACTACAGGAAACGGGTCTCACAGCCAGACCTAGCAAATGTCTCATCGGGTTTGAACAGTTAGACTTCCTGGGGCATACTATTTCTCACGGATGCAGTTGGCCTATTAAGAAGAACGTGGAGAAAATAGCTGCAGCCAAAAGACCCCGAACGAAGAAAGACGTACGTTCCTTCCTATCATTATGTGCATATTACCAGAAATACATCCAGAACTTCAACGGACTGACAGCACCTCTGACTGACCTCACAAAGAAAGGTTGTCCTGATAAGGTCATATGGGATCAAAAGTGCGAACACGCGTACAGCACTTTGAAAGGACAGTTGTCTGCATACCCCATTTTGAGGTTGCCTGACCTCAACAAACCTTTTGTTTTACGGGTCGACGCGTCAGGTCAGGGCATCGGGTCAACACTGCTTCAAGCCGATGACAGTGACCCAAACATGTTATTTCCAGTTGCCTATGGCAGTCGGAAATTAAATAAAGCTGAACGGAACTACAGCGTAGTCGAAAGAGAATGTCTCGCTCTGATTGACGGTATCAGACGCCATCATGAGTTTCTCTATGGTACATCTTTCACGGTGCAAACAGACCACGCTCCGTTAGCATTTCTGGGTGCCAATAAAGAATTTAACGCAAGGATCATGCGTTGGAACTCCGCCTATGCCGGTCCCAAGCCCGGATGAAAAAGAAGGAGGGCGGCCTGCATGGAGGCCGTAAGGAGGCAGCCCCTCCACCATGCAAAGGCACAACAGGCCAATCACCTGTTTGTCTAAAACTATGATTACAAGCAATATAAGAGAGAAAACCGGACTGATTCTAAAGGCGACGAACTGGAACGGACTACGGACTACGACTTATGGAACATGGAACACAAGAAGTATAAATGGGAAAGAAGAGGAACTGATGGAAGAGATGAGGAAAGCAAAACTAGAAATCCTGGCTATTACCGAAACAAAGAAAAAGGGACAAGGAGTCATGGATCTCGATGGCAACACTCTGCTATACAGTGGTGTACCCACATCTGAAAGAGCTAAAGGGGGCGTGGGTTGCATTGTGGCCAAAAACCAGAAAGATAGTATCAAGGGATGGAACTTTGTCTCGGAGCGCATTATGGTTGTAAAACTAAAAGAAGGAGAAACCATAGTCAACCTGGTCATAGTGTATGGGCCAAATGAGGATGAGAGAGCAGAGGTCAAGGAAGAATTCTTCGAGCTGCTTCAAAGGACAGTGGATGACTGCCTAGATGAAATTATCATGCTCGGAGATTTCAATGCCAGAGTTGGAAATGACCATGCTAGATGGGGTGGAGTTATCGGAAGATATGGAGAAGATACTCTCAATGACAACGGAAAGCGACTCCTCAGATTCTGCAGTGAGCAGAATCTGATCATTACCAACACAAAGTTCCCCCATAAGCGCATACATGCATATACTAGGTGTGAACCAACAAAGAATGAGAAGTCAGTGATCGACTATGCCATTGTTAGGAGGAGCTCATTCAAATATGTCCAGGATGCTAGAGTCTGGAGGGGGCCAGAGATTGGAAGTGATCACTACCTGCTTACAATTAAAAGAGCAACTGAAAGAGTTGCTCAGCCTAGGAACTGCCCAGCACCACGCAAGAAACCAAGTAAACGAACGGAAGAAATGAGCATTAAGACCTACAAGCTGAAAGATCCAGAAATTAAGACCAGATATCAGGGGCTTATTGCTACAGCGGTGAGAAACACAGAAGAACAACCTGATGACTTGGAAACCCTGTGGCTTAAATTCAAGGACATCATAAAGACAGCTGCTGCAAAAGCATGTGGTGAAGTCCGATTTGGGAACAAGAGAAAGAGGACACCTTGGTGGACAGAAGAAGTCAAAGAGAAAATAAGAGAGAAGAAAATGGCATGGAAACAATACTTGGGAGCTAAAAACACAGCAGGACAAATAGAGAAATATAGAGAATATGTGATACTCAGAACAGAAGCAAAGAACAAGGTGCTAGCAGCAAAACAGAAGTCCTGGGAAGAATTTGGAGAAAAGCTAGAAAAGGATGCGCAAGAAAACCAGAAATTGTTCTATAAGACCCTAAAGAACATGAGGAAGGAAAAACAATGCCCTCTTAAATTTATAAAGGACAAGCAAGGCAAATTGCTTACTGCCCCGAAGGAAGTAATGGAAAGATGGAAAGAATATTTCTCAGAACTATTTGATGGTGAGCAAGGTAGAGCATCAGAAATGATAACCACTAGCACAGAAGAGGATACAAATGGTGATGAAGATGACATAAAGATGGAAGAACTGAAGGCAGCACTGGAGAAAATCAAGATGGGCAAAGCAGCAGGGCATGATGGTATAACACCAGAAATGGTTAAGTACATGGGAGCATCAGGCGACCTATTACTCCTAAGGGTCCTACAAGCAGCATGGTGCAACAAGGCCATACCAAAGGATTGGGAGATTGCCATCATAACACCGATTTTCAAAAAGGGTGACAATCGACAATGTGGAAACCACAGAGGCATATCCCTTCTCAGTGTCCCTGGTAAAATCTACTCTAGAATCCTAGAGCAGAGACTCCGATGCCTAGCTGAGCCACAATTGGATGAAGCCCAGTGCGGATTCCGAGCAAACCGAAGTACTCAAGACCTAATCTTCACACTCAGGCAGCTGAGTGAAAAGGCCCTTGAGTACAAGAGTGAGATCCATCTTTGTTTCATAGATCTGGAAAAGGCGTTTGACAGGGTCCCCTGGAGCAAACTTTGGGACTGTTTGGCAAGGAAGAACATTCCAGCACCTCTGATTCATGCTATACAGAGCTTCTATAAGTCTTGCAGAAATTATGTGAGGACAGCAAACTATAAGTCAGAAGAGTTCAAGACCACCACTGGTGTAAGACAAAGCGATATCCTGTCACCTTATCTTTTCATACTTCTCATGGACGATGTCATCAAGGCATGTAAGGAGAGAACAAGAAAGTATTCAGTGGGGTACTGGAAGATGAGACAGGTCTGTATTTCAGAGCTAGCATTTGCTGATGATGTTGTCCTGATTGCTAAATCAGAGACACATCTCCAATCCAACCTGCAAGTCTGGAAGGAAGAGCTGGAGAAGAGAGGGATGGTCATAAGCAGCTCTAAAACAAAATCCATGGTGATATCACGAGAAGAAAGAAAACATCAGATTAAGTTGGGAGAACAGGTCCTGGAGCAGGTCGACCACTTTAAATATCTCGGAGCTATTATAGACCGAAAGGGGGGCATCAAAGAAGAGTTGGCCACTCGAACAGCAGCGGCTGGGAGACTTTATCAGGCCATAAATCGAGGATTCCTCTGCAAGAAAGAGGTTGGTAAGAAAACGAAGATGGCTGTATACCGCTCCACCTATGTCCCAGTCTTGACATATGGATGCGAGTCATGGGCAATGAGTACAACCCACAAAAGCCAGATCCAAACCTCAGAAATGAGGTATCTGAGGAAGGTGGTTGAAGTAACAAGAAGAGACATGGTCCGCAACCAGACGATACGTCAAGGCCTAAAATCCCACCCGCTGCAGACCCAAATAGAACAGTCCCAACTAAGATGGTTTGGCCATGTCTGCAGAATGGGAGAAGATCGGCTACCACGACAAGCATGGGAAACAAAGAGCCAGGGATCCAGACCTCCAGGACGACCCAGAGTCCGCTGGGAGGACAACATTAGACAATCTTTGAAGGACCGAGGACTAGAATGGAACCAGGCCAGGAAGAAGACAGCTGATAGAATAGTCTGGCGCTCTCTCTTCCAAACCTCTACACCTCACGGTAGAAGAGGAACGACTAAGTAAGTAAGTATCATGCGTTGGGCGCTTCTTTTAAGCGTTTATTCTTTCAAAGTGGAATATATTCCGGGAAGACAGAATGTCGGGGCTGATTTCCTGAGTAGAAACTGGTCTACAGAGGAAGAAGAGCAAACTGAAGATACCACTCATCCTAAAATCACCAATCAGGTCACCTCCATTGTCAAAAAATGAAACATGAAAAATGGTTTCATGTCTAAAAGTGGGGACGATTGTGACGTACGTCTAGTTCGACAAGTGAATTTTCCCTGATATGATGGATGATTTAAAGGGACTTTTAGCTTTTCATAACATTAGAACCCCTGAACATTTGTTGTAACTTTTCTTTTCGCCAGAGCGAACCGACCGGGACTCATTTAGTATGCGGCACGACTTCAAAGACAGTAGTGGTCCCTGAAACGATTTCGCATCTCGGTGTTAAGCACGGAACCGATCGCAGCCAGAGCGAACGGGGAAAGCTGACGCAAGCAGCGAGCGAAGATACGAGAGGCCAGGGGCGGCTTCTCTCTTTGGATTTGGCGGTCAGATCCCCCAAAGTTCATGAGATCAAAAAAGCTGTCAAGTTTCTCATGTCCCACTCGTCTTGCATTCCAGTTGTAGATATACAGATCACGTAGTAATACACTTCATCATTCGCTGGCCAGAACTTGATAGAAGCACTAGCGATATTTGAAATCTTGCTAGATTATCCCATGGATTTTCATTTTATTTGCAGTGAATTCTATTTCTGTGCAAAGCGGTAATATATATATTGTGTAAAGTGATCAGTGGTCTAAGTTCATTCATTATATTTCATTGGATTTTGTGTTAATTTAAACCTATTAAATTAAACCGTCTCAATAGTTCCAGTTGTAAATGTAATGATATACCTGCTATACTATTTCCAAAAAGATAATAGATGTTTAATGCTTAAATTAACTTTTAAAGTCGCGAAGGAATTTATAATTAATAAATTTAGTTAAGTCCTATATTTATAGATGTGTGATTTAACCACTAGAACTCGCGCAGTGTTTATTAAATACATAATTAAATACTCGAGTGTATAATAGGCTTAACGGGAAATTTATCGCGCGCTTAAAAGATTATTTGTTTTAAAGTATGATTATGTTGTTATGGGTTTTCTATCTTTTTCTCTAGATTGATCACCTTTTGCAATCCCAGCAATAACGAAATCTTTCAGAGTTTCCATACTCGGTTCTTAAACTTCCAGACAGTTTGATGAGACATTGTGAGAGATTTTTACCTGACTGTGACTGAAGTTTTTCCTCACTGGATTAAAAAAAACTTACCGGTCAGTTGCTGTCATCACGCAGTGAAGGAATATTGGGCGGGACATAGAAGGACTAGACAGTTGTCATACGTCAAGAGTTAATTATTGTGTTTATCATTCTAAGGGATTGTCTGATGCTGCAACTCGGTAAGTGTGTGGTGTATATGAGTGTGGATCCGCACAATGTGTATGAATGACAGGAGATTTATTTTTTTTGCAAAAACCCATTTGTTAACTTGCCTACCGGGTAATACGTTTCTGTATACCCGGCATTGTTCCCTTTAGTGGGATAATTTGTTAACTCTGTTTTCATCCCCCCCCCCTTTTTTTTTCTTTGCTTAGGAAAGGGAAGACACCATTGGGATAACAGTAATTTTTGTCTACCACCATAACTAATATTGTAACACCTCTTTCAGAGTAATTAAATTCACTGTTGGGTTAACTTTCCTATGCTCCTGATAACTATCTATCTTGAGACTGGGTTTATCTTTGTCTAATACAAGCGGGAAGGGCTTAGTCGATACCAATCTTCTTCACCCCCTCCCTACCTTGATATTTGCATTGTTCTGTACTTATGATAATTTTATGTAACACTTGATATTGTTTTTTTTTTTGGTGTGATTTGATCTTTTAGGTTAATAAACATCATAAACTTATATCGGACTGTGTTGGAATACCCAAAAGCCCAAAATTCCCTATTTGTTTAATATAGCTGTATCCACGTCGTCTGAGTGTTTGAAGCACCAAACGTGTATCTGGAAAACTGGCAAATAATTGTTTGACCAGGAGAGTGGAAGAGAAGATTGAGAGAAACGATTTGTCGTAAATAAGTCTGTCTTTACTCTACTCCAGCACTCTGTGGAGCATCATATTTAATCTATACATTTCTATCACTGAGTTTTCATCATCATTCTACACTCTAAACCGGACTACTATTTTTAGACTCTTTCTCTCAAAATAAATTTACGACACCTTTCCGCTCTACAAAGGGCATTAAGTTGGCCTTTCAGGTGCTCCCAAACTTGCCGTAACCCTTCCTTCTCTGTGGCAACTGCGTTCTTGAACAGTTTTCGGGCATGCTTCTTCCGTTTCCTGATTTCATCTATTTTAATTTGTCTTCTACTTTTCCGTGGTGGGTTACTTTCCCTTGCCTCCCTCACTCCGAACACTTTGCGACAGTGCAGATATACTATGTCGCCGAAGATTTCCAGCTTCTTCTCCAAAGTTAGCTGCTTCAGGCTGTTATCCAACTCTTTTGCCAAGGCTTGGTCCAGCTGTTCCCAAAGCCCTTTTGCACTGGCAGGTGGAAACTTTATTGCATCTCTCTTCCCGTCCAAGAAGTGTGTGAGATCATCATCTGGCAGATCAACTTGAATGTACTCAGCACTGTGGATTGACTCCTGGCTGCGTTCTTCTAACGTCTTATCCGTCGAGACAGAGCGCTGTTGATCTCCCCCTAATGACCTCCTACACCCCTTTTTCGTTCTGTGGATTTTCATTCCTGTCTGACTTTATTTAGCATTAAACAGCAAATTGAAATAACGAGCGCTAAAAAAAAAAAAAAAGTGTTAAACGGAAATCGATTTCCCATAAGACAACAGAAAACAAATTAATTCGTTACCAAGGTCCAGAAAACTGTATCCAAATTAAGTAATAGGAATACTAAACAAAAAACGGAATAGTTAACAATGATTATTAACTAATATAATTATCAAATATATTAAACACAAACAAAATATTATGTATGTACTGTACCGTACTAAAAAGAATGTTTAAAAAAATATTACAGGACTTTAATAGCTACTACTTCGGTCGCTTGTGGTTACAGTTGTCACATCGCTGTCTTCATCTTCAGACGACTGGTTTGCTGAATGTTAGGGGATGAAACAGTTTTTCTTACTCCAGATGTAGAAAGCACAGTTACTTGGTCAATGGCGGCAGAAGATATTGGAGGAGACTTTATATTAAAAAAAAAAAAAAAAATCGAGTTTGCTTTGTTCTTGCATCTTTTTTTTCTCCAAGAAGCTCCTTGAAACAATTAAGATCTTGTTCTATGTTACGAATTACCATAGAACTGCATTCTATTTTGGGGTTATGCTTCATTTTGCTAGCAATGACAATGCATCTTGGACATCCCAACACAATAGACGAAGTTTGGTGGGCAGACATCAGACAACGATATCAAAATAAGAACACTGTTATGATTAAAATTCATAACGATTACGTCGGTATAATAGATGGCTCGACAGGGCTCCTTTTCTGATAATTTTATACGGACTTACTTATTAATAAAGGAAGTGACGCCATGCCGATATGGTGTAGAGGCAGACGCGAACATTTTGAAGCAGAAGTGAGGTGATCGTCTGCAAAGAGAGATGCGGCTTGAGTTTGAATGTGAGCGGACGTATGTGTATTGAGCACCTGCAGTATACTGTGTTTTTCCTGCATCATTCCATCACCAGGACGTCAATATACATAGTTGAGGTGTCCCTGGTTTATTATATTCAGGAAAATTATATCTATTCATAAAGATGTCCATTGGTCTATGAAAAATAAAGTTTGTATGATTGCCATTGACCAGCGTTTGATAGTGAACGGACTGGACAACTACTTATTACTGCAGTTGCCTTTGGGCGAGAACTGATTTTATGGAGCTTTGTGTCAAGTATAATAAACTGCGTATTTGTGAATTGTGAAGGAGGTGTTTGTCAGCTCACTGCAGTTATGCTGATTCGTGTGGTTGGATTATCCCTTAGTGTATACTTTGGCCACGGAGACCTTCTCCGGAACTTTAAATAATACGACACGCATCAAATACAAAAAACAAGAGGAGCTTTCACTGCCTTGGAAAATATATGGATATCAAGAGACATCAGGTCCAACACAAAAATAAGAATCTTCAATTCAAATGTCAAGTCAGTACTATTATATGGCTCTGAAACATGGAGAACAAAAAAAAAAAAAAAAAAAAAAAACGAAAAAGGGATACAGACTTTCATAAATGAGTGCTTGCTTAGAATAGAGGGATTAAAATGGTATGACAAGGTCACCAATGTGGAATTGATGACAAGAACCAGACAAGTGCCAGTGGAACATGAGATGAGAAGAAGACAATGGCGATGGATAGAACACACACTGAAGAAACCTGCTGATAGCATTACAAGACACTCATTGTTGTAGTAACGAACAGCCTAAACATATCCAGATGATGTTATCGATCGCCTAATAGATAACTCCCATATCATACTGGCACCTGGGGGAGAAAGGGGGGGGGGAGGGACGTGTGTTAGACAGCAACTATTTCCCAAATGGATGTTGACGTGAACAAAGTAGAGAACCAATTAAAAAACATTCAAACTACTATATTAACAAATTGACAGAAAGACATGGAAACATATACATAGACAGAAAGGTGATAAATTAGTATGCATATAAATAAAGTAACAGACAGATGGATTAAAGGACAGTTAGATAGACAGATCTATGGATAAATAAACAGTGTAGCTTACCTCTAAGAGAAGTGCGATGACGGCGCCAACAACACGTGCGTTGGCAACACTTTGATAATAAATAAGATTGCTAGAGCCTCCATCCCAGTTTGCCACCACAACATTCATATGACTGTCCTGATAGTAACCAAACATAGGCACCT
The DNA here is from genome assembly GCA_024509875.1 of Oreohelix idahoensis. NCBI lineage: Eukaryota > Metazoa > Mollusca > Gastropoda > Stylommatophora > Oreohelicidae > Oreohelix > Oreohelix idahoensis. Next base: position 60,903 of record JAMPIV010013132.1, read on the forward strand.
TTACATTTTTATCTACATATAATTATTCTTATGTATCACGTCTTTACTTTGTTAACTATATACTGGAATTATTCTTATGTATCACATATTTACTTCGGTAATTACATACTGGAATTATTATCATGTATCACGTCTTTACTTTGGTAGCGACATACTGGAATTATTCTCATATGAAATGTCTTTACTTCTTACATGTTCTCACTATTACATGTGCATGAATTCAGCTATAATTACTCATCTAGATAACCCACACATCGTAACATATTAACACGTATTCATTTGAAAGTCCGTGTATACTGATGCAGTGAAGAAAATTTAAAAGACTCATAAACAGTGTAGAATGGTCATCAGTGTTATTGTTATTGTTGTTCAGAATCGACATCATTGCACTCCGACAAACCCATAGGTGTTCAGTCTCCCTCAGCAAATGTCGAAGGGTATGAATGCTAACAGTTCCTGTTGCGCGCTTATTGTACATACGTCATCAGTGTGCCAACACGTAATATATCATATCGTCATTTCATTATTTACTTGGTTTCACTCGTATATTTAATTAAATACATTTTTACATTTCATCTGTGTGTGAATTACCGTGTACCACCATCCTTTTTACTTTCGACTAACCCTATATGTGTATATATTTAACGAGTAAGCTGTATAGCCGCGTTGTTTAGTGAATCAATCGTGCTGTCTGTGTTAAGTATGTACATACAGGTAAAATGCTTCATTTAGGACAGGAGATTGGGAGCTTTTTCTTTATCGAGATCTGAAGGCAGAAGCTAATGGCGTAGGAAAATCATTCTATGATTTATTAGAAAACACTATTTAGTGGAGAGCATTCGCCTTTTTCTCTTGTCCTTATCTGAGCCAATTTCTAGAGACTTTCTTGACAACATTCCATAGGCCATCCCCCTCATACTGTAGCGGTACGACCATTGATGCCCCGCCCAGTATACCAGATACAACAATAAGTAATGTTGTATTAGAACCCCACAATTCTTCATATTCCTCGGATATATATATATATATATATATATATATATATATATATATATATATATATATATATATATATATATATATATATATATATATATATATATATATATATATATATATATAAATTCTGTTTGGCTATATTATGCAGTTCTCTAGATCTGTCTGCTCTTAACCCCTGTTCTACAGTTATGGATGAATTGGACACCTGCAAATAATACATAATATACTATGTTTTTATGCTGATAGCTACAGGCTGGAATTGTTCACACATATCATGTGTTTACTTTTCTTGAATTATTCGTGTATCTTATGCCGTAAATCGGCTGCTACATGCTGAGTTAATCTTGTATATCACATATTTACTTTGGAAGTCCTAAATTGGAATTTATTTCGTAATAATTTTAAGAAGCGCTACAACAATAAAGAATAGAATAGCAGAAGCAAAAACAGAAATGATTTAAAAATAAATGCATGTTCGAAACAAATATTTGTCAGTGAAAGTGAGAAACAGAGCTCTTCAGCATTTGATAGAGTCGATCATGTCATAAAAGGTAAAGTTAGTTCTATAGCAAATACTGCTGTAGTGGAGTGATATGTTAAAGACTTCACCATAATCGGTCCAGCATCGAGAGGTATGGTGACCACTTCCTTTTCTCGCTGCCTTTCATTACCTAACTCATAATTAAAGTCAGGTACCCATTTACAGCTAGATAGACTGGAGCGTGTCAATAATGTAAACCGAACCCGGCACTTTTGCGCTAGAGACCAGAACTATAAACACTCTGTCAGTCGAAGGCTCTATCATACAGAAGCAGATTATGAACAATCAGTGAACAAACGAGAAGAACATTGAAGACCACAAAAGTGTTTTTTTATATACGATTTTTAAGGAAAACTTCACCAAGCAGTCACATTTTCCTGTAGCGTTTTAGTTTGTGGCAATTTATTTTTCATGATGCATTTACTAGCCACAAGCCAAACATAAAATTAGTCGACTTGTAAGACTGTCAAAGGGTGCAGTAGTCCTTTCTTTTTTTTTTTTTTTTTTTTGTCTCTTCAGAAACCCTCGGTAACTACCCAAGGCTTTCTAAGTACATCGATCATGTAAAAAATACGTAAAGAAAAATTTAATGCACATAACTATCCACATCAGAATTTTAATCGAAACAGCAACATGATACTTGTAAACTCGACCAACACAAACGAAACACATATCACCTTTAGTAACAGTTCGTTTCCCAAGTGTCGTATCCAGGAACTGAAACCATTTTCGAAATATCCATGGATTATGACGATAGTCTTGGCAGATGAATTGTAAGCATTTATCAGTATCTGTAACATAACAGCAGTGCTAATAGATATATTACAAAAACATAAACAAACAAACAAAAATGTTAAATTTTGTGTTGGAGTCAATTTTACAAATGACCGTAGTTTCTAAAGTCTCCCAGAAGACTAGCCAAAAAAGGGCTATTGTTTCTTCATGCATGCTGTAAAAAAAACCCCACTAATATGCGGTTTTGCGAGGGCATGCAGTGCTCTGGCAACTTCATCATATAAAACTAATTGCTTCAGAAACCTACTAATGCTACTGTCCATGAATACTTCAATGTAGACTTCCTACAAAGGGACCAACTGTAGTGTTGATTTCTGACCAAAAAAATAAATTAATTCATCTTGTCTCGTGCCATCAGTTTAAGTCTTCCCATATCTTCTTCATTTCTTTCATTTCAACTTCCAGTTCTTTTCTCCAAAGGTTTTACATTCCCCCTCTACCTCTCCTAACCTGGGGATAGCAAAACAAGAACTGTGTTGTAGTGCTCTCAACAAGTTGCATCCGTGTGTGTCCTATCTATCACCAGCGACTTCCTCTCATCACTCGTTCCACTGGCACTAGATACACAGGATACATCCGGATTTTTCCGATGTCAGTCATGGTCACATACAGGAAACAAAGATAAACAATTTTGCCCAGACATTATAAATAAATCACCCCGTTGTTATCTTGGCCCGAAAGGGAAGCAAAGAATAATAACACTGTACCCTAGCAGACGGTTGTAAAAAGCAACTAAAGGGGATTGGGCATGAGATTGGTTACCCCATTCCGAAAATAACACATTTAACTATAAAAACTTCAACAAACGCTATAGATACGTCAAATATAGAATATATAGCAACTTAGCCGTCCAAGACAGAAGAAAGTCTTATGGAAAAGAGATGCATGAAGAGACTCACAGAAAGCCGAAAGAAGTCTGGGTTGCCGAGTAACCTTTTTTTTTGGGGGGGGGGGGGGTGGGGGGGGAAAGGGGGGGGGGTGGGGGGGGGGGTCCTGGAAATTTTCCAGGATTGGCACCTGGAATATTCGCACTCTACATGAACAAGGAAAAAATTGCACAAGTAGCAACAGAAATGAGGAATTACAGGATTGATATCCTGGGTCTCTGCGATACAAAAAAGGGGGCGGGAGTGTGTAGAGAGGCAGAAATCGATCACAAGAGAAGTAGTGTTGTCCTCAGATCATGAGGAGGAAAGTGCCCACCACAGTGATGGATTTACTCTAATGCTGTCTACGGAAGCACAGAAATCACTTACAGAATGGGAAACAATGGGACCCCGAATTATAACAGCAATGTTTAAACCAGTCAAAAAAGAAAATAAATATAAACACCATTCAGAGTTATGCACCACGAATTATAAAGAAGAACCCGCGAAAGATGAATTTTACACCAGACGACAAAATGTCTTGCATAGAAGGAGAAGAAAGGAAATCACAGTTGTGACGGGGGACCGAAGTGCAAAAATCGGAACAGACAACACCGGCTTCGGGGAAATCATGGGAAAACATGGATTAGGTACAATGAATGAGAATCAGGAACTATTCTGTGCTTCAAATCAACTAGCTATAGGGTGGAGCGTATTTCCACATAAAGGAATACACAAAACAACAAGGATATCACCAGACAACAGAACAGAGAATCAGATTGATCACATATGCATAAATAAGAATTTTAGGTCATCATTGCATGACGTAAAGGTAAATAGAGGAGCAGATGTGGTATCAGATCATCATCTTGTAAAGGCATATAGAGGAGCAGATGTGGTATCAGATCATCATCTTGTAAAGGCATATAGAAGAGCAGATGTGGTATCAGATCATCATCTTCTGTTAGCCAAAACAAAATTAAAACTCAAGAAATTTGCAACAGCACATAGCTATAGGGGAGACGTGGTAGCACAGTGGTTAGTGCACTGGCTTCCTAGCTCAGTGGTCCATGGTTCGATCCCCAGTTGAGGTGGGATTTTCAGACCGCAAACGGCTCCTGTGTCGACCCAGCCGCCAATTGGGTACCAGAGCAACTCTGGGAAGGTTAAGGCAACCGGCGTGATGCTGACCACATCACCCCTAGTGTGCCGATGGTCGAGAAAATATGGGCCTAACACCATATTCTCAATGTGCCCAATGAGCGTGTAACAGGATCCTTTACCTTTTTACATAGCTATAGACAACAGTATAATGGGGGGTATCTAAGAAATCAGGAAATATGAGAAAAATTTTCAATCACAGTATCCAACAAATACCAAGTGACTCCAACAGCTGGAAGATGAAGCAGATACGGAAGACCACTGGCAACAAGAAAAAAATATATGGAACGAGACGTGTGAAGAAGTACTGAGAAAAAGAGAACATCAGTACAAAGCATGGATAACAACAGAAACCAATACCAAGATAGAAGACAGGAAAAACAAGAAAGCAAATTTAAACAGAAGCAAAATCAGAAGCTTCAAAGCAAATGGTTAAGGAAGTGTACATAGAAGCAAACAAAGAAGTAAAAAGAAACATCAAAAGAGACAAGATGAAATACATTGATGATTTGGCAAGGGAAGCAGAGGAAGCTGCCGCCAAAGGAAATATGAGGGACCTGTACAACACAAAGAAGCTAACAGGGAAATATGAGCAAGCAAATGGCCTCATAAAAGATAAGAATGGAAAATTGTTTTGTAATATACAAGAACAAAGGAAGAAATGGACTGATCATTTTGAGGAACTTCTCAATAGACCAAATCCAACCAATCCCCCAGACATCCAGCCAGCAGACGACGAGCTACAAATCAGCTGTGAACGATCAAGTAGATAAGAAATAAATAAAGCCAGGAAGCTTCTGAAAGATGGAAAAGCAGCTGGTCCAAAGAGCATTCCAGCAGAGGCCATCAAAACATATATTGATACATCTACAGAGATATTGTACAAACTACTTGACAAAGTCTGGGAGAGAGAAGAAATACCCGCAGAATGGAAGGAAGGTTATCTGGTCAAGTTGCCTAAGAAGGGAAATTTACAGTAGTGCAAAATTTATAGAGGAATAATGTTACTAACAGAGCCAGGAAAAGTATTGAACAGAATCATCCTTGAGAGGTTAAAAGAGTTCATAGACAAACAACTGAGAGATAAACAAGTAGGTTTTTTGACAAAACAGATCCTGTACAGATCAGATAGCCACATTGAGAATAATAGTTGAACAAATTCTGGAATGGAATTTACCGCTATGCTTTGGATTTTTGGACTATGAAAAGGCATTTGACAATGTAGAAAGAGAACCCCTTCGGACATTGGTGAGGCAATATGGAGTTCCCATGAAGATCATTAACTTCATAAAGAAGACATATGAAAACATTCTATGCAGAGTTCTTCATGAAGGACAACTTATATAACCGTTTACGATAAGAACAGGAGTGCGACAGGGATGTCTTTTGTCTCCATTTCTTTTCTTACTAGTAACAGATTAGTTTATAAAAACATGGACATCACACAATAGAAATGGAATCCAATGAAATCTGACTAAACAGCTTGATGATCTAGAATTTAGATTTTGCAGATGACTTTGCTGCTCTGTCCCATAACCATAATAAGATGCAAGACAAAATGAAAATACTCGATGAGAGGACACAACAAGTGTGTCTGAAAATACACAGGAAAAAGACAGAGATAATTTGAATAAAAGAAATAAATGATAACAAGACTGAACTTGAAGAAAAACTACTAAAAGATGTTAAATCGTACACATATCATGGCACCCCTATAGACAAAACAAAGCTACAACTGATCAGAGCATGTATATTCCAAGTAGCAACATACGGCTGCAAGACTTGGACACTCAATAAAACAGTTGTAAAGAAGATTACATCATTCGAAATGAAATGCTACAGAAGGATGTTGAGAATACCCTGGACAGAAAAAAAGATCAACAGAGAAGTACTGCACTCACTAAATGTAGAGGAAAATTGGCTCCTAAATACAATAAGAATAAGGAAGCTGAAATTTTTCGGTCATTTAAAAAGACATAATAGTCTGGAAAAATTAGAAATCGAAGGCTTGGTCCCTGGAAAAAGGGGAAGGGGACGACCTAGACGACGGTGGATCCAGGACATCACAGAGAGTCTGAACATGTCTTTGGATGATGCAGATCGACTTGCCAAAAATCGTGATGCGTTCAGAGCAGCTGTAATGGAGACAACGTTCTGGAGAGAATACGTCCCATGATGATTACTATAGACAAAGTTGGAGGGATAGACAATGATATTTAAATAAGAATACAAAAAATAAGAAGAGCTTTCATTACATTGGGAAACATATGGAGATAAAGAGATATCAAGTCCAACACAAAAATTAAAATCTTCAGCTCAAATATCAAGTCAGTCCTATTTTTGGCTCTAAACGTAATAATAAAAATAAGATAAATAATGATAGTAATAATCATAGCCTATCAGTCATAACTGACTATGGAAATGCACCCCTGAGGTGACAGCCCTCAACTGCTTATTTTCCTGGTGTTTCTTTTGATGTTTTCTCCTGTCTTCTGTTTGCCGTGAGAGCTTCTTTTCACTCAGTCTGAGGTGTCGCCGTAGAGAGCATCACCGTTATGCTGTATTTAAACTGTATTTTTGTCCAATACCCGCATGTCTCTCTTGAACACATCTTTGAACCTCAGCTGCGGTCGCCCAACTGTTCTTTTACCATCTGCCAGTTGTCCGTAGAACATATCTGTTGGGATGCGACCATCTTCCAGTCGGCGGACATGGCCAAGCCAGCGTAGTCTGCTCTGTCTAAGCAGTGCATACATACTTTGAAGGCCAGCACATGACAACACCTCGACATTTGTTACTTTGTTCTTCCATAAAGTACCAAGGATGTGGCATAGACACCGTAGATTGAAGGTATTGAGCCTTAATTCTTGCGTGGCATAGGTTGTCCATGTCTCGCTGCCATACAGAAATGTGCTGGTGACGCAGGCGTTATATTCCGCAGCTTTGGTCTTCGTTGTGAGTTTAGAGTTTCCCAAACACGCGTGGTATGAAAAAGTCAGAAATGTGGAACTGATGACAAGAACCAGACAAGTGCCAGTGGAACAAGAGTTGAGAAGAAGACGCTGGCGATGGATAGGACACATATTGAGGAAACCTGTTGATAGCATTACAAAGCAGTCCTTGTTCTGGAATCCCCAGGGAAAGAGAAGCAGAGGATGACCGAAAAACACAGAGAGAAGAGAACTGGAGACGTAAGTGAAACTTATGAGGATAACATGGAAAGATCCTGATCTGTTGGCACGTGATAAGAGGACTTGACATGTGTTTGTTGATTGGCCTATGCTCCGTGGGAAGCTAAAGGGTATTGATTGAATTGATTGGTTATAAATAAACAAACAAATATATATATATATATATATATATATATATATATATATATATATATATATATATATATATATATATATATATATATTTATAAATATATATATATATATATATATATATATATATAAGTTTTACACTTTTTATGCATTAAATAAATACGGTAATAACCAAAACACACGTATTTTTTTTCCCTAACCTATGAGCAAAGTCAGGTACCCATTTACAGCTGGGTAGACTACAATTACATTACCTAGCATATTTCTATTCCTATTGGTACATTTAAAAGCCACATAAATAACTCCTCAGCGCATTCCTAGAACCTAACTCATAATTTCCTAGTCTTTTAAGCTAACACGTTTTACCTGATCAGCGTTATGAATATTGAACAGTCGCCTGAACAAGCCAGTGTCAAAGAGGTAAAACTCCACATTGATCGTTTCGGGACTTTGCGGTGCTATACCGGCTGTGTTGTTGTAAGGGTAAGTAGTCGGAAAACACCCTATAGGAGGTTGCGTGTAACAGCTTGTCCACCAACTTGGAATCAGCCAGCCTGATAGTGACAATACAAGAAATATGTATGCAGTGGCGTAACTAAAGGACCCCTGGGCACAAATTAAGACGGAGCCCTCCTTATTTAGTTTCATTAAAAACTGTAATCGACATACGAAACAATGTGTGAAACAATATAACTACTTCATAATGATCGTCCTTCAGTTCTTTAAGACAATTATTTCCATCAATAAATCTGGACCACATTTTCCTGTCATACGTCATCCGCTCAAAATTATTCACTGTTCTCTTTATCTGTCATTTGTATCTAGCAATACGAGGCAGCCCTTGCCCGAAATCCACATAAGTGAGAGAGAGATATGGGGGGGGGGGGGGGGGAAGAAGGAGAGAGAGAAATAGAGAGAGACACCTACAAACCCCCCCCCCCAAAAAAAAAAAAATTAAACACCCATAAGAGAACGTGAGCGAGAAATGATTAGATAAAGAAGACAATAAAAGAACTTGAGCGGATGGAACAAGACAGAGAGACCTAGGCATATTCGTTGAGGGCCTATACCCCCTCAGGAGTTAAGGTGTAACGATGAATGGTGTCTTGAGTCAACTGTGTCTTCAATCTCTTGGCACGTCATGTGTCAGTTTGTCAACATATTTATCTTTGTCTTCTTGAATTCTCGGCGTCTGTGGCCTAATGGATATGAACGCAGTTTCATAATCCAGATATACCAGGTTTGAAACCTGCTGCAGGCGGTTTGGTAGCAAATCGCTTTGTGTGGATTTTTAACAATGGTATAAGCGCCGTACTGTTCAGAAAGCAATGGCAAACTACTGAACGTAAAAATTGCCTAGAAAAATCACAACACAGCCAATAAAAGCTGGGGTTGATTGCCACGTCCTGTAAAGGATAAGCAACTAACTTCTTGAATTCTTTGTGCCAAACCTATCTATCTTTTTATCTATTTATCTATCTATCTACCTACCTATCTACTTATCTATTTATCTATCTATTTATCTATGTATCTATCTATCTATACCAGGTATTAGACGATAAACTAATTTACTCATCTCATAATGTGTGCAGATCATTTTTACTATTTGTGAATTATCTTACTGGTTAATTAGCTACCTTCTTCTATTTCCTTTATTTTAGCATTTTATTTTCTTGCTGTCCACGGTAGCCAGAGCATCACTACTGCTTCCAGAATTCTTTCCGTTCCAACGATTTGTTTGTTGTCCAGGTCTCAACTGCATAAAGCAACATATGATATATATGGCTTGTGATAGTATTTTTATAGTCTCTTTTTTTCGGGCTAGTGTAGAAAAGAAGGAATGAAATTGTATAACACGATCACCAATGAAGAAAGGATGACAAGAACCGTTCACGTGGCAGTGGACCAAGAGATGATAATGCTGTGGTGCTGTATCATAAGACACACATTGATAAAACGTCTTTATAGCATTGCAAGGCAACATTTTTGGTGGGAATCCCATAAGAGATGCATAAGGAAACCGGAAGACCCATAGAAAAGATAACTGGAGATAAGCACGGAAAGGATAAATAAGACATAAAAGGACCGTGCGCAAAATAGGAGGACGTGTGGGAATTTGTAGAAGGCCTGATGACAAGAACCAGACAGGTGCAAGTGGAACAAAAGAAGTTAAGAAGATACTAGCGATGGATATTACACACTTTAAGTAAATCTGTTGATAGCTGTACAAGGCGGTTTATTTCGGAATACACAGGGCAAGAGAGGTAGGGGGAGACAGAAAAAGACAGAGTAGGAAACTTAAGAAAAGAAATGAAAGGAATAATAAAGACAATGAAAGAAATAAGTTGTTATATCTGACACACATTGTCGTATGAGTTTACAGAGGTGTTGGTGAGTCTGCCTGCCAGGCAATCGGACGTTTTATTACCATATATGGGAGAGGTGACCTCTGCATCATGCACAGAGTTTTTCCATGTCGGAAATATTTTAAATTTCCCCACACGACACGCATGTTTAAAAACGATTGGCATTCTGATTAGCCTCGCAACAAACACATGCTGACGCAGACTTGCAATATAATCTGACAATTTTTGCAAGTCTAATTCACTGTGAGAAATCGCTTGCCAAGACGACACAACCAGACTGCCAGAAGTTAGAATTCCATTTATCAGGCCGGACCTTTATTGGAGTATTTTTGGAAGGACTAACACAGCCCAGGAACTCTCAATCATTTTAATAATGAACCGGAATCTGAGGAAACTGAAAAACACAGAGTCAGAGAGGGAATCTGTTATCAAAACAACAATACCCCAGACACGTGTAAGAGGCCTAGTCAAGTGCCTTTATTCATCTCAGCTAAAAGTATGGGAGCCAGGTGTTTACATTTTATATTTTTTTATTACTAACATGGGAACTAATAAGTATATATTGCTATGTGAATATTAATTTGTGAAAATCGCTAGTAGATGTCCAAGCAATTTTAGGCTGGCAACCTCAGCGTATAGAATGATGATTTCATGAACCATCACTGCAAGAGCTGGGGACTGCTTTATCGCTAATATCTTACAGAGAACTAAAAGCATAAGTAGTCCCAATTTCCATTTGGAGAAGGGAGGGAAAGATGACAGAAATGATGTACATTCTAATTATAATATCTACATTTCCAAACCAGTGTAGCAGCGAACCCGAGTTGACCAAGACCCTACTCCACCTCCAAGTGGTGGTCCTGGAAACAGGTTGCATCACTGCAGTCTGGCTGAGAGAGTAGGGATCAAAGTGGGAAGGCAAACCCGGTCCTAAAAAATGTGGTGCCGAAGTCGGATGTGTCGGGCCGAAAGGCAGATATCGCAGCTTTGCTGTAAACGGCGACACAACGAAACCAACGTCCTTTTCAGGACGAACGCAGAAGAAGAAAGAAGAAACCAGTGTAAATGCAAATGTAAACTCTTTAAAAAATAATTAAATTTTCACACTTTTTAATCATTGTAAATGTAACTGAAAATATATTCAGTCTATATTTTGATCGCTTTTCAATCAGTGAAGATGTAAATGTAAACATATTCTATCTGTAATATTAACCTTTTTATTTAAATGTAAAATCAATATAAAGCTATTCAATTTAAATGTAAATAAAGTTTTCTCTTGAGGGATTAAGTTTAATTCTCATCGAAGGTAAATTCTGAGGTAGATGGGATGGTGGAATAGAGAAGGGAACCCATAACTATGGGTTGGAAAACGCAATACTTCGGAGAGCCTTTTGTTTTTTATTCTTTTACCATAGTTGTTGGTGGTACCAGTTGAGGGTACTATCTCTGGAACAAAAAGGGAACAGTGGCATGAGCTTTAAGACGAGGGACCAACTTCGTAGACACTCCTTGACATTTCTGAAAACGTGCTGCGCCCTAACAACCTTGACCAGCGACGAGCGTGATAAGTCTACCAAGAACCAAAGAATCAGCGCAAGCAGAACCTACCATTGGCAGATAAGTTAAACGTTAACGCTGCCACGTGAACTCCTTTATAAACTTTTATTCCATCACAACAGTGATGATAACTTTCTGAAAAAAAACATTATTCATTCTTTTAAATCCTTGTTAATACTAATTGATTATTAAATTTGTCATTTGTAATTATAAAAATTTAACTTCGATTTAATCATTTTAAATGTACTGCATGTTTGTCTCAGTCAGTTTACTAAATACACTCTAAACAGAGCTGTACCATAGTAATAAGAATTCCACTTAGTAAATCAGGGTGGGGGCTTGAGCGAGCTAAAATTAATAATTGCTTTATTCTTCATAAAAGGCGGCGGACCGGAAGAAAGTTAACAATTGCCCTGCCAAGGCATCATTGCCCTTGACTTCTGAACTATCTTATAAAACGCCCTTGAGATAGAAGCATTATTAACATTCTATCTACAACTCTGCCAAGAGTAATCTTGTGCGAAGGTAGACACCTTTGAAGGCCCACTGTAGATACTCTTGAGTTTTGGCCACTTTTGGACCACTACTACAAAGAAGGGGAGGCAATCAGTGAAAGGAGGGAGAAACATGAGAATAATGGAACTGAAGGCAGACGTGAAAGGGATGGCGATTACATTGAAGGACTTTGAACAGATGTCATAGGGCAGGAGGTCGTGGCGTGAATTAGCTGAAGCATATGCACCACAGGGAGTTGAAAGGTCATTAAAACATAAGTCAAAATTATAAGGTCATGACAACTCAACTCAAAAAAATAAGGTAATGAAAACATAACTCTTACTTACTTACTTAGTCGTTTCCCTTCTACCGTGAGGTGTAGAGATTTGGAAGAGAGAGCGCCAGACTATCATATCGGCTGTCTTCCTCCTGGCCTGGTTCCATTCTAGTCCTCGGTCCTTCAAAGATTGTCTAATGTTGTCCTCCCAGCGGACTCTGGGTTGTCCTGGGGGTCTGGATCCTTGGCTCTTTGTTTCGCATGCTTGTCGTGGTAGCCGATCTTCTCCCATTCTGCAGACATGGCCAAACCATCTTAGTTGGGACTGTTCTACTTGGGTCTGCAGCGGGTGGCATTTTAGGCCTTGACGTATTGTCTAGTTGCGGACCATGCCTCTTCTTGTTACTTCAACCACCTTCCTCAGATACCTCATTTCTGAGGTTTGGATCTGGATTTTGTGGGTTGTAGTCATTGCCCATGACTCGCATTCATATGTCAAGACTGAGACATAGGTGGAGCTGTATACAGCCATCTTCGTTTTCTTACCAACCTCTCTCTTGCTGAGGAATCCTCGATTTATGGCCTGAAAAAGTCTCCCAGCTGCTGCTTTTCGAGTGGCCAACTCTTCTTTGATGCCTCCCTTTCGGTCTATAATAGCTCCGAGGTATTTAAAGTGGTCGACCTGCTCCAAAACCTGTTCTCCCAGCTTAATCTGATGTCTTCTTTCTTCTCGTGATATCAACATGGATTGTGTTTTAGAGCTGCTTATGACCACCCCTCTCTTCTCCAGCTCTTCCTTCCAGACTTGCAGGTTGGATTGGAGATGTACCTCTGATTTAGCAATCAGGGCAACATCATCAGCAAACGCCAGCTCTGAAATACAGACCTGTCTCATCTTCCAGTACCCCCACTGAATACTTTCTTGTTCTCTCCTTACATGCCTTGATGACATCGTCCATGAGTAGTATGAAACGATAAGGTGACAGGATATCACTTTGTCTTACACCAGTGATGATCCTGAACTCTTCTGACGTATGGTTTGCTGTCCTCACATAATTTCTGCAAGACTTGTAGAAGCGTTGTATAGCATGAATCAGAGGTGCTGGAATGTTCTTCCTTGCCAAACAGCCCCAACGTTTGCTCAAGGGACCCTGTCAAACGCCTTTTCCAGATCTATGAAACAAAGATGGATCTCACTCTTATACTCAAGGGCCTTTTCACTCAGCTGTCTGAGTGTGAAGATTAGGTCTTGAGTACTTCGGTTTGCTCGGAATCCGCACTGGACCTCATCCAATTGTGGCTCATCTGGGCGTCGGAGTCTCTGCTCTAGGATTCTAGAGTAGATTTTACCAGGGACACTGAGAAGGGATATGCCTGTATGGTTTCCACACTGTCGATTGTCACCCTTTTTGAAAATTGGTGTTATGATGGCAATATCCCAGTCCTTTTGTTACCAGTAATTTTAATGGAAGGGGACGTGATCTGGAAAATATTAGGTGAGCAGATTAGATTATGGGTTGTCATTGCTTGAAGACGTGATTGTCTTTAATGTTATGTTAAATTGTAATAGTAGAAGTAAGGTTACACAGCGTGTGAACGCTAGTCAGTTCAATTGTGGAGGTTTGTTCACTCCGAACTGTTTTGAGATACGGGTGTTTAGCTATTTGTGGCTAGCCCGTGCAAGTAGTGAGACTGAACGGTGTTTTTTAACAGCCGGGTCTCGTAGCTGTTTTAGGGGGAGGATGTGTATTCCCGTGGGCAGTGAGTTTTGGGCATCGATCTGGAGAGGTCGCCCGATAGTGTGTGTTCTTGATGGTAAGCCTGTACAGTGCTGAATATAAGAGGCCATGATTTATGTAAGGCCATTATTTCCTGATAGAGGATAATTGTGTTATGTGAAGACATGTTGATAAGTGATATTATTGCAAACTGCTGGGTGAGCAGTATTGTGAATATTTTGATAAGGATCCATTAACTTACACATGTCATATAATAGCGCTAAAAATGAGTAAAGGCGAGATTATTGCAGACTGCCGGGGATGGAGTCGTGTGAGAAATTGCTGGTAGGACTCATTAGATTATGATAGCGTTTATGCGAAGAGTATCTGGAGGATACCATATTTATGTTAGCACGGCGGGATGTCCGGTTGCTAACGGATCCATTATTATTATGTGAGGAGTATCTGGAGGATAACATATTTATGCAGTAGCACGGCGATGATGTGGTCCGTTTGCTATCTGTGAGGAGGCCATATTTACGGATCCATTATTATATCTTATAGCGCAGGAGGAGTATCTGGAGGATACCATATTTATGCAGTAGCACGGCGATGATGTGGTCCGTTTGCTATCTGTGAGGAGGCCATATTTACGGATCCATTATTATATCTTATAGCGCAGGAGGAGTATCTGGAGGATACAATATTTATGCAGTAGCACGGCGATGATGTGGTCCGTTTGCTATCTGTGAGGAGGCCATATTTACGGATCCATGATTAGAATATTATAGCGCTAATGTGAGTACAGGTGGATAGCGCTGAGTTGAGGAGTATCTTTAAAGAGGTCATGGATATTGTAGTATCTGCATGATTCTGAGATGTGAGAAGTACTTTATTATTGTATTGCTATAACTTGTAGTTGACTATAACTGTGTATTCTGTATTAACGTGACGTGTCGTGGTGCATTAAACATTCGTTAACAGTACACCTGCCGTTATAACCATCTATGACTTCTACGTGCGTACCTGTGTTGTGAGTGATTGTTCCAACACGCACGCACTCAATCAACCACAAAGAAATCAGTATATAACACCTTTGGTATGGTCTTGTTGCACCACGCTGCCTGTAGACCCTTCAGAGAGTAATAGGTCGCCTGATGCTCCTATGTACTTAACCATTTCTGGTGTTATACCATCATGCCCTGCTGCTTTGCCCATCTTGATTTTCCCCAGTGCTGCCTTCAGTTCTTCCATCTTTATGTCATCTTCACCACCATTTGTTTTCTCTTCTGTGCTGGTGGTTATCATTTTTGATGCTTGACCTTGTTCACCATCAAGGAGTTCTGAGAAATATTTTTTCCATCATTCCATTACTTCCTTCGGGGCAGTAAGCAATTTGCCTTGCTTGTCCTTTATACATTTGAGAGGGCATTGCTTTTCCTTCCTCATGTTTTTCTTTAAGTATTGTTTCCATGGCAGAAAACATAACTCAAAATAATAAAGTATTGAAAACATAACTCAAAATTAACATTGAATGACTACACCAGGTACAAGTAAACAAACATAATCAAACTTACCATGAGAGATCCCAGTTAGCATCAGATCTATGACAAGCACACCCAACACTAACGCTGCGGCACGTCGAAATATCATGGCTTTGTAACACGATTGTGCTAGTTACAATTGAAAGATAGCTTTAGCATATACAGTACATGCTTTCTTTTATATTACTAGCACATCAATACTTGGGCTGTCCTCCTAGGTTCATATCTGTATCCACAGGTAGGAACAACCGAAACTGCAGGCTATGATAGAAATCTTCTGACCATAAGAAGACTTATTTTATCTAAAGGAAACGTAAATAAAGGACAAGAGAAGAATAACATTTTCATATCAAAGTTTTGTTATCCTACACTTTGATCTTAGCCAAAAGACCGGAAGGGAGACATCAAAGAAGAGTTGGCTACCCGAAGAGCAGCAGCTGGGAGACTATTTCAAGCCATAAATCGAGGATTCCTCAGTAAGAGAAGGTGGTAAGAAGACGAAGATGGCTGTATACCGCTCCACCCATGTCCCAGTCTTGACTTATGGATGCGAGTCATGGGCAATAACTACAATCCACAAAAGCCAGATCCAAACCTCAGAAATGAGGTATCTGAGGAAGGTGGTTGAAGTAACAAGAAGAGACATGGTCCCCAATCAATCGATACGTCAAGGCCTAAAAACTCAACCCCTGCAGACCCAAGTAGAACAGTCCCAACTGAGATGGTTTGGCCATGTCTGCAGAATGGGAGAAGATCGGCTACCACGGCAAGCATGGGAAACAAAGAGCCAGGGATCCAGACCTCCAGGACGACCCAAAGTCCGCTGGGAGGACACCATTAGACAATCTTTGAAGGACCGAGGACTAGAATGGAACCAAGCCAGGAGGAAGACAGCCGATAGAATAGTATGGCGCTCTCTCTTCCAAACCTCTACACCTCACGGTAGAAAAGGAACGACTAAGTAGAAGTAGTAGTTTTGTTATACATAACAAACGTCGTTATTGTCACAACACTACTGATGTTCCTGGAGTATAGAACACAGCTAATTCTCAGCACACCTTCTTATCTTGTGCCACTCATCCAAGATCTGTCGATGCCTTCTTTATCTATTTCATTTGTCACCAGTTCCCTTCTAGCTTTTCTCGCTTTTATACCTTTATTTTTATACCTTTATTTTTATACTTTTATTTCTACACCTTTAGTTATATACCCTAGGAAATTGCAGAATAAGAACTACTTTGTTATTGTGGTAAAGTGGGATGTTATAAATATTTATAGGGGACTTAGTGTACTGACTGAGATCAGCTGTGAAGGTATCTATATCTAATAAGAGTAGTGTATTATAGATAACCTTACTTGCTGCCACATATGTATACCTCAGTCAGAATTATTCTGGAATAGTGTGATGACTACGTTATATGTCTAGGGTATGTGTATGATGAAGTGTAAGTCATAACAACAACAGACAGCTAAACAATTTAATTTATTCCACCACACTTGACAACACTGTGACACTCACATACATAAAACACTCTACAAGGATATCTTAAAGGAGTCACTGATAACTTTTCAAATAACAATATGTATTCAGTGCTGTCATGAATGTATATGTGTCCTGATTCAAATACAAAGGGAACCAGGAATCACAATCAATTTTAATTACAAGTTATATGTACAGAATTTATTAATATGAATCTTGTAGTGACATATATTATTAATAGTATCCTATGTGTGTTAGTTGTGTAGTAGTAATATGAGGTAATACTGGTTTTGTTTTGTTCAAGCTCTGTTGGTATTTGTCATCATGACTTCAATAGTTTGTCTTTATTGGAACTAGTATTGGAGATGTTCTCAGTTCCTGATATTAAAACAATTAAATTCCCCTCTTAATGTTATTTTTACAATGTCATTTTAAGATGGGGTACATAATGTTGAGCTCCATGGCCACACTTTCTTATCTTTCGTGATGACTGCAGTAAAGGCCTCCTCTGCTCGATTACTTTAATGAGTTCTGGAGCCACCCCACTGGTTGCTATATGGACCAAGGAGTATGCTGTCCACCTCTGGCTTCAGCAAAGCTCTGACCAGGTGCTGCTCAATAACTTTAAGACCACGGTCCCTGAAACAAGAAGGATGTACCTTCTACGTCATAACTAATTTATACTCTCTTTCTACACTGAGCACAATACATCACAAACATTGAGTTCAGAGCGTTAGGCCAACTGTCAGCTTCATCTGAAATACTTTATACCAGTATTTCCCTCCCTAATGGTTACTACGCCTCTGCAATTCCAGCATTATTTCTTTCTAGTCAATCATCTAGGTGTCAGTGTACTGTTTGGCCATTCCATGCAGTTTTACTTTCCTCCGACACCTTCTGTTCAGGCTGGAGCATTATAGGCTTTACATCATGTTTGCTACTGAACTACACATATCTTCTTCTTCTTCTTCTTCCGTCCTTAGCCACCGACCGTCAAAGCAGTCAGTGGCCATTACGCCTAGTGGCGTCTTAGGGCAACAGCAGATAGGTTTTCTTTGCCATTATTTCCCATCACGCCTAATGGCGTCTTTAGGGCAACGGCAAATCAACCCATTTGCTGTTGTTTCCGTAATCGAAGTGACTGGCAAACGGGTGATCAGCCCGTTGGTGAACTACACATATATACAGGCATAAATTAACAATTTACATTCAATTTTCATTAAAAGATATTGAATATTTCAAGCTTACCACAATTCATAGAATAATAAACAGTTTCGTTGACTGGCAATGAATATAGCACAACTCCGATCTGCCGATGTCCCAGGCTTTATTTTATATAAAATATACACTGGTGCTCAACGCACTGCTTCTTAGTAGGTTTATTACAAGATGTGGCAATGAACAGACGCTCTGAATTGAGTATATTCGCAGCTCTACCCAATGAAACCATGTCTACACATCTTTTCAAAAAAGTACACCTTTTCACGTTCCCCCTGACAACACAAGATAGTATTTATAGCCCGACCAATCGTGTTTAGTCTTACATTTGTTGCGCTCCAATCAATTTGGAGTTAACATGGTAGGCTATTTCCGTAACGTAAGGTTTTTTCAAACACGTTATAAAAAAAATTTTATGAGCAGAAATGATTTCATGCTGTCAGGCACCCCCACTATTTTATTTTGGTTATAATTTGGTAATTCCTAGACTATTTGCGTAACACTTAACATATTCGGTGTCAGCAAGCCCTAAGGAACCCAAATATCTCAATCTAAGGGAGCTAGGTGGCTGCGTTCAAAATGTGCATTTTCTTCTACCTCCTGTTTCGAAGATGTGCTGTCTGGGTACTGTAATGTTTTCAAACGTAAACCCATCTAATGTCATCTTTTCTAATAAGCGTTTTCCAGGTTTTTAAAACCTAACTCTGGGAAGGTTAGTGTTTTTATCACTGTCCGTCTGAAAAAAAAGTTAGTGCATGTGGCCTTACACGCGTGATGGCAGCAATTGTGTATCGCGCGACGCGTGTTTAGTATTGCATGCTTCCTGCCTTCATTCGCCCCTCTCTCTCTCCTGCTTATCTGTCTTTTAGTTACGCCGTGTATAAAATGGAATGAATGAAATATTAAATTTAGGTCATTGATCAGTTTGCGTATCTCAAGTTTAGTACACGTTTCATTGAAGAAAGCGGGTAATAATATAGTAGGCTTTTACTATCAACGTGAAAGCGTTACAATTTGCAGACGAATCAGAAAACAAGGGGATTTCGAGTACAGTCATTGTGACAGCATTGTTCTTTTACCATTGCTCTTTTCTTTATTAAATGTATTTGTTAGGCTTCATATTTACCTGATAATTTATATATGGGGATTAGAATATTTCACGACAGTTATGCTTTCTGCCCCGTGTAGCTCCCGGTAAGGGGGGAGGGGTGTCTCTGGCGAAACAAAGAAATAATACAACTCACTCAAGTATGTCGTACAAGTCGACTAATTTGAGGTTGTTTACATGAAGCTAGCCACCGTATAATGTCAAACAAATTCCTACAGAAACCACCACTCCAAGAAAATGTGAATTCTTGGTGTAAGCTACAGGGCTATCTGCATGCTCCGTAAGGAGCGAAAAGGAGATGCTGGTAATGGTGTAATGCTGTCAACAGGTTTCCCTAGAGTGTATCTAATCCCGTGCTGACGTCTTCTGTTGTTGCTGAAGTTTCTTTTTTCCTTTTTAACGTGGCTTAAAATGTCTGCAGAATGGAGTAGCCCGCCAATACCTAAACCTAGTGCCCTAGATTCATAGAGAGTTACGACAACTATGTCAGAATCGAAAACGAGGCTGAACGACGTACACGCCATTTTCGGCCGGACAATACCAGGGCTAGAAGGTTAATAAGCCTCGAGTAAGATTTTTTTTTTTTTTAAATTAATGAAGAAAAATATCCCGTTCAACCTCTGATGGGTTATAATTAGGATATATATTGTTTTCAATTCTAAATAATATGAACAACTGCCGATGAGAAAGTGGCATCATATTTGTCAAATCATTGTAAATAGGGACAATCACAATTATGCTAATACGTTAAATAAATAAACAAAAAAACAAAAAAACAAAAAAAACAAAAAAAAAAAAATCAAGATGAAACTCTGTATAAGAATTATATTAAAATGGAGGGGTGTAAAGGCCTGGTGGTTCCAGTTATATAACTGACTTTAACAGATATTTAATTGACTTTCATCTGTTAAAAGTCATATGCATTGTAAGAACAGCATCAGACCTTCACATTCCCAGACACTAATATTAACATTTGTTCGTGATAAATATTGTTTGACTTTATTATGCAGTTCCCTAGGTCTGTCTATTCTTAACACCTCTTATATATATATATATATATATATATATATATATATATATATATATATATATATATATATATATATATATATATATATATATATATATATATATATATATATATATATATATATATATATATATATATATATATATATATATATATATATATATATATATATATATATATATATATATATATATATATATATATATATATATATATATATATATATATATATATATATATATATATAATTTAAAATTATATAATAAAAATTATATAATTTTATAATTATATAATTTAAATATATAAAATGATATAATGTAATA
Organism: Oreohelix idahoensis; assembly: GCA_024509875.1. Taxonomy (NCBI): domain Eukaryota; kingdom Metazoa; phylum Mollusca; class Gastropoda; order Stylommatophora; family Oreohelicidae; genus Oreohelix; species Oreohelix idahoensis. Next base: position 81,704 of record JAMPIV010013132.1, read on the forward strand.
AAATTTTATATTTTTATTATTTTATTAATATTTTTTAATTATAATAAAATTATATAACATTATGTCATAAATTGTATAATATTATTATTATATAATAATGAAAATTATATATATATATATAATATAATTATATAATAAAACTTTAATAAAATCTCCGGTCCAAAATATGTAATTAGATTTTGTTAAAACTATCTGTACATAGTCGCATTTTTAATGAAAACATAAACTGATGTGATTATCTGGATCTAGTAAAACTGTCAGTGTCTACAACAGTCATTCACCAGTTTCCACATGTCAAACTCGGTATATAGTTCAATTCGAAGGGAGTATGTTTTGCTAAGTGTTGCAACTCTAACGAAATATTTGTTGCTAAATAGTGGAATTCTAACGGAATATAAAATTCAACGGAGTATGTGTTAAAAATCCACGCTACTGATTCTTTTCAATAAACCGGTAAGTAAACTAGTTTTCTTCGTTTTGTTTTGTTAGTTGAAATACAAATAATAGTACAAATATGTGCTACTGTGTTTGCATCTAATTTTATTTCAAATTATTAGCTAACCTAAACGAAAATGCAAATTGGGTCTGAAACTCGCGATTGGGTCCATTTTACTGCAATACGGGTCCGGCCAAATTTTAATTGGCGTAACTCTCTATGAATCTAGGGCACTACCTAAACCTACTTAGTTGACTCCTACGAATTGCACAGCAGAGTTATCTTTCTTTGCTCCCCTTTCGCGCCTCGATAACACGCGGGCGAATATCAAACTTAAGGTAATGAATTTAAACTCATGAGTCGAAGATCTAAAACAAGCGAGTGGTGGCCTAAGAAAAACAAAAACAAAAAACTGCATCCACGTATACTATGTACTGAAATTATAGCTTACAAAAGATTGAGTCTGGAGCATTGCACGAGAAATAGCTTACACTTCCTGAACATGAACCTAAATCACAAACTGCATCCAAATATACTATACTGTACTATAATTCACAAAAGATTGATTCTGGAGCAATGCACGAGAAATACCTTGTATTTCCTGAACATGGACCAAAAACAAAAACGTATATCCCATGAGCTATAGAAATGTAAATTAGAAACAGAAAGTTGGTGGAGACATCACAATAATAATAATATCCTCTTCATTCATAACTGACAATGGGAATGTGTCCCTGAGGTGACAGCTAGCGGCTATTCATTTTCCAGGTGTTCCTTTCGTCGTTGGTGGAGGCTTTGATGGAAACCAAACATTGGTTACTCGTGGTCATAGAAAAAGAAACGGTTCGGACATTTCTTGACAAATAAAACCTAATAAGTTGCCAAAAATCGTCTTTAACAGCAGACGATCCAGTTTAAGGATAAGACGACATAATAAATAAAGAAAACTATGTGAAGGGCATTACAAAAGAAATAATCTGATCATCAGAAGCAGGAGTTCACTCATTCCGGCAAGTGTTTCGGCCATTTTACTCCCTTTATGCTTTGAGGGAGCTATTATAGACCGAAAGGGGGGCATCAAAGAAGAGTTGCTCACTCGAAAAGCAGCAGCTGGGAGACTTTTTCAGGCCATAAATCGATGATTCCTCAGCAAGAAAGAGGTTGGTAAGAAAACGAAGATGGCTGTATACCGCTCCACATATGTCCCAGTCTTGACATATGGATGCGAGTCATGGGCAATGACTACAACCCACAAAAGCCAGATCCAAACCTCAGAAATGAGGTATCTGAGGACGGTGGTTGAAGTAACAAGAAGAGACATGGTCCGCAAACCAGTCAAGGCCTAAAATCCCACCCCCTGCAGACCCAAGTAGAACAGTCCCAACTAAGATGGTGTGGCCATGTCTGCAGAATGGGAGAAGATCGGCTACTACGACAAGCATGGGAAACAAAGAGCCAGGGATCCACACCCCCAGGATGACCCAGAGTCCGCTGCGAGGACACCATTAGACAATCTTTGAAGGACCGAGGACTAGAATGGAACCAGGCCAGGAGGAAGACAGCCGATAGGATAGTCTGGCGCACTCTCTTCCAAATCTCTACACCTCACAGTAGAACGGGAACGACTAAGTAAGTAAGTATGCTTTGAGGGGGAGGAAGAACCAACTTATGTCATAAACGGCTCCAAAGTGTCACACTCCTGCTGTATTTACGCATGCGCTTTCTTTCTTGTTTTAATTATATCAATTGTATATTACTGTATTTTATATTGTTGCTCGTAACTCTCAGACGATGTTATACTGTGGCAAAAAAAACAAAAACAGTATCCAAGAGAACAGGTAAAATAAAAAAAATCGAATAATCCACTGTATGTAACTCGTGAAGAATACAACTGAATGCCAACAATTGTGCTGACTTTGAGAGTTCGGCGCCCGGACGAAGGGTCTGACGTGCGCGCGCTCCCCCACTCATCAAGCCACGGAAGTTAATTTTTTTTTCTTAACCAGCGGCACTTGGGCTTTCAGCCCTTCGGCCCAATGACATGTCATTGCGAGGCTGGGGAGCCTGTGGACTTTTCTTCCAACCCGGTCAGGAGCTTTGCTCCTTCCCATCCACAGAGGGTTTATCTCAGGAGCCGTTCAGGTTGTTCAGTCAAAATCCCGGTCGTTGACACTCTTTCAAATGCTGACGCCCGGGCTTGAATCGTGAACACCTGCTCGCCTGCGCAACGTTGTAACCATTATACCAGCGCGGCTCCCTTCGGAAGTTAATTAATCTACTGGAAGCTTATCTCTCTCCTTAACCAGCGGCACTTGGGCTTTCAGCCCTTCGGCCCATTGACATGTCATTGCGAGGCTGGGGAGCCTGTGGACTTTCCTTCCAATCCAGTCAGAAGCTAAAGTAAGACTCACAAATCTTTTTGCCGATAAGTTTTAGATAGTTATTTCTCACCAAAAACAAAACAAACAAACAAAACAAAACGACAAGAACTAAATACAGGAAGTTAAAAACGTATCACTCTTAGGTTTAATTTATGTTCGTATTCTAGATTTACAGCACGTGCTTTGGTCTGGACGAATTGTGATGCAGTTAACGAAAACTCGGGCTTAGTGACAAGAAATTATATTTTTCTCTCCCCTGCTCTGACCCCTCATGTCCTTAGCGCCGGGAGAGGTCGCCCCTGTCGCCATGCACTAAAGCCAGCCCTAAACAACTACTCTAAAACCGACAGGTTCATGTGTCCTGCATGATGTCTACACTAGGGTGTTCATGCGCCCGGATTTGTCCGGCTTTCCGCATCAAAATTTAGCGTCCGACCGGCTTTTTTTTTTAAAAATTGCGATTTGTCCGGCTTATAAGCAAAATTAGAAACAAGAAAAAAAAAATCGAATTTGTTTAAATGCGAAAAAAAAAATTCAGAAATAAATAGAAATTTGTTAAATCTTGCCATGTTGACATCCGTTCAGATTTAATAGAAGGCATCTGTCACAATATGTTTGTGCTTGTACTTTTCCGACATTTTTTTTCCCCTCCTCATCGTCCTTTTATTTGACATATTTTATGCACCTACATTTTTTGCCCAGCCGCTCCCATACTTGTTCGTTTCACCAGGTGAATCGTAGTATTACAATACTATTTGCACAGGCCCGCGTATTATAATTTTATCGCCCCAGTGTCGATAAAGCCATATAAACTTAGAGGGATCGGTTCCCCGTCTATGTAATTCATCCGGTCAGACGCGAAGTCCATCTTGGTTTAGTGTTTATCGCACACTCGGCCAGTCAGTGGCAGCGAAGACAAAATAGGCAAAGCTGGGCAGGTCTGTCTGCCCGGGAAATTTTAAGATTACCCCCATCTGTAAAACATGGGCAGGCGACTCCTAATCGCTTATCGCGCCGTTCAGAAGTGCCTGTGCTTATTACTACAAATCACCTGTCTGCTGAGATAATATTGGCAAATGTAATCTTTGAGAGATGAGTCACAGATGTGTTTGTATGTTTACAAAAGTGCATTCGGAATTATTACTAACATGTTGGAAGGAGGTCACGAGTTAACATTTTTAAAGTGATAATTTTAACACACGCAGGGGATAATAATGATTTAACACCCCGGTCCACATAGTTCTAAAGAGCTTACAATTGGTTTAATTTGAGAGCCGGAATAATTATTAGCTCTCATTGGCAAGTTTGTCGGAAATACCATGTGGGACTTGTAGCGGAAAATGAGAGATATAAACTAGCATATTCGGAGGCAAAAATCAGACTGCATTGTCAAAAACGTCAAGTAGAAACTCCCCGAAGCCAGATCAAAGGGATCGGACAAGGAATTCCAAAATTAGAAGGAACCAGATCGAAGTATTTGGGCGTCTTTATAACTTAAAAGAGAACCCGCAATTTAAAATACTAAGACTGGAGACTAAAGGACGCAGAGGACAAGTCGTCAGAGGAATACTAAATGTGAATGGGGCGATAATAACGCCCATGTATTTTCGCTGTGCGCGCTCCTACTGATACGCCAGTCCACGTGACAGCGCGAGGGTCATAGTAACGCCCATGTATTTTCGCTGTGCGCGCTACAACAATTACGCCAGCCCACGTGACTACGCGAGCCCTCATCGCTGGCAGGAATTGCTTTGCCGAACATTCATCTTGCGTGTGAAAAATGTGATGCAGGAGAAGCGGTCAGTTTGGTGAGATTCGCAGCAGAGGCAAGATGTGAGGAGAAGAAGACACCCAGAGTCAGCAGACGTTTGCACAAGGCATGTGTTACGCACAGATCTTCATTTTTTCTAAAGTCATTATATGATCATTTTTTTTATAAAGTCATTGTATGATCATTTTTTGCTAAAGACATTGTATTATTAGATTGACTGAAAGTACACTTTAATTTTTTGACGGTCAAAGCTACATAACTCTGGATAATTGAGATTATCATTTAATATGATGTTACCTCCTCTTGTGTCGAGACACGGGCGGTCCATATTTTTATTAACGAAGTGTGACCATTCTCCTTATTTGGTAGTATCGGTCAACTGTGGTTGGAATGTCTGAAACCTGTGTTGAGGTCTCTGTTCATGTCCAAATAAGGCTCGATCTAGTTAAATCTTATCTGGAATGTTCCTAGATCGTCTGGTTTGATTGCTATTCATGTAGATGCGTTCTGCGCATGTCCGGACGCGGGGCGTCTGGGAAGTTTCTTTATCTTGTGAGACGATGTAAAGCTGTGAAGCAGAAAAGACGCGTTTTGGCGTCTCTGTGATTTTGTTAGGGATTAGAAGCCTTATTGTGAGATAGTTAGCTTACAAGGTCCTTCCCTTGAGTATTCTAAAATGCCTGGAGGCGTATGTTTTCTGTGGTGTGGATTTTCGAACAAAGGTAATGCCTCATTTACATCCAATCTGTAACTTTACTTATGTTTGACAATGGTCGATCTCTGCTCACGTATGCATTACAGAAAGGAAGGTTCTTCTAATAGATGTCACGCCCCAGGTATCTTCATACCTGAGATCTATATGTACACGGGTCATACTCAGCCCGAAGGACAGTTCTTTGTTCTATGAACGTCGCTGTGTGTCAGCGATTATGCCTACGTCAAGGTTAGATTTAGGAATGCCTGTAAAAGTCAGTTTGACCTGCACTCCTGGAATGCCATCCTCGTGCGAATTATGATTTGACTCGTTTAGCACATCTGAACAGTAAGAGGATTTTTTGTTGATGTACTTTTGTATTTGGAGCCAACCATATAATCCCTTGGCGCCATATCATCATCTTTAGAATATGCCAAATGCATTGATGAACTATGTAGGCTGATATTCGTGAATGTCATGACATTGCCCTATTGTGAACTGGATGTACGTACTTGTACCTGTGACGACGAAATAAATGATAAAAAAAACGTCCAGAGCAGTTTACCATTTCTATGACTTTGCATGTCATTTTGCCTGTGTTGTACTCTGTGGACTATCCAACTACTTTACACACGGCAACAATAAAAACCAGATAGGACACCCTACAATACATCTACAACTATAATTTTACTGGTGTCGATAGGGGTGGTAATTGAAGTCAGCCTAAATCCACCCTTATCAGCATGGAGGTTAACAATTGGGCATTAGTTGGGTGTTTGTTTTGTGTTTGCTGATTTGTTTAAAGTTTGTTCATTAGTTTGCTTTGTGGGTTTGGGTCACTAAAAGGGTTGTATGAATAAATACAGCCGCTGCCTTAAAATCAAGAGTTTTATTGTTGTACGGGTCTGGTGCGAGTGTGCAAGAAAGTGATCACATATCACAACACCATCATTCCTCGCCCACCCTATTACAATTTGCGTCGTCTGCAGGATAGGCAGACAGTGACACCGAGCCAACAGCAAAAGAGCAAATATTTTAAACACCCAGCAGTGCAGTCTTGCAACAAGATGACATCAAAGAGCACACGTGCTACGAGCAGAGGGGAGAACGAGGATGAAGATCCAACATCAGTGATGGATGCATCAGTGGTGCAAAGTTAGGGCTAGAGCAGTGATGTCAACTCAATGCGCAGACGCAACATGCCAGTCAGAGCCTGGGAGCACCTCGACAGCTGGAGGTGGCTCCCGTGTATGAAATCCTCCCACTAGGAAAGAGCCAGAGCAATGCGCATGTGAAGGTGATTTACGTGACGGGGCTGGAGGTAAGGAAATTTGGTGAAAAGTCAGGCCCCACTTGGAAAGAGTGTGTGAAAGAGGTAAAGATCGCATGGAAAGTAGGGCCCTTAACTGTAGAAGATAAGTTAGACATTGTCTGGAATAATGTTACACCAGGGGTATCTAGGGAATTTACGGATACGTGGTGGAGCCAAGGCCAGCCCTGAGAAGTTGCTCAAAATAATTGAAGAAGCCTACAGTGAGCGACAACTAGTCAATGAGATGACTAGGGATTCCCATGCCATGAATCAGGGGCTTAGACTATCAGTAACGGAATTCTCTCACCTGTTGCATGAATTATTTCTGAGATGGAATGCAACGCGGGTGAAGAAAGGCTTGGCTCCCGCGGACCAATCCATGCTCAGGGATCATTTTATTGCCCAGCTTAGAGATGATATGAGCAGGGCATTTGTGAAGGAACATGTTCTAAAGAATCCTGGTGTCTCATTTAGGGAAGTTAGGGACTAAGCTCTTTTCTGGGAAAGCAAAGAGCCTAATACACAAGTGCATGTAGCCACTGTAGAAGCTCGCACTGAAAAGGACGCACTCAAATCAGCAGTAGCTTGCCTAACGTCCCAGCTAGCACAGCAATAAGAGCAGTTCGCCAGCACAAAAGGAGATGCAAAGAAAGAAAGCACAGTGCCAACCGCAGAAACAGCCAAAGCACAACGAGGGAGTGGATGAGCAGGAACCAAAACTAGACCTTTCTGTAGGTGAGAGACAGACTGTTGATAGTGAACGCTGTGATCAAGAGGAAACTAAAAGCACAGATGAAGCAAAAAGGCGACAAGGATGTTGTAAGTGGTATAGTGTAGACAAAGGATGTGGATTTATTACACCAGATGTTGGAGGTGTTGATGTATTTGTACACCAGACTAAGATATTCAGAAAGGGATTCCGTAGTCTGGCAAGAAACGAGCGAGTAGAGTTTGATAGCAAACCATCTGTTCACGGCATTGACGCAGTCTTTGTATGCGGTATTGGCGGCCAGGAATGTAAGGGTAGCAGGAGGCGGACCCATGGCACAGAGGAAGCCTAGAAAATTAAGGTGCTACAATTGTGAAGACTTTTCAGATCACATGGCAGCCAAGTGCCCTCAAGGCCCGCTTCCAAAACGATGCTTTCAGTGCAAGTTCCCAGAACATTTGATATCGGCCTGTCCCTCAAGGAACTCCCTCCCTAAACGTACTGCCACAACTAGATTGCCTATAGGGCGCAAGGCAAGAGAGGGTCGTGACAATTGCTACCCTAATGGCGCCAAGAAAAGTGGTCGACGATTAGAGGAGGAAACTCATCTTAAACAGATAGGATGGAATACACACCGACGTTCAGAAGAGGAAACCAATCTAAAGAAGATTGGAGGGAATGCACGCCAACATCTACGGAGAACAAATGTAAAACACGTTGGAGGGAATGCCCAGCTAAGGCCAACAACTGCATGCCTTGACCAGCAGAACTCACAAGCAAGCAGCAACACTGCACGAATGAACGAATCTTCCAAACCACAACTAGTAAAGCGAAGTAAACGTAGAACCGACAATAGAGCACAGTCGGTTGTGGAGACCCTTACATCTTCAGGAGTAATATATGTGACACGGGCCATCATAACGCAAATGTATTTTTGCTGTGCGCGCTCTAACTAATACGCCAGCCCACGTGACAGCGCGAGGGCCATAATAACGCCCATATATTTTCGCTGTGCGCGCTCCAACTAGTACACCAGCCCACGTGACTTCGTGAGTTCTCATCGCTGGCAGGAATTGCTTTGCTGAACGTTCATCTTGCAACTGAAAAGTCTGACGCATGAGAAGCGGTCAGTTTGGTGAGATTCGCAGTAGAGGCAAGATGTGAGAAGAAGACACCCAGAGTCAGCAGAAGTTTGCACAAGGCATGGAGGTTAGAAATTAGGCACTGGCTGGGTGTTTTTTTGGTGTTTGCTGATTTGTTTAATTTTTATTCATTCGTTTGCTTTGTGGGTTTGGGTCACTGAAAGGGTTGTATGAATAAATACAGCCCGTGCCTTAAAATCAAGAGTTTTATTGTTGTGCGGATCTGGTTCGTGTGTGTAAGAAAGTGATCACATATTACAACACCATCATTCCTCGCCCACCATATCACATAAAATTACCCAGACCCAGTGTATAAAGCATCTAATCAAAGTTGCTGTGTCCATGCATCTGTGCCAGGAGATTGTGTTCCCAAAAACGTTAATTTGGGGTAAGTGTAAACATTTATTTTACGATGTGAATTTGGCATGTCTGTACTCGCTAAGTAGTGATACAAAGCATAGGAGGCTGGCAACCTCAACACATGAAAATAGTATGTTCATAAACCCCTACAGCAAGCGCAGGTGTTTGCTTCGTGATAGTTCGCTCAGGAAAGCGAAAGCAGGAGCAACCCCAGACTCCGAAGGTAGCAGTGATGAATGATGATTACATCCCATGTGCATAAAGTGTATAGCATCATTTTGTAAGACATATGTACCTTGATAATTTTTGTTCAGGCACAAGTCATTGCACTCGCGCTGTCCAAACACATATTTTCCCATTAAAATACCCAGAAGAATAGCGGTGATTTATAATCATATTCCCTGAGTTACGCTGTGGGTACTCAAAAAGTCTAATTATTCAGAGATGCTAACATTGGTGGGTGGACAGCGAGACAATGCGCCAGTTAATCTTCCTAACCCAGTGTACTTAGATGAGGCCTTTGTTCTTTTTATTTTGCCTAAAGTTCGTGGTACGAAGTTACAAATTACAAAAGACCAGTTTGAAGTAAGAGTCTTCTCCCTTTATCTTGTGATTCAAGAGCTCGATCCGACAACAACTACCTACAGTGAACACGTTGTGAAGACACCCACTTTGACATTACCAGTGAAGTTCATCTAGACGCCTCTAGAGAAGAGTCCTCATCACAAAAGACTTTACAGAACAACTATCGCAGAACTCCGCAAGTTAAAATACTCATTAAAAGGTGAGAGTAACGGACAATTATCATCAGTCCCCCAATTAAGTCTCAGTGAAGACACTTTTCTTATCCCCATATTGAAAGTCACTATCATTCATATATATTTAAATTTGCTCAAGACAAATTGATTATTAAATTTGTTATATGTTATTTTACAAATTCATAGTTGATTCAGTTCTTATAAATTTTGTTGCTGTTCCAGGACACAATGCTTACATTGAGAGGCTGTTTTCATTAATGGAAAGTCAAAGTACAAATACCGATTCACCGTTGAACGTATTAAAGAAATATTACAAGTTCAATACAATTATAAGAATGTTTCATGTACAGAGTCAACTGAGTATTTAGTTGGACATTCAGACTTACTTAGAAAAATAATGTCAAGTGAAAAGTATAGTATTAAAGACTGAATATTTAGTGATGTTGAAAAAAATATGCTTGAAGGAAAAATTATTAAAACATGCATTTTATGAAGATTTTTAAACATTTTTTTTATTTCGTTGGAGTATTTCTAAATATTGTATTATGATTCATTACACAACATTATTAAATTGGTGAAATTAGTGTGTTCTCCTTTGTGTCCTTCTTTTCTTAAAAAATGTCTTCCTTTTTAGTCGAAAAATCAGAAAATGTCCGCCTTTTAAACAAAATATTATGGTCATCCTGGTCTACACAAAAACGTCTCTAAAACCAGTTTCCCTGTAACATATCTCTGTCACAGCTAATGTTAATAAACCAAACAACTTGCAAACCAGAATACGCATTTACACAAATAGCGATCACTTTAAATCAACAATATGAGACCTAGTACCACAAACTCCATAATAACAGCAATGAATGAATTATAAATTCTTTTCTGTGTAACACAAAGTGATTACTCCAATTTTTTTAAATTTTCTACGATGAATGTTAAAAGGCATCGTACTAGCGTGTACCGGTATACAAACTGTTCTTAAGTGTAAGGGAGGGAAAAACAAACAAATTATACGTTTCACTGCACTTGACCTACGACACAGCTTGCAAGCTATCTCCCAGAACATGACAGGATGTCATCATAGTAGAGATAAATATACCTTATATTCACATAGAAGGATGAACTCACGAACACTTGACCCGTTATGATATTGCTTAACACATTGCATATTTATATAAACATGTGGATGGTGAGATTAGGTGCATGAGTAATGTGGGGGTGAGGTGGGGTGATTAGAGGTTGGTGAACAATCAGTCAAAAACAACTTGAATCTCAAGTTTTATAGCTCGAAAAATAAATAAATAAAATGAAATAACAATGCACATATTTATTAAACCAGCGACAGGCATACAAGGAGTTGTGATGTTATACCGGTACTTTAGAAGAAAAAAAGCTGTGCTATCTAAAGATATATCTTGATAAAATCATGTTTTCTTTCAGGTTTCATAGTATTTGGAATTTGGAATATGTGTAGTTGTTATGATTAAAATTCATAACGAGTGTGTCGATATCATTAGGTAGCTCGACAGGACTCCTTGTTTGTTTATTTTATACGGAGTCATTTATATACAGGAAGTGATGTCATGCCTCTATGGGGTATTTGGCAGACGTTAAATTAAGAGCAGATGTGAGGAAATCGTCTGCAAGGAGAGATGCGGCTTTTGTTCTGAAGTGAGCGGGCGCAAGTGTTTTGAGCTCCAACAGTATTTTGTATTTTTCCTGATTTATTCGATCACCAGGACACCAAGATACTTGGTTGAGGTGTCCCTGACTTTTTCTAGTAAGGAAATGTGTGATTATTCATAATGATGTCCAAGGGACGATATTAAATAATTTGTGTATAACTGAGGAATGTGTTGGTTCTCTCAATACAGTTATACTGACTACGTGTTGTTGGACAACACCTAATTTACTTTGGCCACGGAGACTCTCTCCGAAAAAATAGACAGAACGACACGTATCAGTAGTCTATATGTGACTTTTACCTGCCAGGGCGATCTTCTCCCTGTAATTAATTTCATCAAGAAAGCTTTGGAAAATTCAAGCTACATTATATTTGACCAAATGTTAATCACTTCAAAAAACAGATAGTATTGCCATATCATTCTGTTCACTATGAATGTGAATATTTGTAAGACGTCTCGCGAGTTTTCACTGCAAAGACATAAAAAGTGCATTTATACTGGGTACACAGTGTTTCAAACGACATAGTTTTATAATGTTTGTCGTTTCCTCTTTCGTCATGAACAGATCTACCAAATCATCCCATAGTTGAGCTAATACTCGTAGTTAAATAAGTAAAATCAATAAAAATAAATTTATCTGACCGATAGTGTCTCCTGGTAGTAATCTCTCCCGTTGATCAAAGAAAACTCTCATGGTTGAGTCAACACTTAAATTAGTGAAATCTATTTACAAAAATTACCCAATCAATACACCCAATCTTCGATCATTAAACGATAATTTAAAGAAAATTCTCGACGTTGAGGCAGTCAATTGTGTCTCCTACAAATAACTGTCATCGAAGGTAAAATGATAAATTAGTTAAGACAATAGTTAAAATAGTGAATTTTATCCACACACAAACAAAAATAACCCCTAATGATCTGAGCACTAGACTTGAACCAGGCCAGAAAGAAAAACGACAGCCGAAAGGATAGCATGGTTCTCTCACTGGCTTATCGCTGTTCCTCAAGGTAGAGGAAGAACCACTTTAATAAGTACTTCAGTAAGAAGTTCTTTAAAAATAAATATTCCCGGTCAATAGTGTCTTCTACAAGTAATCTCTCCGAATGAAAAAAGAAGATAATTTAGGAAACTCATATTGCTGAGATAGTAGTTACCTAAGTGACATTACTCTAAAAAAATATATATACTTCGATAATTTAAAGCACATATTCTTTGTTGTCCTATGTCTACTTTTTCTTCAGTGTTTCCTGTTGTCACAATAAATTTTATGGCTGTGACGTTTCACTTTCTCACCAACTCTTTTTTGTGTTTAAATTTGTATACCTCTTCAATTCCTCTTTTATCTCTAGAAATGAAACAATTTTTCTTCAGATGTCCTTCAGTCTTATAATAAGAATTGTTTAACCCCTACTTTATTTTCTCAAAACAGTTCTCTCTTACACTCTCAAAATGTTCACTTGGGAGCGTGAACTTTGCTGAGTTTACGCAATGCGCCAAGCCATGGAAAATCCCCACAAATAAACCAGCCAATGGGCGTGGACCATAAATCTATCCTACCTGGCCCTTGAATGCAACTTTCCTTAATGCGGACCTATATATCACAGCTAGAAGTTAAATGAAGAAATTTAATCACCTGCCACCAGGAAACTGTACAAAACTCTGTGTGTGTGTGTATATGTGTGGAACACTGAAGATACCACAAACAGGTCATGTCCACTCCTCCCACCAGGAGGTAAGCAGAAAATAATTCCAGGAGGAATTGTAAATCATTTTCTCTAGTACCTGTTCAAGAGAAGAGTTACTGCTAAAAGTGGGCCCCTAAGAGAGAACAGCCTATCGATAATAACAGCTTTAGGTTTGTTCAAGCGATCTAACCAGGTTACCACATCATGGTACGAATCCAGGTTACCACACCACGGTACAATTACAGGCTACCATACCATGCTACCATACTAGGTTGTCATAGCAGGTTTGTCATACCAGATGACCTTAGCCTGCGTCATAATCAGAAAACAGAAGAGGTATTCAGGAGTGCCGACTTACTCCATCCGTGTTTGTGATGTGCACTGGGACCAGGGAAGCAAACCCTGTCACCCCCTGAAACCACAGAAGAGCTATATTACTGTACCTGAAATGCTGGAACACACAAAACCAAGAGAGTCAGAACTAAACTCATCTCAGCTGCCACCATAGTCCTTGCAGATATTATTATAATACTTATGCAGCAAACCACCACAGAAAAGCTCCTTTGGTCCAAGTTATGATCAACGAGAGAGAACCCGGTGCAAGTAAACCCACGGAGAAGTGACCGCCCCAAAGCTGGATATTCTACAAATATCTTAGGATAGATCATAACGTAGATTTTTTATAGGGATTTAAGATCAATTATGGTCCTGTCTGAATAGAACTAGAACAGGTGATAGCTCAGTGGGAGATAAGGTAAAGAAATAGATTTTTTCACGAGTGAAATGGCGAAAGGTAAAGTCTGTCCCTATATTTGAGAGATAATCTATCCAGCCTATTGGTCACGACTGAGATTTTTAGATCAGACAGTTTTCCTATAAATATATATATATATATATATATATATATATATATATATATATATATATATATATATATATATGTTGAGACACGATCCCGTTAGAAGAAAGTTATTAACCCCAAAGAGTCAAAGATTTATACGCTATGGTCTAGTATTTCCCTCTACCGTAAAGAACAGGGTTTATACGTTAATCTATTCTGAAAGGGACAGCATTAGCAAAACTTGCATTAAAAAAATACACAAAGTGAGTAAATGGATTCTACAAGATGTATATGAGAATTATTCATTCATCCTTCCGCTCTTCTCAGACAACTGTGGCCACGAGCATTCTTTCTTACCTAATACGTGTGTTGTATCTTCTGGAACAATCTTCAGGACACACACACACACAGAAAATCCAGTGTTATTTTTGGCAAAGAGAACCCCAGCTCCTCAAAGACAGGTTAACTTCACTTCTCCGGGGAGCGTTCGCTTTGTTGTTTTTATTTGGGATTACTGTTTATGTCACATTTAATTTGTCCAGGTAAGAAATTTAACAGCGCTCACAGTGTCAATAGCTTGAGGTTTTCCAGTACATAGGAAATGACAGGTCGGTAACTTCTCTCAGTATAAAAATTCCTTGTCACACCACAAATGGTCAAACGTCAGGAAATGTTAATGTTTGTGATTTCGCCACTACGGGCTGACTGTAAATGAGATTTGGGAAAGAATATAATCTGGATCTATAGGCCCAGTTACAATATTTATTCTTAATGTTCTTTGGGTTGGTACTCTGTCTCTTTCTGGATGCAAAACACAATGCCAGACAGGTTTATCTTGAAGACCCAGGTATTAAGTACAAAAAATGTTCTTTCGTATGGTTATTCTCAGATATATATGGAAGCCGCTGGTAAGGTTTAGGGTTTGACCCAATACTGTGTAAAAGAGAAAAAATACAAATACTTAACCATAATATAGTATTCTCAATCCTATCCTTACCCTGCGTAAAACATAATAAGTTTATCCACTTCGGTTATTTAACTTAAATTATAACTACGAGCTTAGAGCTTGTCTTATCGTTTAAAACTTCCGTGAAATAAATTACAGTCATTTAAAAAACTTAATCATCATGAATTAGAAATAATTATATATTTCGTCAATACTCATAATGAACAGTGCATTTACTAGTTGATTTAAAATATTCTCTGACTGGTTACTGGCAATTAATTAATTTTATTTTATAGCTGGAATAGTTTAGCTAGAAATTATTATTTATTCTGCTAGCAAATGTAACCCAGTAAATCCTAGAGAAATATAAATAACGGACTTATCTAGTAAATCACTCTGCCCAGAAAATCTAGTGAAATAAAATACGGACTAAACAATTAATCACTCAAACTACTAGTATAGTATTTACCACAAACACAGAAATAAACGACCTCCAATCGAAAAACTAAGTAATTCCACTGTTATAAGGGATCTTAGAATCGAAGCTAGATGTCTTTAAAATCTGTCGGTTTTGGAGAAATTGAGTTAAAATGCTGGGGTTTATATATTAAATCTCCAGAAAATCGCTCGTACTTGCTAGATATGACACCTTCACTCAGATCTCGGGCTATACGTGAATCAAAGCCACTTTTCACACTATAAACCGAAACCAGACCTTAAAGCTCTCGCTTAGATCAGGCATATGCAATTTGCTAATCAGTGCAAATTTTACACGTCTCTGCTCGTATGGGCCATTCTAGCGAGCAATGTCATTTGATCTGGCAATTCTCACCGTGTTTAATTACCTTTCGCAGCTTTCCTGTATCGGTTAGCGTGCTTTGCGCTTGCTTGCTTAAGGTTGGTCGATGCTAGGTCCCATCCTAGTTTTAACCTTCCTTTAATTCCGACACATATTTACTGGCTGAGACGACTGTCTCATCAGCCTTCTGGTCTGTCAGGGACCGAAGTAAGGCTTCAAGCGGCCCCTTAATAGGTCTGCCGAATAAAAGAGTAGCTGGGGGAAATCGATAAAGTACACCATCCTTAGAAAAAATGTCCCAGTTGTGTCTGGGGTCCTTAGCCATGGGCAGTTTCCTAAAGCAGGGCTCCAAAGTAGGGTCCTTTTGTTGC
Source organism: Oreohelix idahoensis (assembly GCA_024509875.1). Lineage (NCBI taxonomy): Eukaryota > Metazoa > Mollusca > Gastropoda > Stylommatophora > Oreohelicidae > Oreohelix > Oreohelix idahoensis. The sequence continues at coordinate 97,592 of JAMPIV010013132.1, forward strand.
GCCTCTTTTAGTTCCTTAGGTAACAAATTTGGCGCAGGCTCCCGTTCCTTCTTTGTTTGCCCTCTTGTGGTTACTGCTGCTACAATTGGCTCTTTCGGTTTCCCAATAAACACATATCTACAGCCAAGTATGACTGGGTAGATTGGGTCATCCATAACAGCCGCTTTGATCACACCTCTGACAAAATCAGAGTGTATCTCCACCAATGCGATGGGAAGCGAAATGGGTACATCACTCTTAAGAACTCCAGAACGTTGGACGGTTTGTTCTGTCTCTTGACCAGGTTTGACCAAGTGCCATGCGACAATACAATCAAAAGAAAGCCCCGTGTCAAAAAGACAATCAGTTGAAGTCCCGTTCAAAATAACAGTACCTCGCGTAGAGGGCTTCTCTCCCTCAGGGTGAGAATCACTGACAATAATTCTTTATTGCGAATCTGTTTGCAAGCATCCGATGCGTTTAGGCTCGGTGTGCTTGCTCTGATCAGTTGTCCCGTGCGCAGGGGTTTTCTCTTTGTCACCTTGTCTTTTCTGGCCGCGCTGCCATGTAGGACGTTGGGTTGATCAGAATTCTTATTGTTGGTGGGTGTCAGGAACTATATTAACGACGTTCCCAGATGTCAGAATACTGTATGATGTACCCTGCTTGTCAGGAACACTATTATTATGGTGGGTGTGGGTTGTACGTAGATGAACATCAACAATGGCTAGTACGAATTAACCAAACGCCACTGGTACAGTTCCAAGACATTTATTAGACTGATATATACATCGTGGAAATCAAGTACATGTAGCAAACATACTGACTCACCTCCAGGCTGACATTGATTGCTGGAAATAACTCTGAACTCTCGTGTTCATGAACTGACTTTACACGAACACACACACTAACAGTTACATATAAAGCCCTTTGTGCGCATACCTTCCTCGCACAATCATAACACCCTCCAGGTGTGATCCATTTATTAATAGTGGTTGGCGGCATTAAGCATCGCCATCTAGATTCTCTCCGAATCTCATCCAGGTGGGAAACCAACAACGCCTGTATTATTCCAATACCGCTACAAGGCGGGAAAAGCGTCGCCTTTCTTCCAGTAGCTCCAGGGGCGGACACTGCAACGCCCTATACTGTCCTACACGAACAGGAATATCAAAAATGGTTCCACCAGGAACACTTCTAGGCGGTACAATAATCTTCGCCTGTACAATAGGTAGGACCTACCCTATATATATATATATATATGAGCTGGAGAGTTACAGAGAAGGAAATGTCGAGATTGTCCTCTTTTCACACAACATGCCTAAGAAAAATTCTCCGAATCTTTTGGCCGAATACCATCACCAACCAAGATCTGCTTACTCGGAGCAAGCAAGAGGACATGCACACCATCATAGCTGGCTGACGCTGGAGCTGTGTTGGCCATGTCCCCAGAAGAGACCCCGATGCCATCACAAGAACAGCTTTGCTAAGGACCCCTGAAGGAAAACGAAAGAGAGGCCGACCAAAAACAACTTGGCGGAGGACTGGAGGCTGAGATGCAAAGAATGAACCAGAGTTGGGGCACTGTACGAAGGATGGCCGCCGACCGAGCAAAGTGGAATCAATTTGTTGTTGCCCTACAAGACGCCACTAGGCGTAATGGCCACTGACTGCTTTGACGGTCGGCGGCTAAGTATCAAAGAAGAAGAAGAATATATATATATATATATATATATATATATATATATATATATATATATATATATATATATATATATATATATATATATATCCTCACATTGGGAATGAACACATCTGTAGTTCTTCAGTCACACAATACGAGCATACAGCTCGGCTACTAATCACACTCGAGCGTACCGCTCGGCTGCCAAACACAGACTAATTCAGTCACACCAGACTTGTATTCACTACATGCTTTCACCCAACGCATGCACAAGTCACATCATGTTGACATAAAGTCAGACATGAACTCAATACCTGAGTTACACTTAACCAAGTGTTAACAACAGTTCAGTGACCCATAACACCAATCACTATCATCATTCATACTCATGAAAATGTTCTGTGACATCCACTCCCCTCTCCAGATAGAAAACGAAGTTTTGCACCGAAGACTTTGAGTACAAGCCACAGAACCCCTCATGTACCAACACATAATTGTATGGAAACATACGGTCTTACTGAAACAGTTGTCATATTACCGTGACTGGAACATTTACACAATAAACAATGGGTGAGTCACACTCTAACCTATAACACCATTCTCCATACTACCTCTCACATGAAGCAAATGCTACAACATACTGTCATACCATTCCACTAATGGAAACAAATTATATAGTGGTATGCAATATCATAGCACCCGTGAAAAAAGATTCTTGCAATAACTAACAGCTATTTACTCCAATGGACAATACATTCCAGAAGGAAAATTATTAGCAAACTCTTATGACACATGTTATCCAAATAAATACAACATCTTGTGAAAAATGTAGTCTTATACACATCAGCACGTCAGTCACGTACACTACACAAAGATATTTAACAACAAACCATGTGTTGCTGTCATTTTTGACGGTTTCATAAGACGTAAATCTATTTAATACTTTTGACGATCGAAGGTAGAGAACTGTATGTTAACTCCCTGGGACAGGTTGATTTGGGGTTATCTTCCCTGTGTTTATTCTTTGTGGTTGATCTGTCTTAAGATGGGGTTAACTGTTCTCAAATCTGTTCTGTCTACGCATGCACTAGTTTTTAGCGCGAACCGAGAAGACTTCCGTCTGGGAGTGATGAGCTTTTTTCTGACCGGACAAGATGTCCGTTGTTCTTCTCTGCATTATCTGGGGGAAAGAGAGTCTTCAGTATAACTGTGATCTTAATGATTCTCCCCAGAGTTATTCTGTTCGTCTAGAATGACGACAGTGGTTATTTGTGTATTTCTCGGATTCTGTCCAAGGTAAAATAAACTTTATTATTGTGCCAAGATTGCAGAACATTTAGTATGAACCTGTGAGTAGCGCTCACAGTTCTTGAGATCCAGAGTCCATTATGTGTGCTTGACGTAGCTAACTAAGTCTATTCGTCGAATTACTTTATAGAAGCACAATGAACGTATATTTATATGAAACCCGCATTATGGCGGTATGTTTCGGTATGGAGGATAATGCCTGCCTATGAAAATACACAGTTGTTCATCAATCATTATGAGGCCCGCCATTACGGCCTATATCTTTGAGCAGAAGAAGAAGTGTCTGGCGGGAGAAGCCAGATGAAGTCTTGACTTTATCAACAAGTTCACAGACTTCGATATTAAGCAACTATATTTGTCACAAGACTACCTGACGCGTTTAGTCAGGGGCTCTGAGCTACAGTATGAAAATATATATTATCAAGCCAACGTTACTAGCATCATACATACGAGCCATGCAGGATTGATTATGCTCGATGGTTATATGCATTACTACACATGAAATGCCCATGTTCCTTGTTCTACTGACTGTGTTGTCCGTCAACGTACTATTACTGTAATAAATGTTGAAGAGAAAGTCATCTGCATTAACCACATCTATGACTTCTACGTGTGATGGAGTGAGTTTGTGTGTCCCTAAATAAGAGCCTATACGACTTCGTGTTCTCGATCTGCTGTATACACACACCATTACTCACTACAACATCTTATCATTTGTTCTACACACCTGAGGAAACATGTATGCTGTTTGTGTGTGTGACTACACTACATCCTGGCAGTGCCTCACGCTGGTGACCTAGATTCACGTCCATGTTACAATGTCCAGGTGATAAACGACACACCCACTCAGCGACACTTCAACACGATACAAATACCAGAATTTACACTAGCAAACAGACTTTAACATCTGGTAATAAATAGTCGGCAAAACAGACTGTTATACCATGTTGTTTTACTACTATGTGTCTTTATCCAATCAAATAATCTACTTAATATCAAAAGATTCCAATTATTTCTAATCCATTCTGTGAAGATCTAGTATCCTTCACTCTGATCAGTTTGATCCACAAAGATAAATTCCTCTCATATTCCTTCAGTTCATCCAACCAAAATGTTGCTCTGTCGAAATAGTATCTGTGAAATTCTGGCAGATAATTATAGTGCTTTCTTCACTGCTTCCTACACCTCAATTACTATGCTCATGTCGAGAATGCGTTATCCAGCAACTTGATTCTCTAAGGAAAACGAGATTTAATATCTCAGATTCTTCTATCTCATTTTAATACTTACTGCAGAGGACTATCACAACAGTATCATACATCATCATTACAATAAATGCTTTATAGATCCATTCCAACAAACCCGAAAAAATTATGTAAATGTATACAATTACGTGTCAGTTCTACAAAATATGCTGGTGTTATGTCTACACATGACACTCACAATCGCATAAGCTAGACGTCAGCTATGCTTTCATCAGAATTACACTACTGAAGTAATTACCATTACATTGTAAAGGCAAGTGTTGCAACAACAAAAAAATATCACATCTCACTGCCAAAAATGCGAGTCTTTTACTCAGCAGTGACTGATTCCCTTTAAATTCAAAAAATTCAACATCAACAATTTTACCCTCATACTACATAGTGTCAGCCACTGTAGAGACTATCAAACAAGTATATACACTACAATTTCAAAATTGCAGTATGAACTATTGTCGTGTGGTGGGTATTGGGGCAACTACGACAGTAGTTTTTGCCAGGAATAGCCTATGAGATATTAGGTAGAAGGTCTCTAGAAATTGGTTCGTTAAAAAAGAATAAAGACCTATTCGAGATAGGGACAAGAAGACGGGAATGCGAATGCTTTCCACTGGACAGTGTTTTCTAATTAATTATGGAAAGAGTTCTGTTTCCCCACGACCTTAGCTTCTGCCCTTAGATCCCGAAACAGAAAAAGCCCCCAACCTCATCTGAGTAGAGAAATGTTCCTATAGGTGAATATGTAACACCGACAGCACGAGTGATACATTAACAAACTAGATAATGATCAAACGATCGTTGGGTTTATTAATGAAATATCCACACATATAGGGTTAGTAATGGTTAGAACGTGATGATGGTGAAAGACGATTCACACAAAACACACAGATGAGATAATAAAATTGCAGTTAATTAAGTAGTAGTTAATTAAGAATGAACTGGTGCAAAGCGAAATGATGATGATGTGATATGATACGTGTTACCAAAATGGTGAGTAATCTACACAGTCCATGGGTCTCTAAATACTTCTCATTGATATGATGATTCACAGGTATGCATAAAATGTCCCAAGTTGTTATACGTTATGTCGAGTGGGGTATCTCTAAGTCGAGGACGTTCTGATGAAAACTGTTGTCGGACTGAGAACGTTGACGAGAGATATATATATTCCTTCACTGTTTGAGTATATCTCTGTAGTGTTGATCAACAGTTAATAGCTGCCATATGAACAAAAGGTCTGTTGTCTAATCTCCCGAGGGTTCTGGCCAGACTGGATATCTTCACGAAATGTTAGTGATATGTAGACTCTTAATCTTGCGTATGTAGTCGTGATTCATACAATATACTTTAGAGTCTGCTTCATAGAATGCTTAAGAGTGTGTTGCACTTGGTATAAATATGAGATTCCACTTTTGAGCTCTTTAGCTTGACTCCAGATAATAATGATCTTTCGAGTGATTTGAATTTGTGATGACTCTGTATTGAACTTGTGAGCCAGCAGTGTATGTGTGAAGAAAAATGCTGCGTCCACCTTCTGACTTGTGGGTGAGACAATATTCCTTTTTAATTGAGGAATGAAAGATGTCCTATGGCAAATTCTGCTAGCCAAATGTCCGTTTTTGATAACTTATTTCTGGTTAGACGTCAGATACGTTGCGTGTAGACTCAGACTTCTGATGAACTGAAGACACACAAAAGTCTTCGTAAGTTTTTCTCATTTAACATCACTGGTTGACTTTCATTCATACTACTGCTCATTATTGATCTCTCTCTGAGTTCGATTCTGACAGTATTTTTTATGTGGAGAATACGGTTGTGTGCGGGGTCACTTACATACCACTAGATGGACATTGGGGTGAGTAGACTTATTACTCATTATATAATATAAATAATAAAGAAAACTAACCCGTGGACCAGAGCCCGTATCAATATATAATTACATTCACCCAACAACGGAAATTCCCTGTCATATTTTTACATCAAAAGACATGTCCACAACGATAATTACACCCTTTCACCTCTCACCACTCTATATTCCCATCAATACCTACACACTAAAACATCCTTAGTAACCTACTGACCTGGTACTATGCAACGCGACCTGCTGTCATTTTCGTCTAGACAACACGCCAATGATCGATTAGTTTTTCGACTAATCAGCCCCCTGTTAGCGCGCAACATGTCTGGACACGTTTCAAAAACCAGATTAAACTAGTTTTCCTTCATATAAATAGACACTTGGGAGACCAACGCCCAGACACTCGCGTTCACAACTCACTGACGATGACTACCCCCGGCACCGTTCCCACAAACTGGGTGTATATGCGTAGAAGTGATGAGATGCTTAAACCATTCGAGGGTGGGCTGAAGGCCGCGTCTGTACGTTTTTACCGAGGCCAACCTTTACTACACGTGCGAAAATACTTTTGTGACTCATATCTAAAGTTTCTTACCAAAACCGCCATTACGTTGATTCGCCCTGAGTTTGAACAGGGCTTTACAGGGCGAAATCCTCGCCGAATTTAACAGTCTACAGTCACCAAACACAGATACCTGTCCTACTACTTGTTCGAACGACAAACATTCAACACGTGCTGCATGGGCCACCAGCGTACCGTGTGGCTAGTGTTCAGCTCAGCAAGCACGCTGAAAAAATGCTGCTGAGACGCCAAAATGTTGGTGTGATATCTGGAAAAAAACCTGCTATTCCAAAAACTATAGTGTTGGTCTTGAGCTGTACTCACAAAATTGTCTTTATAAGCAACACAAGTGCTGCATAACCATTGCACAACAATATGCCTCAACGACGAAAGCTGAGTGTTGTGGATAAAGGAAGAGCCATTGCGTGATTGCAGGAAGGTCTCACTGTATGAAATATCGCTCAGAGGCTTGCCTTATCTCATTCAGTTATTGTCAGACTGCAGCAGCGCTTTGCCCTGTTGTGCTGTGTTTTTATTTTTCATTTTCATTTTGCACCCTTAATAAAAATGGTCCTTAACTTCTTTTGAAGGGTATATATATATATATATATATCTATATATATATATATATATATATATATATATATATATATATATATATATATATATATATATATATATATATATATATATATATATATATATATATATATATATATATATATATATATTTGTTGTATGACTAAGAAACAACACACTAGAACAACACACTAACAATTAAAATACCTACACACAACACACCAAACAAACCAAAAGCAATACCACCCACACCCCACCGCTTATACATTGTCTTACTCCGTCGCTACACCCGAACACACACCCATGCGTCATCCCCCCCGCCAGCCAAATTCAATACCCCCCGCGCACTCAAAAAGCAACACCACACCACGCACATTAACCAGCTTCCTCTATAAAACTCATACTAAGCGAATTTATCGATTTTTAAAAATATTTTCCTCTTTATCTCAAGAGTGCAGGATTTTATCGATTTTTATGTCTGTTGTATATATGTATATATTGTATGAAGAAACAACACACTACCAGCACAATACAACAACATACAACAATTAAAATTCCTACGTACAACACCCAAACAAACCAAAAGCAATACCACCCACACTGCACCGCTTAAACATTGTCTTACTCCGACGCTACACCCCAACACACACATGAGTCGTCACCATCGCAGAAATTCTCTGTCCTGTTTTTACATCAAAAGACAGGTACACGACGACAACGTGACGACATCTCCCCTTAATATCTAAAAAATAGCTCTCTTCCACTATGTCCCCTTTGTTACTGCTGTTTGAAAATAAATAAAAAATTGTACACGCCTCCCTCTTTCCTTCTAACATAACAGGTTTCCAATATGTGATCCTGTTCATATAATGTTTTTTTAATGTTATTGCTGTTTGAAAATAAAATATAAAAATCGTACACACCTTCCTCTTTCCATCTAACATAACCGGCTTCCAATATATGACCCCTCTCATATGTTTTTGTTACTGTTATTTGAAAATAAAATATATTTATTACAATTTAAAAAAACCTTTGTTATCTATGTTGTCTACCTGTTTGTAAAATATATATCGTATAACTGTATAAATATATGTTGTAACACCTGTTGTGAAATATCTTGTATAAACACACCAACACACTACCAGCTACACCACACGAGTCGGCAACCCCGCCAACCAAAGTCAATACCCCACCGACCAGCTACAACACACACAACCTACCTACACATCGCCATTATTGAACTCGTCTTCTTCTTGTCGTTCGCTGTTGTTTAGAAATGTCTACACAAGAAGTCCGGTTCTCTGGATGTATGTTGCTGTAGTTGAAAGTTCTTCAAGACTCCCAAACAGCTTTGTGTGGATGTGCGTCTCTGTGGGCCAATGTTCAGTTTGCAATTGACTAAGCATGTGGCAGTCTTGCAGGATGTGTTCGGCTGTCTGTGCTGCCTGTCCACACGTACATAGAGGTGATGGGACCAATCTCAGTCTGTATAAGTGACTGTTCAGTCTGTTATGTCCTGTTCTAATACGGAACATGATCACCTGTTTTGCTCGATCAAGATAGTGATAGTTGTCTCTTTGTTGGTCAATTTTCCTGATGGCCTTGATAAGGGTCTTCTTTTCCTTGAATGTGATTGTTTGTTCTTTTGTTCCTGTGTTGCTCCCTCTTTTGCTAGCTAACGTATCTGCTCTCTCATTTCCTGGTATGCCACAGTGTGATGGTATCCACTGTAGCACTACCCTTCTTTTGATATTTACTTTGCATAGGACTTCGTTTAATTCTGGCAGTTTATCACTGTTGAGGGCTTGCAGAACTGACATTGCATCGGTAAGAAATACAACCTGCTGACATTGGCTTATTGTGTTATTTATTATTCCTGCAGCAATGCTTAAGGCCTGTACTTCAGCAGAGTAGTTTGAACAGAATATTCCAGTAGGTGAAAAGGTGGATTCGTTTTCTTTGTCTGGATAGACCACATAAACTCCTGCGCCTCCATTCTTCACTGCTCTGGTTGCAGATCCATCAGTATATACTTGGATCCATGCTTCTCTGGGGTATAGTTCTTCAATCATGTCACATGCTGCTATTTTCCTTTGGAGAGTATTTAGCTCTCCCATGGGGCAGGTGGTAGTTATGGAGGTCTTAATGCTGAAATTTTGATGTTGTTCCCATGGGGTTGGGAGGAGTGTGGGAGTTATTTCCTTAGTGATGTCTGGTAGTTTAGCCTTGTATGTTCTAATTAGTTTTTTGGATCGATTCACAAAACTGCTTCTCTTCAACCTCCCACTGGCTAAATCTCCAAGTCTAGTTTTCATTGGATGTGCGGGCATGTTCTTGTACTTTTCTGCTTGGATCGGGGTCTTAGTGTCTCGTCTGTATAATAAAGGTGGAATGCCTGTGATTTTTTCCATTTCATTTATAGGTGTGGTCTTCATGGCACCCGTAATCAACCGAAGCGCTTGATTGAACTAATATATGTCTATATAAAAATCAGCGCCACCACCACCTGAAATGCGACCCGTATATTTTGCTATATTAAAGTCATGCGCCGCCACCTCAAAGCTAACCGTTTTGCGCCTACTATATTACTGATAAAGAAACCAAGGAAAGTAGATCTGATAAAAATCTAATAAATGTAGGGATGAGTTAAAGAGATTAAGAGCTTAATTAAAGATTTAATAACAGAAAGCAGAGTGGGATAAAAATCTGAAAGGAAGACATGCATAAAAGATGTTCAAGGCTCCAACAAGAAAATGTCAGATATCTAGGGAATTGAAAATTCCCAGTAATAAGAAACTTTACAAACTACAGCTGGGAAAAGGCTATTATAGAATAGAAGACCCTTACTGTGCAGGATGTCTTCAAGACAATAATATAGAACATTTCTTGCTAAAATGTAAGAGGTATGAACACATGAGAATACCAATATTAGATTATTTGCAGGCATCAAACTTACCTTTAAATATAGAAGAAGTGTTCAGAATAGACAGACCTAGGGAACTGCATTATACAGTCAAACAATCATTAACTCGAACAAAGGTTAATATATAGTAGTTGGGAATGTGAAGGTCTGATGCTGTTCATACAATGCATATGACTTTTGACAGGTGAAAGTCAATTAAATATATGTTAAAGTCAGTTATATAACTGGAACCACGAGGCCTTTACACCTCTCCACCATAATATTATTCTTGTTCAGAGTTTCTGCTTGACTTCGTTTGGTTTTTTTTTCAAACATACGAGCATAATTGGTAATTGTGATTTTCCCTATTTACAGTGATTTGACAAGTGTGATGCTACTTTCTCATACCGGTAGTTGTTCATATTATTTGGGATTGAAAACAATATATATATTCTAATTATAGCCCAGCAGAGGTTGAACGGATATATATATATATATATATATATATATATATATATATATATATATATATATATATATAAGTATACTATAAGGGGTGTCAGAAAGAATTTCAGTGGCGAGCGCGCAGTGTCAAGTCTCGTCGGCTTCGCGCAGGTGACTCAGTGTGTGTCGGTAGTTGTGATGTGCTACGGAGCGAACGGAATAATTTGTCTTCTCTTTGTTACTTTCACAATTGCCTCCACGGCTGGCGGAGTTGTGGATTAAAGTTGCTACCATAAGTGAAATGGGTTCATTTTCGATACAAGACAACAGGAGGCTGAGACGCTTGGGAGTCATGACCCAAGTGGGCCCGCCCCCTCCCCCCCTAGAGTGTAAAGGAGTATGTAGGGCAGAAACGCTTGTCGGACGGGGGGACTACTTCTGATGATCAGATTGCTTCCTGTTGTATCGCTCTGTAAAGAGTTTCCTATCATAGTTACATGGTCAAACCAGTGACGATCGGGAAGAGACCGATTGACTTCTGGAAAGACAGATGACACTGGGAAAGACTAGAAACCGGCTGACCGGGTTAGCACCCCGTAAGCTGTATTCAATTGCTACAGGACCCAAAAATGATAGATGCCCCCAGGATTCACCGAAAAAGGGGGGGGGGGGAGAATGATGAATCCACAGGCGCCTCATTGGAATCGACCAGACCCGTTACACGGACTTCGAGCTCTGAACAACGGCTGGAATTTCCATGTGCCTGTGGTAGGGAATTCTCTACTCAGAGAGGAATGAAAATCCACCGAACGAAAAAGGGGTGGGAGGTCATCTGGGGGAGATCAACAGCGCTCTGTCTCGACGGATAAGACGTTAGAAGAATGCAGCCAGGAGTCAATCTACAGTGCTGAGTACATTCAAGTTGATCTGCCTGATGATGATCTCACACACTTCTTGGACTGGAAGAGAGATGCAATCAAGTTTCCACCTGCCAGTGCAAAAGGGCTTTGGGAACAGCTGGACGAAGCCTTGGCAAAAGAGTTGGATAACAACCTGAAGCAGATAACTTTGGAGAAGAAGCTGGAAATCTTCGGCGACATAATATATCTGCACTGTCGCAACGTGTTCGGAGTGAGGGAGGCAAGGAAAAGTAACCCACCACGAAAATGTAGAAGACAAATTAAAATAGAAGAAATCAGGAAACAGAAGAAGCATGCCCGAAAACTTTTCAAGAACGCAGTTGCCACAGAGAAGGAAGGGTTACGACAGGTGTGGGAGCACCTGAAAGGCCAACATAATGCCCTTTGTAGAGCAGAAAGGTTATGCAGGAAGAGAAGGAAAACTCGAAGGGATAGGGAAAGATTCTTCAGGGAGCCCTTCAAGTTTGCCAAAGAACTGTTTGAGCAGCCACGGTCGGGTACGCTAAACATCAAGAAAGAAGACCTGGAAGAACACCTTAGAATGACATATTCAGATGGTCGCAGAGATGAGCCGCTCAGCAGCATGGCAGGCCTTAAATGGCCGAGTAAGCCAGGAGCTAAATTTAACACCAAGCCGCCAACGGTGCAAGAGGTAAAAAGCATTGTTCAGAAAGCTCGGTGCAAGTCAGCTCCAGGTCCTAATGGTGTTCCATATGTGGTGTATAAGAGATGCCCTGAAGTGCTCAAACGACTGCTCCGTTTACTGAAGAATGCGTGGAAAAACCCAGCTTGTAAGCAAGGAATGGAGAAAGGCGAACGAAGTGTACATCCCGAAGGAGCAAACTTCCACAGACATCCTAGAGCATGCCACAATGATCTGGGAAGCAATCCAAAAGGCAAAGTCTGACAGAACAAACCTTCATGTAATCTGGTTGGATCTAGCGAATGCTTATGGATCCGTTCCACACCATATGTTGTGGCAGGCCCTAGAAATGTATCATGTTCCACAAGAGATTGCTGCAATGCTGAAGCTGTATTTCGCAGGGTTTGCTGTCAGATTTTCAACCAGAGAATACACAACGAAGTGGATTGGCCTTGAAGTTGGAATTGCGATGGGGTGTACCATCTCTCCGATACTATTCGTGATGGCTATGCAGGTAATCCTCAATGCGGCTGAAGGAATGGCTATAGGTCCAAAGTTCGGTGGAATGTGTCACATGCCACCGCTCAATATATATATATATATATATATATATATATATATATATATATATATATATATATATATATATATATATATATATATATATATATATATATATATATATATATATATATATATATATATATATATATATATATATTATATACAAAAGGGAATCTTGTGCAAGAGAAATTTTAGCAATAAGCATTTTATTTTCAATTCTATAATCAAACGTGTAGACGCCAAAAATGCCACACACTCACAAATTGAGGAAATTGTCTATATATGTTTATTAGCTTGGCTTTTCTTGGGGTATTTTGAAAGCGTTTTATCCTTTTATTATTTTTTTCTTCAAAATTTGGAGTGGTAACGCTCAGTGTTGCCATTCTTATAGGGATTTAGTAGAGTTAGATCTTTTTTTTTTTTGGACCCCCGTCTAGGCATCATTTTTCTTCAATAGTTGAAGAACGCCACCTAAATCAACTTTCTGTTTTCGGGTTTTCACCCAAAAATAGTCCAAAGTAGCTCAAACAACCGTCTAACGTAGCCCAAGTCGCTCACAAGTAGCCCAAAATTCAAAATCCAGGTGTATCTTAAGGAGCCATCAATGTTTTCGTTTTTAAAAATGAAGAGTGGCAACACTGGTGTCTGGGAACACAGGCATAATTATATATCTTTAATCTTTGTGCGGAAGTGCAAGATTCCGTGAGTAAGTTATGCACACTGTCATTATTTAGGATATAGACAGATTATAGGAATATATGTCTATCATCTTCCGAAGTTTGCTGGGTGGACAACATTAGAAAATCTCTGCAGGACGGAGGACTTGAATACCATATTATATTTTAATTTACATATAGGCCTACCCTTCAAAAAAAGTTAAGGACCATTTTTATTAAGGGTGCAAAGTGAAATGAAAATGAACAATAAAAACACAGCACAACAAAATATAACATGACAAGCTTATCAGTGACAATCAACACTATTTTCATGCAAGCCTCTGAGCGACATTTCGGACAGTAAGACCTTCCTGCAACCACGCAATGGCTCTTCCTTTATCCACAACACTCAACTTTCGTCGTTGAGGCATATTGTTGTGCAATGGTTATGCAGCACTTGTGTTGCTTATAAAGACAATTTTGTGAGTACAGCTCAAGACCAACACTATAGTCTCCCTCTTGCATCACGCATTTTTGGAATAGCAGGTATTTTTTTCATGCTCAGACATCATTAAAAACACCCACATTTTGGTGTCTCAGCAGCATTTTTTCAGCGTGCATGCTGAGCTAAACACTAGCCACACGGTATGCTGTGGCCCACGCAGCACGTGTTGAATGTTTGTTGTTCGAGAAAAATCAATGTCAGATTAATTGCTTATGAAATATAATTTTTATTATTTTTGGGTCATTTTCACCTACTGGTCCTTAACTTCTTTTGAAGGGTATACTTGAATGTAGCCAGGCCAAAAGGAAGACAGCCGAAAAGATTACGTTGCTCTCTCTGAGGCAAATCTCAACATTCCAAAGTAGAAGTGCAACGACAAAGTAAGTAGTCTGGGTGAGTAAATAAGTATCATCTATATATGGTAGGGTAGCCATACGTCCGGATTTGGCCGGCCTTTTGCGACAAAACTGAGCGTTCGGGCGGATTTTTTTTAAATGTTGAAATATCCGGCTTTTATGTGATTGGCTAAATTACTTTTTCTGAGTAGGCTACAGAAATTCAGTCAGAATTAAGAATTTTTGTCTCCGCAAAATCGACGGATCGCGCAAATTGCCAACAACACTACTGTAAGTTGTCATGTTCAATAGTTTATAATAGATTACTATCATATTTTAACCGAGGTTAAATGCTGTTTAGGTTTATTGGCATTTGGGGAAAATATAACAGACAAAACGGCATGAATAAGAACTTGGGGCTGGATTTAGTCAATTATAACTTTGTTGTCTATTGCAAATTACAAATAATATTAATCTTAGTTCGTACTGTTTTTATATTTATTACAATTTGTTTATTATGAAAAAATACACAAGTAGTTCTAGTATAGTAATGTGTTTGTTAAAATTAAAACCTCGTCTTTTGCATTTTACAAATAATTTTAACATCGAATGTACCATTATATTATATTTATGTTACAGATACCCGCTCAAAATGCCAAAACGGAAGTGTGTGTTCGCGGATGAATTGAAAAAAAAATTTCAGTGATTTTCCAATGGTCGACAAGAGTATGAAGCAGAATGTCTTTTATGCAGTGGCAGCACATTTGTATCAGTAGCAAATAAAGGACAAGGTGCAGCTGATTTTTAAAAAAAACATATAGAAACAGAAAAGCACAAGAAAGCACTTGCGTCTGAATGTCTGCAATCAAAACTGACATATTTTAATAAAGAAATAAGCAAGGAAAGGTTTGAAGTTGCCGCTGCCGAGGGTGCTTTTGCTTTTCATACTGTAAAAGATCACAACTCTTTCAGATCAATGGATTGAACTTCAGTGTTACTCAAGAATGCTTTCCACGATTCAGAAATTGCCAGCAAATTCTCATGTGCCAAAATCAAAACTGCTGCTATTATCATTTCTGCGATTGCACAGCATTCTACTGAAGCAGCTTTGTAAGCACTGAAGGAAAGATTCCATTAAAGGCACTCTACTTGTGCAGTACAATTTCAAGGAGCTTTCATGCTCTGATTTCTATGCATATTTAAAACGTAGCCCAACTTTGTTGAAGATGTTATCATCAGAAAAATATAAGTAGGCACAAAATCAATGTGATTTTATTAGCTTGTTGTTTGAATGTAAAAAAAAATATGTTTCAGCGTCTTGTAGTTATTGAACAAAGGTGTCCTACTTTTTAAAAATAGTGTCCTCCCTTGGCCTCCTTTTCCTGACCAAAAATGGCATTTGTCCTCCTTTTTGTGTTGAACAATATGGCCACCCTAATATATGGAGAACTGGGAAACATCTGCCAGCATTATAAAAGGATCCACAAAATCAAATAAATAAAGTATGTAAATGGATGACAAAATGGGGATTTCAGCTGAATACAAATAAAACAATGGGAATGATCTTCAGTAAAGGTAAAATAAAAGGTATAGGTAGTCCCATAGCAGTTACTGCCATAAGGGAGTGAAGTGTTAGAGACTTCCCTATACTAGGTCCAGCACTGAGAAGTGGGGTGACCAGTTCCCTTCCTTGCTGCCTTTTCTTTCCCTAACTCAAGACTAAGAGCAAAGTCCGGTACCAATTTACAGCTGGGTAGACTGGAGTGTGATGATACCGTGATTGTTAAAAATAAAATTATAGACATAAATACCCAAGGGCAAAACATTAATACAGTGCAAACCACTCGATATCTAGGAATGCAATTTTACCAACAGCTAAACTGGAATAAACACAGATAAACTAGTGGAGTCCTGCAGTGGATTGACTAACTTGTTAAGATATTTGAAAGGTAATGAATGGGGTGCAAGCACTAAGACAATGCTCACTTTGTTATAAATCTTTTATAAGAGGAAAAATAGATTATGGAAGTATAATATATGACTCTGCTGCTCACAGTAACAAGATTAAATTAGACAGAATTCAGCATCAAGCTTTATGTACAATAGCAGGTTCAATCAGATCAACATCAATGGGAGCTCCAGAGATGGCTTTAGGAATTCTACCCTTAGAATTACAGAGAAAGGAGTTAAGACTAAATTACATGCACAAAGTTATATTAGATAAGTCTCACCCAGCACATACAGCTGTTACCAGATGTCAACTAACAACTCAGGCTAATCCAATGAGTTCCAATAGATACCCTACAGGATGGAAGTGTATGGAGACAATTGTCCATCTTGGTACTTTCATTACATCAGTTAATAACAGTTGTGAATACAAGCCAGTGGTTCCACCCTGGGAGATCAAGAAACCAGGCATGGACTACCATCTAGCAGAAATACTTAAGAAAACAAATAATATATAAAATTTAAAAAACGCAGCCAATAATACGAGGGAAGGTCAAAAAGTAATGCCTCCTATTTTTTATGTATGTAAATACTGAATCGGTGTGCAATTTGTAAATTTAGCAGGATTCCTCAAACACTCTTCTGCACTGTATAGCGTTACCAACCTGTTTCAGTAACAGGTGGCACCACTGTAACAGTTTAAAAATGGCTGCCAAAGACGTTCGGTTAAAACAACGTTGTGACCATGTGGGGTGTTGTTCTATTTTGTTCTTCACCAGAGAGCGAGTTGTATGACTGGCCTAAATTCGCCAGAGGTGTTTATTCCTCTCTTATATTTGGGAAAACCAGGTTCTTTAGTGGTCCTCTTAGGTGTTATAGTCAGAGCAAATAAAGGTCGTAAGTTTATAGCAACCTAGCATACATCTCCTCATGTGTTCTTATGCAAAGTCAGTTCATAACTGCTTGATCAAATTTCATAGGTGAACTTTATTTACAAACTCTCCTTCAAATTTGACATAATATATAAAACATGGCTTATTCATTTTTCCAGCATTTCAATCATTATCTGGCAGCATATGAGTCTAACATCAGGTAATCTACTCTGATTTAGTTTATTCAACTTTCCCTTCAATAATGGTGAACAATTCATCATATGAGGATCTCTGTGGGGTATTAATTTTTCTCCAGTATTTCAATCCACCTATTTCTGAAATGCTTGTTTTTTTTCGTAGGCTAATTTATCTCTCCTGAGGCCCAAGGAATGCTCATGTCCTCTCTTTCTTTCTTTGTACAACTATTATGTGCAGACATATTAATATCGTAGGAACATTTTAACTGTATTCTCTACTTAACTGCATTTGCTCAGAAATAATCACAAATAAAACCACTTTGAAGATAAAACACTCTGTGGTCATAGCATCTTGAACAATCCGTTCTTAGTTGAAATAAAATCTTCAACAGACAGCTAACACTTCTACGTCTGAATGGCTTTACATCTTCTCTGCAACTGACTTAGTGCTGGGATTTTAGCTGGGTAAGAAAGCGTGCGTGGTCTAATTACTTTCAGCCCAATCATTGGCTAGGAATCATGTGTCCAAGCCAAAATTAACCTAAAAATTTGTACTAATACATTTTTTTCCATAACCGTTCCCTCCCTTACTGTCTTTTATCTAAGTTACGAATATAGTCTGTTTTCATTAAAATAGCAGTTTATTTTATACTTGATTTTTATTACACAAACTATCCTCTGTTTCAGTTTAAATGGTGATTTACCAATAAGTTATTTTCTCTTGGCGTAATTTCTAGAAGCGCCCAACGTACGGTCACAACGTTATGTCATAGAATTCCTCAGTGCTGAAGGCGAGACCCCAATTTGCATCCACGAACGTTTGAAGAATGTTTATGGAGATTCAACAGTGGATGTTAGCACTGTCCGACGTTGGGTACATCGTTGTGACGAAGCTGAAGTAAGTCAATCCTCAATGGCTGGCGCAAAGCGGACTGGCCGTCCGTCTACCACAGTGACTCCACACAACATTCATCGAGTTGATGGCATCATTCGTGGTGACCGTTGGGTAACACTGGATGAACTTTCTTCCATGTTGTCCATTAGTAAAGTCAGTGTCCAGAACATCATTAAAGACCTGGGTTATTCAAAAGTTTGTGCACGGTGGGTACCCAGAATGTTGACAGACAGACATAAAGAAACAAGGAAAACCATAGCCATCAACCTCCTGCACCGTTACAAAACTGAAGGAGAAGAGTTTTTATCGAATATTGTGACAGGTGATGAGACTTGGGTTCATTTTTTTTTAAACCAGAATCCAAGAGGCAGTCAATGGAATGGCATCACACAACATCGCCGACAAGAAAGAAGTTCAAAAGTTCACCATCTGTAGGGAAAGTTATGGCCTCCATGTTTTGGGATGAGAAGGGTGTGATTCTTCTCAACTTCATGAAATAGGGAAACACGGTGAATGCAGACAGTTACATTGAAACTTTGAAGAAGCTTCTTCGGCGACTTTACCCATTAAAAGATCAGAGAACTGCACTACTGTTGCACGATAATGCCACGCCACACACCGCTAAACGCACCATTGATGTGATTGCAGAATTTGGCTGAACATTATTACCACATCCCCCTTACAGTCCCGATCTTGCACCTTCTGACTTCCATCTGTTTGGACCACTGAAAGAAGATCTTCACGGACATCACTTTGAGGACACCGAGACCCTTAAACGTGCCGTACACCAGTGGTTTAGGAAAAAGGACACAAATTTTTACCGTGCGGGGATACATGCCCTTGTGAGAAGATGGACAAAAACTGTAACAAATAACGGAGACTACATTGAAAAATAAATTTTTGAAGTTCAGACTTGGGGCTACATTTCAATGTGAATTTGATCTGTTTTCTTGCCTATTGAATGAAATTAAAAATTACGAGGCATTACTTTTTGACCGTCCCTCGTATATACAAATTTTTTTTGGTTAAAATGTAAGAAGTATCAACAAATGAGAATACCAATATTAGATTATTTGTAGGCATGCAATTAATCCATAACTGTAGAACAGGTGTTGAGAATAGATAGACCTAGAGAATTGCACAATATAGTAAAACAGTATACAACAAGAACTAAAATTAATATATAAGGATCAAAGATGGTGTAAGGACAAGGGGTAGTCTGATGGCAGATAATTCGTGGATTTGATGTAATCTCGGACACCCCAGAGCTTTTACACCCTTTTACACTTTAACAACAGGGCAGTTATGAGAGACTTTATTTTTGTGTGCTATTTTTGTGTGCTTTTTTTTTAAATTCATTCTTTTTTTAAATTGTTTGTTTGATTCTTGGAAATAGGAGCTCACACACAAAAACGTTCACACAAATTTGGTTTTGATTTACTCTATTAGGACTGAGGAGGGGGAGAAGGTACTATATTTAGATATTGGAAATCTGATTTTATTTTCTTGAATTTATTACACTGTATGTCCTAATTATAACCCATCAAGGGTTGAACGAAATACTTTAAAAAAAAAAAAGATGATGAATACCTATCACAACTTCCAGCCCCCAGCGGTTTTTTTTTTATAAATATCATTGTTCAAGATAGGATAGTAGACTAGAGGCCTCCATTTTGGCCAAAAAATCATAGTTTTTCCTCATCTAGTTGACAATGCACTTATTTGTTTATTTATTTGATTTTTAAAACATCCTCAGGGTTGTAATGAAGAACCATTTTTTTTTTTCATCAGCAATATTTTTTTTTCAAAACTGCTGGAAAAGTGGACTAGGCTAGAATATACCTGGGGTATAAACTGGCCAAATTAACCCCGGGTATAATCGGGATGAAGGGTATACTTTGGCCTGCTACATCGGGTCTGTATATCTGATTTATAGAAAAGTACAACTTAAAAATTTGTATTTGTAAAATACACATTTTTATAAGTTTATATTATATAAAAGCTAGAATCTAGCTAACAGATCAATCAATTAATAACCTTTAGCTCCCCAAGGAGCATAGGCCTTCAACAAACACATGTCAAGTCCTCCGTTCAAGTGCCAACAGCTCGTTTTTTCCACATTTTCTTCATCAGTTTCACTTCTGTCTCCAGTTCTCGTCACCATGTGTTTTTTGGTCTGCCTCTGCCCTCTTTCTTGAGGGGTTTCCAAAACAAGGACTGCCTTGTAATGATGCAAGCAGATGGTAAAGTTATATTTTTGTTGTTGAAAGATCTTACACATTTAGTATGTTAGTATGCATTTGAAAACTCTGAATCACTCAGAAAAATAAGTAAATATCGTATCAGTATTTGAAAATAACATCACAGTACTATCATCAAGTGGTTGTAACTCTTCACTACATTTTCAGATTGTTACATTTTTGTTACTGTTATTAAAAGATGTTGAATGATGTTTCTTGTGATAGCAGTATCTCAGCATCTTAAAATACCAGATTTTATGAATTGTATAAGATTTTGTGATGTATAATTAATTTTTCTTTTCAGATTAAAAAAAATGGAACAGAAGAGCCCATTTCTGGATAACAAAATAAAACAGGAAATATCAGATTTTAAAGTGAGTTTTCATTTTAGTTATTGATAAACATTTTGATACAGCCAATTGCTTATTGTTAGGTTCTTTATTGTTTTCCCCATAACTATGTAAAAGGTAAAGAAAAAGGATCCCATTACATGCCCATTGAGGCATATTGGGAATATGGTGTTAGGCCCATATTTTCTTGAACTTCGGCACACTAGGGGGGGATGTGGTCAGCATCACGCCGGCCGCCTTAACCTTCCCAGAGTTGCTCTGGTACCCATTTGGGGCTGGGTCGACCCAGGAGCCGTTTGCGGCCTAAAAAAATCCCACCTCATCTAGGGATCGAACCATAGACCACTGAGCTAGGAAGCCAGTGCACTAACCACTATGCTACCATGGCTCCCCCATAACTATGTAATGTATGTAAATGTACTACTCATTGCTGCCTGTATCACTAGACCACAAGAATTATTACCTTATATCTGACTATCATAATAAAGCTAGTGTAATTCTGAGATTTAGTTTTTTATGTCACAGAATAATCTTATAACACTCAAAGTATTTACAGCTGACAAAAGTACACTGTTGCCGCTAAATGTTAACTCTTACTGTTGTTATTTTCTCATGCAGTGTGTAAAGTTGAATGCTACTTTTCTCTTGCTTTTAATGCAAGCTGCTAATAGTTTTAAAGGAAAGTGATTAACAGAAATTGTCATAGGGGAGTGAAGTGATAGAGACATCACCGTACTAAGGTTCAGCTATTTTTTTTAGATGGGGTGATCAGTTACATTCTTTGCTGAATTTCCCTTCTTTAACTTATTACTGCAAGTAAAAAAGAAAAAAAACTGTTGCAGAAATATCAGCTTCTTTTCTTCATCATTCACATGCAGACGTCAACGTGAACATGTTCAAAGATCACCATCAGACGTCAACTTGAATATGTTCAAAGATCACCATCAGACGTTAACTTGAACATGTTCAAAGAAAGCAGTGGTCAGCTTTAGGCTGTTTATATCTCCATATAGGTTACTTTTCAGCTGGCAGAAAATAGGAGTGAATTTTAAAGCTGCAACCTAGGTGGAGTGGGTTCAATTCTCTGCACAAGACAACAGGAGGCTGACACTTGGGAGTCATGACCTATGTGCCCCCACCACCCCCCCCCCCCGCCCCCCCCCCGCCCCCCCCCCCCCCCCTCTCCCCCTCTTTTAGAGTATACAGGAGATTAAAGCACTGAAACACTTGATCAATGAGGGGACTGTTTCTGATGATCAGATTGCCCCCTGTTGTATCGCTCGCTATAGAGTTTCCTATCCATAAAACTTTTCCAGGAATGGTACTGAGATGGCCAAAAGCACTTTCTCTGTTCCTCATATGTTGGGCACCTTTGAAGCAGATGTTCACCAGTCTTTGTATCTGTGCCACAGTTACACTCATCAGTAGTTCTTATTTTGAACTTGTTGAATAGATGGTATGCCAATCTATTGTGGCCTGTACAAAGCCTAAAGATTATCACTTGTACACTTCCGCTAAGCTGGTAATAATAATAATAATAATAGCCCCTTCAGTCATAACTGACTGGGAATGCGCCCCTGAGGTGGCAGCCCTCAGCTGCTTATTTTCCTGGTGCTCCTTTCGACGTTTTCTCCTCACCTCTGCTTCTTGTGTGAGCCTCTCTTTGCCCAATCTGAGGTGGTGCCGTAAATAGCATCGCCACTTAGTGCGATCGGCAGCTTCATCCTCCCATGTTGCTGGATCCATGTCCAGTGCCCTCATATCTCTCTTGCACATATCTTTGAACCTCAGCTGTGGTCGCACGCATCATTTTGTTTGGTGGCCTGGAGCTCTGCTTCCCACTTGCTTCTATATTTGCGCTTTATAAAACTCTTAGCCTCTTTATAAGTTATGCTTGTGTCAAGTTGAGGTAGCTTTCCCCCTTTCTTTGCCAGTCTGTCAGCCTCTTCATTTCTGGGAATGTTGCAGTGAAAATGGATCCACTGTATCACAGCTCTTTTGAAATGCTGACAAAGTTTGTGAAGTTTTACTCTTAGATAATCCAGATCAGCATTATTTTGATTCTTCAGTGTTACAGTTACTGACAGCACATCTGAGAAGATAGTGTAACAGTGAGTTCGAGGTCAGTATATAACAAGAAGATCATGTAAAAATCCAGTTTAGTAAATTGCATAATAGTGGTAACAGACTATTAAACCTTACTAAAAGGGAAATAAAATATGACTTGTGGGTTTTGAGGTAAAGAGAGATAAATCCTTAATTGCGCCCCTTGGGAAAAGTCGTGGTTTTAGGAATTCATGTGTATAAGAATATAGTTTCACAAATTTGCATAAGGCTATTAAAGTTAACTTAGGGAGAGAAGAGGCCAGGACTTATAGACTTATTTAGCAAAGGGCGATGATTTGTAATTATGTCCCTTGAGGGTTTTAACTGAGTTGTTTTTTTCAAACAGTGTGAACGAAGCAAGTTTTGCACTGGAGTTTTAGTAGGAGCAAGTGAACTGTCCGTGACATAATAACTGTAATGGTAAATCGAGGTTCTAGGCTTAATGAGTTCAGATCCAGACACGTTAGGCGTAAGTAGAGAAAATATGGGTTCTCTCCCAAGTGTTAAAGTTACTGAGATATGGCAAGTGATATTAAGGGGTGCCACCCAGACAACATGCCAGTGAGTTGGTTGCTTCTTAATTGCTTGGTACGCCATCATGATAGTTAGCATAGCTGATTCAGCAGTCCAGAGACAGTTTCATATGTTCAAGAAGTTGTGCACGTTTTCAAGATTTACAAGACTACCATGTACGATAAACTGTTTTGAAATCATGAGAAGACATTAGACAGCAGCTAGCCTTAAGAAATGTGATCAATAGACAGTTTGGTTGAAATTATCACCCTTGGCGGTTTAGGCCAGTCTTATCATAAAGATACACTAAGTGTTCACACAGAGACTAGAAGTTAGAACATTGTGAAGATAGAAGTACAACAAAGCAAGTAGAGCAGAACTAAAATGTCGAGTACTGAGATAAAACATCATGACAGTAAGCGTTAAATGACAACAGTGGTTCTCAAGCCATTACTACTTTGACTATCAGAATCAGTAGACAAATATAAAAACAGCGACAGTGTCTAAAAGAACATAAGGAGAATGCAAGGACTATGTGTTAGAATTCTCATCATGAAATGAATTTTTGCTGTACAAAAGTTACCAGCCTCAAGTGGAAGGTTGGGCAGAAAATCTCTTTTCAACTGTTTGCTGAATGCATAGATGTAAATAAACTTCATGTTACGTTCACTGCTGTCAGCGTGAAGTATGTTACCAGCTAATTAATCATCATCAACCATCTGTTTTGTCTAGCTGTTGTAGTCATCAAAAGTTTGTCTGAAGTATATAACATCATCATCTACAACTACCTACTGGTTAGGGCAGTGATACGAACCCATTATACCATCATCAGCACACACGGTCACAATAGCTACTGTTCTGTCTGAACTTTCTACTATCATTAGGACTTTTGCTGCAGTTTTTAAGGCCCCAGCCTCTGTTCTGAAGTTACTTGAGAATTCTGACAGTATGCCGCTGCTAAAGCTCAGAATAACTCCCCCACCACCATCTTCGGTTGCATTTGTTGCTGATAAAGAAACAGCCTACATTATGACTACATGGTCTTTATCAGGGACAAATACATAAAAGAGTAGAGAAAAGAAAGTGATCTAAATACATAAACAATTATCATGAAGATGTCACACTGTGGCCATGTTTAAGACAAGTGGTTTGTCAATATTTTTTTTCAGGGACACACAGTGAAGACAGAAATAAAAGTTGAGGAAGAAGATCATGTTTCTGGAGGTAGAGAGAATAAGAGGACCAGTTCCACATCTGCATGTCCTACTGGGGACAATTTACTCAGTAATACTTTACAACTTTGTAACATAAATTTAATCTATGCTCAATATGTTGCCACTATGTACAAATTTGAAACATAATAAGTGTTAATCATACACAAGTAATTGAGAAAAATGGTTCAGAAATGGTTGTCATAGCCAGGAGTTGTAGTAGGGACAAGCTCCTACTGCAGATAAATGCTTCTGTGGCACGTGACTCAAATAATTTCTGACAAATAAACCCAGCTCCTGGCCTTCATGTGTGGCTCAGTTTGAGTTGGCAGAACTGTTTCTTCTGATAGAGGGGACCAAGGCAAGCCACTGTCACCTTAAAACTAGCAGAAATGGCTCATGATCCTTGGTTGGTAATCTAGCTAGGAGAAGGTAAAACTCTGATTTTAAACCACTGCTGCGTTGTAGGAAAATCCATTTATGGGAAAGGCTTCAGGAGTGAACCTTGAGGATAAATCTGGAGTCAGAGTCCCTAATGAAGTCTAATGTTGATTATACATTTATCTGTGAAGTCCTGCAACGTAACTGGGACCAAAGTGTATCCATCATTTTTTTTTAACCTACTGGCTAGGTGGAGAGAGGGAACATGCTGCATGGGCAACAGCTTGAGCTCCAAATAACTGTGCCCAAGCTCATGCCCTGAAGGACACTCCAGCATCACCTTATGGCATTGGCACAACACAGGAAGTAGCAGTTACTGGTTACAAGCATCTTGCCCAGTTGGCGTAGGACTTTAGGATCTCAATGGACAGATACTGCTCACTTCAAACTGGGCAGCCAATAACGAGCTAGGTGGTGTCCCGCCACTGTCTGCTTTCCCCATTGGGTGCATGGGGATTAGGTTCAAATCCGTCTTGTGGACAGAAAATTTTACACCAAGCAATAATAAGAAAACAAGAAATAATTTTCAAAAAAAACTATCAGGTTGGGATTTTGAAATGTCCTTACCATTTTAAATGGACAATCTAAAAACCTTCTAGATATAAATATTTCATGAAGATGGCTGTCATCAGTGATGAACTTAAACGGCTTCCGATGGACATTGCTGCAATTCGTGAAACGTACCCAGAATGATGATGAGGACTACATATTTTACTGGCAGAGAAAAGACCTCATTGAAACTAGAAAACACAGAATAGGTTTTGCAGTGAAATAATCACTAGCTAAAATGGTTGAACTAGGTGAGAATGAATCAGAATACCTACCTGCTCTAGAAGTCTTATATCTAGTGTTATAAATAGACCAGGCTGATGTCTCTTGTCTTGATGGTGCACTCTGGTACTCTTTCCTATCTCTTGTCTTGATGGTGCACTCTGGTAGACTCTTTCCTATCTCTTGTCTTGATGGTGCACTCTGGTAGACTCTTTCCTATCTCTTGTCTTGATGGTGCACTCTGGTAGATGCTTTCCTATCTTATGTCTTGATGGTGCACTCTGTTAGACTCTTTCCTATCTCTTGTCTTGATGGTGCACTCTGGTAGACTCTTTCCTATCTCTTGTCTTGATGGTGCACTCTGGTAGATGCTTTCCTATCTCTTGTCTTGATGGTGCACTCTGGTAGACTCTTTCCTATCTCTTGATGTTATCTTCCCACCTAGCTCTGTCTTCTGCTTGCATGTTTGCCTTCAGCTCTTCCTTCTGGTATGATCCTCAGCAGAGCTGGACTAAACCTTAAGTGAAATTAGCTACAGTTTAGGGCCCCACAGTCTGGGGGGGGGGGGGGGCGCTTAGCGGCACAAGAAGATATAGAAATAGTATATAAGTACGAGGGGTGTTCAGAAAGTAATGCACCACATCATTTTTCTCAGCTAATAATGAAGATAGAAGCATGAAATTTTGCACACTTCAAATATGGCATGTGCCAATTGTGGGCACCAAATTACACCACAACCGACTAAATAATACAGCTGCCCTAAACCATTGAAATGGAGCGTGTTAGCAACTTGCGTTATAAGCAGCGAATTGTGATAGAATTTCTCGTTGCAGAGAAGGAAACTGTTGTGAACATTCACAAGTGTCTATGTGATGTGTATGGAAGTTTTCCAGTCAACAGGAGTACAGTCAGTCGCTGGGTTCAGAGAATCAGGAAGTGGAGATACGGAGCTGCTTGATCGGCCGCGCTGTGGACGTCCTGCCACAGCCACCAACGCAGAAATGTTGAAATGCGCTGAGGGCATTATTCTTACTGATAGGCGAATCACTACTCAACAATTGGCCTTACAGCTGTCAGTCAGCATTGGTAGTGCAAATGCAGTTATAAAAACTCTCGGATTTTCTAAGGTTTGTGCAAGATGGGTTCCTCGAAGTCTCACAAATGACCACCGATTGCAAAGGAAAGCAATTTCTTCTGAATTGTTGGAGCATTTCAATGCTGATGGAGAGAACTTTTTGGCTAAGATCGTTACAGGTGACGAAACCTGGGCACATCATTTTGAACCTGAGACAAAAAGACAGTCAAGGGAGTGGCATCATCCGCAATCACCACGAAGAAAGAAATTCAAACCAATTCCTTCAGCTGGAAAGGTCATGATCACTGTCTTTTGGGACTGATATGCCTAAATTAATTTTTAAACATATGTTGATTTATTTCAAATAAATTGCCTAACTACTTCCTTTTATATTGTTCGGTGAAAATTTCTTTAAACTAAAGAGAACTTTTGACAGTAGATATCAGAAGCAGAAAAGGAAGCAGCAAATCAAAGAGCAACATGAACAATTACCAAGAAATGGCTGTTATTTCACAATGAGGACAACAGATAAGGGACCTCATTCTCTAGGTGGTCAGCCATGTTCTGAACAGCCATAGACATCTTCTGAGATAGCTAATATAGATCACACAGATGTAAGCATAAGTCAGAGCATTTCTACATTACCTAACAATGTTACAGAGTATAGGTTGTCAGCTAAAGATAATACTGTGAGTGATAGTGTTGCAGTTTCAGAGCCTGAATTGACATCTGAAGGAAATACATTGATTACACACTGTAATGTTGGTCTGGAATGTCCTAACTGAGGATGAATGCATGTGGCTTTGACCTGGTTGATAGCATGCAGGAGGATCTCACTGTGGATAGGCAGTGGTAGCTGAGAAGTGACTGCAGGACGTGACAATTCCTTGGAAGAGCCCAGAACTAGAGCACAGTATTTTTATCACTGCATAGTTGTAGAGCCCCCTTGGATGGTGGGGAATGCACAGTATGCTACACACTTCTTACATTTAGCTTGTGACAATCCTTTAAATGCAAGCCAAACTGGAGCTCATGACTTCAACTCAGCGCATTTCTGAATGGTAGAAAAGTCACAGGAAAAATCTAGATCTACAGTGTAGATAATACCAAGGAGTCTTCAACTTAGTATTGGCTGCAAAAGAGCGAGAAGCTCAGCAGCCCTAGTTAAACAACAAGAACAACAAGAACTGAGAATGAAATTTCATACTGGATCCATAAGGGGTCCCTCAGAGTGCTAGCACTGGAATGCCGCCTTTGAGACATTCAAGTGGTCATTTAGAAACCAGGATAGGTATTGTTCAAAGAGTCTGTTTCATTAAAAAAAGCAAATGGTGAAATAAACAATCAGGAATGGTTAATATACTCACCAACAACTGATTGTGTTTACTGCTTTGTCTGCAAGTTCTTTTCAACATATCTGTAGCACTAGAGTCAGGTGGATTTGCTGACTGATGCAATCCCATTACCATTCCAAGTCATGTAAACTCTGAAGATCATAGGACAGCTTTGCTGACATATCTAACTGGAAAACATGGTTTAAACTTGGATTCCCAATTAGTGGAACAAATAAAAAGAGAACAACGGTACTGGAGACATAATGTTGAAGTATGGGTGTTTTTAAGTCTGATAGTAGCAAACTGCTCAGGGGAAAGATCACTTTCATGACTAAAGAGAATTAAAATGAACTGCGAACAACAATGGCACAAGACAAGCTGTCAGCGCTTAGTGTGTTTAGAAAGTAATACATTGCCTAGCTTATCTTTTGAGGATGTTACTGATGACTTTTTGTTTACAAAAGCAAAAAGGAAAATATTGTAAACTGACTTATTTTTTTATGTTTAATCAGTATTTATCATGTTATAGTTTGCAAGTTTGTGCCTGAAAACACCTTTATGTGTGTAATATTTATTTATTTAGGGATTTGTTATGCATCATAACGACATTCTTGCCAAATTCAGTTGTTACAATGCCTTATTCTCATTTAACAATTGCCAAATAGGACCTGTGTGAGAAGTTACTGTAATTTTGGTTTTCTAGAGGCCCGATTCTTCTTCTCTCTGTAATTATTTGTGTTTAGTCTTTTTCTGTAGGTAAATTAATTGCGGGTTTTTTTTCATTAGGGATTACTGTAGGTTAAGTACAGATTTGCACCAGTCTTCCTTTCCCTAAATTAATCATGATCAAGTCCCATTTTCTTTGTTAAAATAGTTGCTGTCATATTTGTTTTATTAAGCAATTGAGCACGTAGTTATTAGAGGGCTGAGCATTATCTCCCGACAATTAGGAGATAATTCCATACTCCTGTACATTCTATGTTTAAACGGGGGATGGGGGTGATGAACCTCTACCCAGGTACATAAGAACAGGCACTACAATGAATCAAAATCTATGTTTGCTCACGCGAACAGGCAGAGTATTAGATAACATGACGTAAGACACATGCGCAGACAGTAATAGATATGACTCACGAGTTGCTTACAAATCTATTGGCGGAGGTCACTGTTATTAATTTTGCAGTAATTCCATTGGGTTAAGCGAGATGGCAAGCGATGACGTTGGGTGTAGGTCAGCGTGGGGGTTTTTTAAGATAAATACTCGCGTACATTGTCTCTTTGTCTGCAAAATCTTCAGACGTGAAAATCGACATCATATCGTCTGCTCAAAAATTTGAGAAACCCGATATTAGTGAGTATGTTGTCAAACTTTATTAGCAGTGTAGATAGATCGTTTTAAAATAGGATCATAGCCGGTTAACGAAAAGTTGTCTTCAGGAAGTTTTAATTTAATTTCTTAAACAGAAGTGCCATCAATTGCTATCTGGTAGAAATAATAATATAACTAGAAGGGCGCCTATATTATTTCCTGGGAACGAATAGCAATATCTATCAACTGTGTGAGAGTTTAGCTCTTAGATACACGGGCGTGATTTGTGTAATTTATTTAACTGGGTATTTCTTTGTTCTATAGTCAGCAGACCGGGGTGTACTGAATGTTTCCTTATCTTTTGATCTATAATATTTGCAGAGTAAATACGCTTGCGAAATTAATTGTATAAGGTACAGTCAGTAGGCTATAACCTACTGTATATGTGAGTGTACATTGTGTAATTTGCTGGCGGGATATTTTGATAATGTAGTGGGATGAAGGGGAGTGAGGTGTGTATTTAATTTTCTGAGATGGGATTTCATTTCCCTAGAGAGATATCTATAAATATCTTTATATGAATAGTGGTGTAATTAATTTTACCAAGTTGGTGTAGCAGAGAGGATATATATATATATCTCTCTCTCTCTCTCTCTCTCTCTATCTATATATATATATATATATATATATATATATATATATATATATATATATATATATATATATATATATATATATATCGAGAGAGAGAGAGAGAGATATAGATAACCTCGCTTTGTTTATAATTTGTGCAGTATAAATATGCTAGCATCATTTTTGTACGTTATTTATTGTGCATTTTATTGTTGTGTAGTCAGAAGACAAGAAATGTAGTTTATATTTCCGATAAGAGAATTTTGGGGTTTTATTACATAGAGATGTAATTAATATTACGGAGATGGAATTTAATTATTCCTAGAGAGTTCTAATTTAATTTTGTGTTAATCCATGAATCATCAAGGGTCAGTGTAAAAAGTAGGCCTAAGAATTCAGTACAGGAGTTCCCCAAGTTTGAATTGTTTTGATACCTATGGCTAGACATGCAATACAAAAGATTTAGGTCAGCGCGTCTGGATTTTCCTAGACAGTTCGCTTGCAGCGAAGCATTCTTCAGTTGGAAAGGATTTCTAAACAATCCTGAGCTCTACGCTCCTATTTCACACACCAAACAAAGGCACATGGCCTGGTGTTGTCGTAAAAATTCAGTCATAATAATACTGATGGCCCTAACCTCAATGAGGGGTAAGCGGGCAGGTGTAATAAGTTCATCAGCAGCAGTGAAGCCTCTACATCATACGTCAAGAACTTAGTCATTAATTCAGAAGTCATCAGCAGCAGTAGTCCGGGCAGGAGATAGGGTCAAAATTCCTTTTCCCGAACACCCACGAGTGGAGGGCGTAATGGAGACACCACATCAGCAGAAACAGACGGGGTCAGAGTAGACACTGAGCAGAACCGGAGGGGAGAGATAGGTTATAGAGGAGATAGGAAGTTGTGTTAGGACAGCTTATGAGATAGCACTGGAAAAGGGTCAGGTAGTCGAGCAGTGCTTGTGAAGTGGCAGTTAGCTGTGTAGGACAATCAGATAGTGTAGTCAAAGAGTGTAGGCAGTTGGAGACGTCTGCAAACAGACAGTGGAGCTAGCTTTTTTTTGGCTAATAACACTGACAAACAACATTTTTCTTTCTTATATAAGAATAAGTGTTCTTATGTCAGTTTTTTGCGCTGATTTCAAATTTGAAATCCGTTTATCTCTATCACGTCAGGTTTTTAAGATATTTGTGAATACATATATTTTTGGGAAACCGTTATGTGCTCCGTTTCATTTTTACTACATAACTTATTAAAAATTAATAAAATGCAAAATAATTCCACTTTTTATACTGCTAAAAGATGCATGACATATGTTACGCTATTTTTCCAATAGTTACTGTATTTTGAAATAATTCTGAGCGAAATATGGCTTCTAGAAGTTGTAGAAATTCAGCTGATCTGTTCTGTTACGCGTGCGGATATTTTACCGATCGTGTTCACCAGAAAAACTTTACACCATTACTAAAGAAAGCATATGAACTTTATTTCGATTCGAAAGTTGATGATGCAAATAAATCTTGGAAGCCAAATGCAGTTTGTTCGACTTTGTGCAAATACATTGGCAGGTTGGTTACGAAAATCGCCGAAGCATAAGTCGATGCCTTTTGGAGTGCCAGTAATATGGCATGAACAAGACAAATCACGCTACTGATTGTTACTTCTGCTTGACAAATATCCATGGTTTCACTTTTAAAACTAGAAAGTCTGTGGTTTATCCAAATATTGAATCGGTTTCGAAACCAGTGTCTCGTGATCCAATCACGTGTCCGATCCCAGTTCCACCAGAACAATATCCGTTGGACGTCAATGAACCATCAGAAAGTGATAGTTTACCTGCTTCAGAAACTAATTCTGACTCGGATTATATACCGGTGAATGATGGTGTTCACTTAATTAACCTTTCAGATCTAATACGTGATCTCGCTCTTACCAAAGGACAAGTGGAATTACTCGGTTCGCGACTCAAAGAATGGAATCTTTTAGCGCCCAATACTTTGATATCTAAATTTCGTCATAGACACAGAGAACTTGTTCAATACTTTGAGATGGATGATGATGACATTTGCTATTGCAAAATTCCAGTCGCCTACTCTGTTCATATGAAAGAAACTTATGACAATATGGCTATACTTTTGGCAAAAATAAAGTACAATGACTACCAATGGCGGATTTGTGGAGACCTAAAGGTCATTGCAATTCTCACGGGCATGCAGACTGGGTATACTAAATTTTGTTGCTTCCTATGTGAATGGGACAGCCGCAACAGACAGGAACATTATGCAAGAAAGGTGTGGCCTATCAGGGATCGTATGCAGCTCGGGCATAAAAATGTAATACACGAGCCATTAGTTAACAAAGACAGCATCATTTTAACACCGTTACATATAAAGTTGGGGCTCATGAAGAATTTCGTAAAAGCATTAGATAAAATGAGCAAAGCTTTCACTTATCTTCGAGAAAAGTTTCCGCAAGTTAGCGATGCAAAGATAAAGGAAGGTATCTTTGTAGGACCTCATATTAGGAAAGTTATTGCAGACAAACAATTCGAGAACTTGTTACATGGTAGTGAACTTCACGCATGGATGGCATTCAAATCGATCGTCGATAACTTTCTGGGAAATCACAAATCTGTCGACTATGTGCATATTGTTAAGCAGTGCATAGATGCATACAGAATTATGGGCTGTAACATGTCCCTCAAAATCCATTTGCTCGATTCGCATCTTGACTTTTTCCCTGACAACCTTGGCGAAGTCAGCGATGAACATGGAGAACGATTCCATCAAGATATCGCCGTAATGGAGTCACGTTATCAAGGACGGTGGAGTGTGACCATGCTTGCCGATTATTGTTGGATGTTTCATCGCAATGTACCACATGCCATTCACCGACGAAAGTCGACTGCAAAGAAATTCAAGCCTACATAACTGTTATACTTCTTGTACGAATGATGTTATAATACTGTATGCGTTGTTAAAAAACTTCAATTGCGTATTTCTCGAGATCCCGACCTGATAGAGAAAAACGGTTTGCAGATTTAAAAACAGCGCATTAAAATTGACCAGAAAAACATAGAAATGTTAGAGAAAGAAAAAAAAAATTTTTTTTGTTAGCCAGTGTAATATATTAGATAGTTAGGAGTGGTGTCTTTAAAGTTAGAGACCCCACCTAGTAATTGTTTAATCCTTTACTTTCTTCCCTGCAGGTTGAAGGGGAAGGTGACATTGTGGGTTTATATATTGTATGCCCATTTTAATTGATTTGGTTCTGTTCCAGGTTTGTGCGACCTCGCACGTTATTAATTTATTATGTTATCTGAATTTTGTTGTGTATAAACTGTAGTCTGGATCAGCGTCTTTACTATACCGTACCTATACGTTGTCTGTATAGTGGTGTCTGTGGTATTTAATCAAAACCTTACCTCCTTTATTGGTAGCAAGAGGTGTTGAGTCTATAGCGATACAGTACGTCACAAGTGGCGAGGGAGAGTCAATCTAGGTTCTCACCCTCGAAGCCAATAGTCTCATCTTTCCACATTCCTTGGTCCTTCAGATATTGTCTAATGATTTCCTCCTAGCAGACTCTATGTCATTCTGGAGGTCTGGATCCCTTGCTGTTAGTTTTCCATATTTGTCATGGTAGCCAATCTTCTCGCATTCTGCAGACATGATCAAACCGTCATAGTTGGTTTTATTCTACTTGGTCAGCAGCGGCCAGATTGTGAGGCCTCGCCAAATTTGTCTGGTTGATGACCATGTTTCTTCTTGTTACTTTAACCACCTTCCTAAGATACCTCATTTCTGAGGTTTAGGACTGGCTTTTGTGGGTTGTAGTAATTGCCCATGACTCTCATCCATAAAGCAGAACTGGAACATAGTTGGTACAGAATACAGCCATCTTTGTTTTCTTGCCAATTTCTCTATTACTGAGGAATCCTCAATTTATGGCCTGAAAAGGTCTCCCAGCTGCCACTCTTCAGGTAGCCAACTTTTCTTTGATGCCTCCCTTTCATTCTTTGACTGCTCAAATATATATACTGCTCAAAAAAAGTTAAAGGCCACTTTCAATTTTTAGGTCATTTCAACTAAGCTGTTTTTTTTTAAACCTGAACACTCAGTCAAAAAAGTTTTGCTGCATTTTGTTGCATGCTTAAACAATGTTTGTTAATCTGACAATAAATCAAATCTGTGTTACGTGTGTGTACCTCCAAGGTCAATCAAATGCATGTGGTGGAAAGGGAAATAATGCATGTTTGAAAATGCTTCCTATGGCAAAGCCTGTTGATAACATAGCTGAAATTTGCGTTTCACGTGCAAGTCGTGACTATAGTGAACACATGTCACCCACTTTTCGGAAGGAACGGGCAATGGGTATGTTTGTAACATTTACCATTTTAGCCATGGCTCAGCGTGTCTTGCCGTCTTGTGGTAGACCTTGGAGTCTCGACCTGCGTTGTTCTGCGACACTGCCGGTTGCATTATAACGATCACGCAGAGTTTGTATGACAGAGTGGGCAACTCCTAATCTCCTAGCAACTTCTCGCAGCCCTACATCATCCTGCAGCCATGCCATCGCTCTCCATCTGTCAACATTGGTCAAGCGTCTTAACTGAGCCATGGCTAAAATGGTAAATGTTACAAACATACCCATTGCCCGTTCCTTCCGAAAAGTGGGTGACATGTGTTCACTATAGTCACGACTTGCACGTGAAAAGCAAATTTCAGCAATGTTATCAACAGGCTTTGCCATAGGAAGCATTTTCAAACATGCATTATTTCCCTTTCCACCACGTACATTTGATTGACCTTGGAGGTACACACACGTAACACAGATTTGATTTATTGTCAGATTAACATTGTTTAAGCATGCAACAAAATGCAGCAAAACTTTTTTGACTGAGTGTTCAGGTTTTTAAAAAAACAGCATAGTTGAAATGACCTAAAAATTGAAAGTGGCCTTTAACTTTTTTTGAGCAGTATATATATATAGGTAGGTAGGTAATGTTTTTAGCTATCATGTGTGACATATCTTGTTATACTTATGTCTTCTCCCTGTGGATTCAAGACCCATTGCCATGACAGAATCAAAATACTTCATAAGAGTAAGAGCAAGTTGGTCTGAAAATACACAGGGAGAAGACAAAGATAATCGGGATAAATGTAGGAAATAACAAGATAGCATTTGAAGAAGCAATCCTATAAGGTGTAAAATCATACACATACAGGGGAGCCGCGCTAGCGTAGTGGTTACAACACCGCTCTGGCGACCGGGTGATACAGGATCAAACCCGGGCGACGGCATTTGAGGATTTTTCGTCGACCGGGATTTGGACTGGATTAACTCGAGACCTGGCAAGGACATTTGAAGGAGTGTCATCGACCAGGGACTGTCGGCTCCTGAGCCGACCCAGCTGCAATGGGTACCTCCGAAATCGGCGAGTATTTGCCTGAATGGCGAGGGACACCTGTCTCAGTACAAGAAATAAAGGGATACTCACGTAAAATCAATGTCAGGTTAGACATAAATAATAACCTGAGATTTCGCCTCGAGTATTAGCGGGCGTGCGAAAAAAAAAAAAAAATACACATACACGGGACGTTCAGGTCAAACCGGGACTATTGTTTGTACAAACTAAAAGAACAAATTTGTAGGAGTGAAATTGTCATTTATTTTTTGATATAATCCCCTGCAACATGTATACACTTATCCCAGCGTTTAATTAATGCTTGAAAAGCTTTAGCGTAGAAAGATATATCAGTACTCCAGAACCATCGTAGGACAGCCTGCTTCACTTCGTCATCAGTGCTAAAATGCTGACCTCCCAGGAACTCTTTCAGGGGTCCAAACAGGTGGAAGTTGCTCGGAGCGAGGTCTGGGCTGTAAGGGGGATGTGGCAATACCTCCCACCCGAGTTGCTGTAATTTGCACAGGGTGCGATGAGCGATATGTGGTCGCGCGTTATCCTGTAGAAACAGGACGCCTTTTCTTATCAAGCCAGGCCGTTTTTTTCCGCAGATGGTTATGCACATCACTTAGAATGCGACAGTACTCTTCACTGTTGATAGTGGCACCACGGGGTAGAAAATCCATGTGAATAATGCCACATTTGTCCCAGAAAACACTCGCCATCACTTTCCCAGCAGACGCAATTTTCCGAAATTTGTTGGGTGGTGGTGAGTCTGTATGCTTCCACTGCATGGATGCTCGTTTTGATTCCGGAGTGAAATGATGCACCCAGGTTTCATCACACGTAATGAAGCGATTCAGAAAATTCTGGCCTTCCCTGCCAAAACGGGACCTCAAGACGCAGCAATAGAGACCGCAGTCAGCGACTCATAGCTTGACTGCCTGCGTCAGGACCAGCGAACCAGAGCTGGTCAAGACCGTGCTCCACCTCCACGTGGTGGTCCTGGAAACAGTCTGCAGCAGTGCAGGCTGGCTGAGCGAGCACGGATCGCAATGGGAAGGCAAACCCGGTCCTAAAAAATGCCGTGCAGAAGTCGGATGTGTCGACCGAAAGGTGCAGATATCACAGCTACGTTGTAAACAGACACGACGCAACCACCGTCCTTTTCAGGGCGAACGAAGAAGAAGAACTCTTCTCTGCCGGTCAAAAGTGGAAAGCTGTCTTGGCACCCAATGTGCACTAACTCTGTTGTCCGCCATTTTCATTATCTATCAGGGAGTGAAGCGTATGCCACCTAACGGTAATAACGGTAACGGTAATACGAGTAGGTCACACTTGTTACTTACTACTGTCAGTAGTACCACCACGCTAGCATTCCTTCCTGTACTTCCAGAAAAAGTCCCGGTTTGACTTGAACGTCCCTCGTACATTTGGAGCAATATAGACACAGTCAAAAGGACAGACATTGATATAAAAATAAGAAAACACAATGCTAGAGAAGCTTTCTTTGTATTGGGAAATATATGGAGATCAAGAGAAAACAAGTCCAAAACGAATCAGAAGGGTCAATTTAAATGTCAGTCTCTCCTACTGCTCTAAAAAATGTACAGCAACAAAAACAATCAAAAGCTACAGACTTTCACAAATGGATGCTTTTATAGAATAGAGTACCGGAATAGATATAACAAGATCACTAATGTGGAACTGATGACAGGAACCAGACAAGAGCCGGAGGAACAAGACAGGAGAATATGCTGGTGATAGATAAGACACATATTTAGGAAATCAGTTGATAGCATTACCAGGCAATCCTTGTTCTTGTATCTCCAGAATAAGAGAGGTAGAGTGAGACTAAACAACACATGGAGAAAAGAACTGGAGACAGAAATGAAGGAAATGAGGAAGACATGGATAGACCTTGAGGTGCAGAAGACACTGGATAGCGGAAGTTTGTATAAGTTTGTTGTAGGCTTCTGCTTCTTGGGTAGCTGATGATGATGTGACCCGAGATAACAGATTGTTTTTATTTCTCTTCAGACTTTCTTGTACATCATAATAGTCATAACTGGTTGTGGAAATGTATTAAAGAATTGGTCATTATGTATGTAATCATTAAAATGTATAATGTAATGTAATCAAAACCCAGGTTCTGAGGAATGTAAACAGGAGTATAACGGAGACTGCCATAAAAATGAAACTTTGACCCCTGAGGTAGGATTTTGTATGTACGGGCCGTTCAGACTCACTATATCAGCCAGTTAATAGCTTTATTTGTCTTGCCTGCTTGTTAGTTTTTGGTTTTTTCTTTATTGTTTTTATTGGTTATTTACACATACAATTCAGTTGAGATTTTTCTCAGGGTCTGCATTTCATTGAGAAAGGACTTGTGTTTTATATGTGCATGTGTGTATTTGTTTTTGCATGCATACATAAGTGCATGCATGTATTTATGTGAGTATGAATGTCAATCAATACTCTTTAGCTTCCCAAGGAGCATAGGCCTTCAACAAACAAATTCCAACTCCTCCTGTCACTTACCATCAGCTCCAGTTCTTTCCATCATTTCCTCACCATGTTCACTTCTGTCTCCAGTTCTCTTCTTCTTGTCTTTCTTGCTCTATCTCTGCATCTCTTACCCTGGGGGCTCCAGAACAAGGACTGTCTGGTAATGTTATCAGTTAGTTTCCTCAGTGTGTCCTACTCCTCTGCAGCTTCTTCTCATCTCTTGTTCCACTGGCACTTGTCTGGTTCTTGTCATCAGTTCTACATTGGTGACCTTGTCATACCATTTCAATCCTTCTATTCTACGCACATTCCCATTTTTTGAAAGTTTTTAGCTTATTTTGATTGTTTTCCTTGAAGTAACAAGTGGAGACATGGTCCGCAACCAGAGGATACAGCAAAACCCAAGTATAACATTCTCAACTACAATGGTTTGGCCATGTCTGCAGAATGGGAGAAGATCAGCTATCACGACAAGAATGGGAAACTACGAGCCAGGGATCCAGACATCCAGGATAACCCAGAGTCTAGTGGGAGGACAACATTAGACAATCTCTGAAGGACCGAGGACTAGAATGGAACCATTCTAGGAGGAAGACAGCCGATATGATAACTGGCGCTCTCTCTTCCAAACCTTTATGCCTCTTTGTAGAAAAGGAGCACCTAAGTAAGTCAGTAAAGACACTGTATTACTAGATCACTAATGTAGACCTGAACAAAAGATGAGAAGAAGGTGATGTTGAGGAATAGGACAAACACTGAAGAAACTTGTTGATAGCATTACAAGTCAGTCCATGTTCTGGAACCTCCAATGCTAGAGAGGCAGAGGTAGACCAAGAAGCGCATGGAGAAGAGAGCTGAAGACAGAGATGAAAATGATGAGAACATGGAAAGAACTTGAGATGATGGCACGTGACAGGAGGACTAGACATGTGTTTGTTGAAGGCCTGTGCTCCTTGGGGAGCTGAGGGTAATGAATGCGGAACTGGTGACAAGAAGAAGACAAATGCTAGTGGAACATGAAATGAGATGAA
The DNA here is from genome assembly GCA_024509875.1 of Oreohelix idahoensis. Taxonomy (NCBI): domain Eukaryota; kingdom Metazoa; phylum Mollusca; class Gastropoda; order Stylommatophora; family Oreohelicidae; genus Oreohelix; species Oreohelix idahoensis. Next base: position 136,630 of record JAMPIV010013132.1, read on the forward strand.
GCTACCAACGAGGAAACTAACTGATAGTACTACTAGGCCGTCCTTGCTCTTGAATTCCTAGAAAGAGAGGTAGATGGAGATTGAAAAACACATGGAGAAAAGAACTGGAGAGACAAATATGAAGGAAATAAGGAAGAGATGGGAAGACCTCTTGAGCTGCTGGTGGCCACTTGATAGAAGGATTTGACATACGTTTGTTAAAGGTTATGTTCCTTTGGGACCTTATGGTTGATGATGATGCTGTGGCATAAATGTCTAGATTAATCAAATTTGTTTCAGACTGATTGTGACAACAGCTATACTAAAACTGAGATACAATATACTGACTGCTTGAAAATTCCAGAAAGTACACAACAGTTAGGTTCATTAGGAGAAGAACAAGGTATGTATTATGGCAAAGATATTATTTTAAATTCATATTTTGACTATATAAGTTAATAGGATTTTTATATCTGCAACAGTGTAACATTTAATACTAAGCAGCCATTGGGCCTTTCATGGACAATTCAGAGCAGTAAGAATTGTAATTTAAACTTCTGTGATTTATACATTTTACATAATCATGTGGGCATTATGCTTATGTGTATGTTACTACATTTTGCTTAAGAGATTTAAAACAAATATGTAGGACCTGCATTTCATTATTTATCTTCACTCATTATTTTAATTATTTCAGACTTGTATGCTTGTCCCCTGTGCAACATTTTTTTCTGTCAACTTGATGTCCTGGATGAGCATATGAAAATGGTACACAGAAATGGACACAGGGAGTTTGATAATAAAGACAACTATCTTTATGATGTGTTCCCACAGGGCAGTGGAAATGAAATGAATAAAACAGTAAATAAGATAGAAGATGATACTTTTGCTGATGTAGCTAGAGAAGATAATATCCAACTGACAATACCTGACAAGGAAGCATCACCAAACTTCATCAACAGTCAGGAAAGGACAGCCAAAATGTGTGACAACATTAGTGGTAATACATCAGCTTTAAAAAATGGCATCTGTAACATAAATTGTAGTAAAGTATTTTCTGGCAGTGAAATAAATGTTCAGCTTAGTGTGAGTGATAGAGATGTAGCTACTTGCAGTGATTTAAACATTCAGTCTCACAAGATAATAGAGGAAGACAAGTCCTACGAGTATGGTATTTGTGGTGCATCGTTTACTGTGAATGATAACTTACAGCAGCATAAAAGAATACATACAGGAGAGACACCTTTCAAGTGTGATGTTTGTGATCTAACATTTACTCACAAATGGAACCTCCAAGATCATAAACAAACACACAAAGTGGAGAAACTTAACAAGTGTGATGTTTGTGATGCAACATTTACTCAACCAGATTGCCTACAAGGGCACAAAATAGTACATACAGGAGAGAAACCGTTCAAGTGTAATGTTTGTGGTGCAACATTTACTCAAAGAAGTAACCTACAGATACATATAAGAACACATACAGGAGAGAGACCTTACAAGTGTGATGTTTGTGATGCAACATTTAGTCGAAGAGATTGCCTACAAGGGCACAAACGAGTGCATTCAGGAGAGAAACCTCACAAGTGTGATGTTTGTGGCGCTGCATTTACTGAGAGAGGTGGCCTACAAAAACATAAAAGAATACATACAGGAGAGAAACCTTACAAGTGTGATGTTTGTAGTGCAGCATTTATTGTGAGAGGTAAACTACGAATTCATAAAAGAATACATACGGGTGAGAAACCTTACAGGTGTGATATTTGTGGTGCAGCATTTACTCAGGGAGGTAAACTACAAATACATAAAAGAAAACATGCAGGAGAGAAACCTTACAAGTGTGATGTTTGTGGTGCAGCATTTACTGATAGAGGTACACTCCAAAAACATAAAAGAATACATACAGGAAAAAAACCTTACAAGTGTGATATTTGTGATGCAGACTTTACTGAGAAAGGTAACCTAAACAAACATAAAAGAATACACACAGGAGAGAAACCTCACAAGTGTGATTTTTGTAGTGCAGCATTTACTGAAAGATGTACACTACAAAAACATAAAAGAACACATACAGGAGAGAAACCTTACAAGTGTGATGATTGTGGTGCAGCATTTACTGAGAAACGTAAACTGCAAAAACATAAAAGAACACCTACAGGAGAGAAGCATTACAAGTGTGATGATTGTGGTGCAGCATTTACTGAAAGAAGTAAACTGCAAATACATAAAAGAATACATACCGGAGAGAAACCTTACAAGTGTGATGTTTGTGATGCAACATTTAGTCTAAGTTATAATGTACAGGTTCATAAAAGAATACATACTGGAGAGAAACCTTACAAGTGTGATGTTTGTGGTGCAGTGTTTGCTCAAAGAGAACACCTAAAAAAACATAAAAGAATACATACAGGAGAGAGACCTTATGAGTGCGATGTTTGTGGTGCAGCATTTGCTCAAACAGGACACTTACGACAACATAGAAGAATACATACAGGGGAGAAACCTTACAAGTGTGATGTTTGTGGTGCAGCATTTACTCAAAGGGGACATCTACTAAGACATAAAATAACACATACAGGAGAGAAACCTTACAGGTGTGATGTTGGTGGTGAAGCATTTATTGCAAATTGTAGCCTACATGTACATTAACAAATACATATAGTAGAAAACCCGTACATATGTGATGTTTGTGGTCAGCATTTACTGTTGGGTTGTAGCCTACAGTTTTTTAAAAGAATACATACAGGACAGAAAACTTACAGGTGTGATTTTTCTGGTGTAGCATTTACTGTAAGTTGTAGTAGTAGTAGTAGCTTCTTCAGTCATGGCTGACTATGGAAATGAGCACTGATGTGATTGCCTTCACCTTTTTTTTTCCTGATGTTACTACAGAATGTGTGAGTAGTCATAAGTATGTAGTTATCAAGTGCCATATGCAGGTCAAAAGATCAAAGGTTTGTTTTCATGTTATTGAAGTATTTCAATGTGAATTCATCAAGGACAAGCGTAAGTTGACACTTATATACATCTGAAAATTCTGTTTGAATAGTGATATTAATAGCGTTAGCCGGGGTTATAGATCGATCGCAAAGTAATTCATAAACTTAACGGACCATTGACTATTCTATTTCACAAGTGCTAAGCAAGCACCTTAAAACTGGTACCTAAAGCTTATATCTCTTCTTTGAATCTGACTATTCTCATTAGAAATATTAATGAACCAGAAGACACCTCAGACGAACTAAACTTAAGTGATTTCGGTTCAAAAGCTGGATAGACAATAAACTTAAAACCATTGAACGAAGAGATTACCGACGAAAATAATTATCATGAACCAACATTTTAAGAGATCTTAGAAAACATTAAGCAGGAAGTTGAAGAAGTAGACGAAGGGAATAAAGAAACTGATTTTATGATCTCCGAACCATTAGTGGATGAGACTTTATACATTCCACTTGAAGAGTCCTTAGAAACCTTTGATGGATTTTATTTCGTAGCTGACTTTTGCCAATGTAGATTTTTAACTGTTGAAGAACTATTTAATGATTATGGTTGGCCAGACTTATGATGAGGCCCTTTTTTAACTTTCTGATTCATTGTGAGTTAAGAAACAAAATGGACATTGAAATTGAATAAGATTGTTATTCTTTCCTACCAGCTTAATGTGATCATATGTTTATTCTACTGGGAGTGAAATAAAAATGAGAAATCTAAGAATTGCTAGAAATATTTTCTTCGAGGACTGAAAATAATAAAAAACAACCATCAATCAACATCCAGAAGACAGAGTCTTTGTATCTAGCAGGTCGGAGTAAGGGTTTGAATAGCTAAGATATCTGTGGCCTTGCTGATTTCTTCAAATTTTGGTTCAAAATGCCGCTCCTCTACAGTTGGCAGGTATTTAACCGTGTCAAGGGCTGCAGGTATGATGGTTTTTTTTGCTAGCGTAGAGCTCAGAGCAGTGTTCGGCCCACCTCTCCATCTATTTATCTTTATCTGTTACTTTCTCTCCGCTGATGGTTTTTAGCGATGCTATCTTAATTTATTTGGGGACCAAGGGCTTTCTTTAAACCATCAAACATTTGTCTAGTGTTGACTGTTTGCGCTGGTGTCTGAATGTTTTCGCTGAGCTGGAGCGAATATTCATTGGCTCAGTATCTATCAGTTTGGTGGACTTTGCTTCTCACAGCCTTTAGGGTTCCCAACGTGTGTGTTCAATCATGCCACTGCACTTAGCGTTGATGACAGGTGTCATCACATTTGATGAAGCATCTAACCAGTCATTTGACTTCACTGTCTTCTTACCAATTGTAGCAAGCGCAGTACTATGAATGGTGTTCTGCAGATGCTCCCAGTTCTCTGTAACAGTATCACCATGCTGTGGGCTACTGAGTGCTTCCTTGAAGGTCGTGGTAAATTGAGCAACCATAACAGGGTCTGACATCAATGCGTGGTTTCCCATCATGTATGACAGGATAGAGTTTTCTTGTTTGTGCTCTGATTTTGCAGCAAAACAAAGGATGATCTGTATCATAGTCTGCACTATGGTACTTGTGCATGGAGACCACAGATTTGATAATCCGATCTAGTTGGTGTCAATGCTTGAATTGTGAGGTGTCTCCTTGACACCTTATGCTGGGGTGTTATCTTAAAGTAGGTGTTGGTCACACAGAAATCATGATGGACACATAATTCAAAGAGCCATTATCCATTTTCATTCACCTTGCTAATACCAAGCCTGCCCAGACATGAAGGCCATGAATTATTATCAGCATTCACTCTAGTGTTGAAGTCACCAAAGGGAACAAGTTGTTCTTGCCTAGGTATGCTTTTGATGACTGCTGCTAGATTATTGTAGAACTCATCTTTAGCTTCTGAAGCAGCATACAGATTAGAAGTATACACACTGACAAGGGTGATGGGACCTGCACTAGTTTGCAGATGGAGCGTTAACAGTTGTTCTGATCCATTCTCACCTGTTTCAATCATTTTAGTCAGCTATTATTTTAATCGCAGAACCTGCTCTGTGTTATCTAGTTTTGTGCAGATCTTTCCTTTGTCAGTAAAATGAGTAGTTCTCCTCTCTTGTTTCCTGAAGTGCAGCTATATCCACCTGAAGTCGTGTAAGTTCATTGTGGATTATGGCTATCTTCCTGACATCGTTTACTTCTTGCAGGTTTTCTGATAGTCCAGTCATCCTGGTCAGGACATTCCAAAATCCTAACCTTATTGTTGGTTCCTTTTCTATTATTTCTTGTTTTCTTATTAATGCTTGGTGCACAATGTTCTGTCCAGAATATGGGTTTGACCCTAATCCCCATACACTCAAGAGAGAAAGCAGACAGTGGCGAGACAGCACCTAACAGGCTGGGACTGCCCAGCTTGAAGCTAACGGTAGCCGCCCAGTGAGATCCTAGAACCTCTCCCACTGTTGGACGTAGCCCCTTACACCATGGCCTACACTAATTGGGCAAGATGCTTACTTACTTATGTAAAGTGTCCGTCTGTAATGTAAACCACTGTAAACCTCTGTAAAGTGTGGTGTATGGTGTGTTCTCTTTCTTCGGTAAAGCTCCACTATCAATCACTGTAGCATGTTGTTTGTGGTGCCACTACTGTATATGTCCATTGTAGTGTACCGAGTTGTTGAGATCAGGCATGCTCCAGTCTACCCAGCTGTAAATGGGTAACTCACCCTAGTCCTGAGTTGGGGAAGGCAAAGGCAACTGTAAGCAGTAGTTTCCCTCTAAGGCTCCAGGGGAAGCAGGCCCTAAACTTGGTCAATTCAACCGACGCAGGATGGTGTATATATGGAGTGGAAGTGTAGAGTGTGATTAACGCGAATGGTGGACTGTTCGTGTTCTGACCAATCTAAGCACTCATTCACTTGTCTACAAGGCACCAATGCAGACTGCTGGAATCTTTGTTTACACAGTTTATTTAGACGCACACACTGGGACATAACGAGTAAATCATGGGTATATGTTGACACATCAATTTGCAGGCATACATAGTAGATCCCAAGTCATGACGCATTCATAAATAATGGGTAGTACATCAATAGCTTCCAATGTCATGATACATTATGGCCGCATCCCCTATCTGACTAAACGCGTCAGTGAAGGCGGATCGGTAAGTAACTAAAGTTGCTTTATGTTCACAGTTTATGTCATATTATGAAACCACGATAAGGGGTTTCTATCAAAATTGAGATCTCCTTGCCACTGTCCGAATAGTAAGATACATGCCCCGTTCTCTGGACAGTGATTCAAAAATATGATGACAGGAATGTAACATGGCCGCCTTCCTGAGTTGTCGCTCACTCACTCATAGGAGGGTATATATAAGCCAAAGTTAATTTGAAATGCATATGAATAATTTCCTAAAGTTTCTCCATACAGTTCTACAGTAATCCAGTTACTTCACGTAGACATAACTGCTGTATGGAAGCCCGTCATCTTCGTCGATACAAACATGACCCTAGCGTTGCGAAGCATAACATTCCAGCTAGGTCTAACCGACAAGAGATCATCAAAAATAGGGTCTGGCATTACCTGGAGTCCGAATCATACATGATACCGTACATTAGGAGAGTCTCTAACAAACTCTAGTAGAGACACAATCTCCTACAGAAGAAAAACCACTTCATAAATCATTTTTACTTAAGAATGTACCAGCCCTTAAAAATGCGTAACCGCCATTGTAAACGGTACATCGGAACTCATCACGACTTGTCAAGACAACTCATACTTCCGCTAGAGCGGCATAACAAGAATATAGTCCTGCCTACCCATCCAAAATATACAATATAGGACTGATTCTACTTGTACTAATAATATGTAATACATATGAATTCAGGCCATAAACATAATAAGCAAATTAATCTATTCTCTGGCCCTAACAAATAAGTACGGACATGAGTGCCATATCCTGCGCCGACTCAATATCAAGAACGATTACTCCTATAACCAAAAGTGTAAATCAATCATGAATTATCTAGCTTTACCATAGACAGCATTTTCATACACAAATGAATGAATGTCTATATCTTTTCCATATTAAATAGCCATATCGATTTTTGTAATATGTGCGTCAAAATATGCACGCAACATACTACCACACCCCTTGGGAAAAAAAAATGGTACTTTTTTTTTTTCGAAATACATCTAGGAGCAACATACAATAGGCTCACAACGCACCAATAACAATGCGCAGATGAAAAACATAAGTTTTATGACCTTAGAGAAAGTACTTCTCTAAGTATAAATATTTCCAGAGAGGTGTCACCAACGCATACTACAATATTAGCAATGACACAATTTCTACATTAGTTTATACATAAATTTCATCTAAGATATCTTAACATCATGATCATCAAAGACGAAAAAAACATTGAAAGATCAGCGGTGAATAAACATCAATGAACCGCTAAGTAGTGTTACAATCAATATATGATATATTACATATGTGTACACATTTCAACATAGGAACAACTGTATCAAAGTTAGGTATATAATTTAACAGTTATGAATCATGTGGGCATCTAGACAAAATATCTGCCATCACATTTTCTGACCCACGGATAGCTCGCACCGAAAAATGAAATGGCTGCAGAGCAATCGCGTATCGCGTCTATCTCGCGCTCTTCAGATTTTTACTCTGAATAGCCGTAAGAGCTTTCTGGTCAGTTTCCACAATGAAATGCGCGCCAAGAAGAAATCTTTGCAGTTTAAGGATTGACCCAACCATAGCCAATAATTCACGGTCTAGAACCGAGTAATTCTTCTCTGCGGCATTTAATTTCCGAGAAATATACATCACAGGATGCAGAGTTCCAGAGTACTCTTGCATTAGTGCTGCTCCAATCCCGGTGGATGAAGCGTCACTATGAAGAATAAATGTCTTATCCTTAGCAGGCAATACTAGGATAGGTGAAGTAGAAAACATAGTTTTAACCTTATCCAAAGAGGATTGACATTCTTGAGTCCAATGGACTACATTAGGAGACCCTTTCTTTAGCAAGGAAGAAAGAGGTGACATAATGGAGGACAGATTCGGAATGAATCGTCCATAAAATTGTATTAGACCTAAGAGACTTCGCACTTGCTTTTTAGTCTTAGGAATAGAAATGTTAAGTATCTTACTTGTATTATGGTCTTCTGTTTTTAGGAACCCATGACCAACACGGTGTCCTAAGAAAGATATTTCGCTAAAACCAATACATGCTTTCGATGGTTTCGCTGTCAGGTTATGCTCGCGTAAGATAGACAATAGTTCATTTATCCCATTATAGTGATCGTTCCAAGTATCACTGAAAAGACAGATGTCATCAAGATACGCAATGACATCTGAGCGATGAGATAGGATTCGACGCATCATGCGTACGAATGTTGCAGGGGCGTTCATAAGACCGAAAGGCATGAAATTCCATTGGAATAGACCCCTAGGCGTCGAAAAAGCAGTAAACGGTTTGGCGTGTTCGGATAATGGAACTTGCCAATATCCCTTAGACAAATCGAGTTTAGTAAAGAAATGAGAATTCGATAGTCTCGTAAGTAGCTCTTCTAGTAAAGGCATAGGTTCAGCATCAAATTTCGTCACTTGGTTCAATTTGCGATAATCCACGCAAAGACGTATGTTATTGTCTTTTTTTCGTACAATAACCATCGGCGAAGAATATGCTGATGTGGATGGTTCAATAATTTTTAACTCTATCATCTCATCCAACTCTTTCTCTACCTGTGCCTGAAAATGTATCGGGATAGGATACGGTCTGACTCTTATAGGACTATGGTCAGTAAGAATAATGTCATGTTGAATGACATCAGTTTGACCAGGAATGTCAGTAAGGACATCCTGAAATTGTTCTAACATAGTAGAAACTTGTTTCTGCTCTCCTGGAGATAATTCGGGAGAAATTGCAACATCTTTCCATGATTCATTAGAGTAAAGAGGAATCATTGGAAAAGGTAGATTTACATCCGAGAAACTCGTTTCCTCATCCTGTATTACTGACAGAGATGAGTACTGTCCATGATGGACTGGAAAATCGTCCGTTGCCTGGAAAACAGGTTGTAAATAATCCGGACGTTCATGGAATTCCGTGAGCATGTTGATGTGGAAGGTTTTACGCTTCCCGTCAATATCGACGATATAGTCAACATCGGAAACTTTTGATATTATATCGTACGGACCTTTCCAAGAAATAAGAAGTCTATTTTCCCTACAAGGTAGTAAGACAAATGCTTTGTCACCTGGACAAAGTTGTCGCAAGCATCTCTTTTTATTGGCAAATTCCCTTGCCTTCTGTTTCGCAAATTCAGAAGAAGCAGTTGCCAATTTGCATGCTTCAATAATCTTGTGTCTAAGTGCGATGACATATTCATAAGAGGATTTTGTGTCATCGACAATATCATCAGCAGTTATAAGATCATGAAGTAAGGACATAGGACCTCGCGGTTTCGCGCCAAAGACACGTTCAAAGGGAGAAAATCCTGTATGTTCGTTGGCGACCTCTCTATATGCAAAGAGGGCCGCGGGTAAAACCCTATCCCAATCCTGAGGATGATCTTCTGTTATCTTACCTAGTAGGTTTTTCAGAGTTCTATTCAGACGTTCCACCATCCCATTGGACATAGGATGATAAATACTACTCAGCGATCTCTCTATCTTAAGAGTCGACATTACTTGAGACATGGTATCCGATATGAGTTGGGTACCATGGTCGGATAATATTTCTGCTGGAAATCCCAGACGAGAAAATATTAACCAAAGAGCATCTGCGACATCAGCAGTAGTTATGCTCTTTAGAGGAACAGCCTCCGGCCAACGTGTGCACATATCAACACACGTCAAAATAAATTGGTGTCCTCTAGCAGACTTTATCTTAAATGGACCAATGATGTCTATCGCCATTTTTTGAAATGGTCGAATGGGAATGTCTGCAGCCTGAATAGGTGCATCATGGCGTGGACCTCTGGATTTAATCTCTTGACATACTTTACAAGATCGACAATAGATTTGTATGTCCTTATTCACAGCAGGCCAAAAGAAAGATTCAAGAACTCTAGCTTTAGTACGGGAAAAAACCCATATGTCCAGCACACTGCGAATCATGAGCGTGCTGTAAGATTTTAACTCTCATATTTTTAGGCACAAGGATTTGAGAATGAATGGACTTAGCGGAGTCTTGTACCATACGTACAAGTACGCCATTCTTCATCGTAATCCAAGATTTACGATTTGTATCCTTATTCGGATCACCTTTTGTTGCCAGAGTAAAGAATTTCTTTAGAGTAGGATCATCTTCCTGCTGTTTTATAAAGGAATCATGGGAAATCTCCAAGGGATCATCTTGGATCTGCGCATCATTATCTTCAGAATGTGACGATTGCGGCATATTAAGAGCTTGAGCCCTAGTGATTACTGCATTAGCAGATTGCATATTAACATTTTCCCAATTAGAAATTTGCTGTGGAGTGCATTCTTTCACTCCATGAATGCGACCGATGATAAGATCAGCGATCGGATTCGGCAAGAGACATGCTTGCACCTCTCCTGTAAAGAAAGGCGTAGCAATATTGATAATGGCAGTGGAGTACTTCTCCAATGTGCCACCAAATGTTACACATTTGACTACATTGCCTGTAGCTCGAGAAGGATTTACGAGTGATTGCCTCACTCCGATGGTAGTGCACCCCGAATCGAAAAGAATTGATACCGGAGTACCATCTATTAGGCCTCTATTGAAGACGAGAGCACCCCTTCCATTATGCGCGATTGACGCAGGGAGAGCGGGAAGCGGGTGACCGCAGCTTAAAGTAGAAACTGTGGTTGGATCGAATAATGTTTTGCATTGCGAACACTGAGATGCTCTAGCAAAATCGAAAGCGGAATTTGCTACACTATTGCTCTCCACATGTAAGCCTACCTTGCCGTGGTTGGAGAGCTTGAGCGCCTCAATGATCCCGGGAGCTATGCCGGCGGGAGTTTTACTCCTGGCAGGGTCACCCAAGCCGGACAGGTCCTGGGTGAGGGGCCAGACTAAATGGGCTGAGGAGTGGGTGGAACCCTATAGGTGTAGATGCAGAACCCACCGGCGAGTGGTACATGCTCTGGTCTGCACCAATCCACCCCCACTTCATGGGTTAAATGCTTTCTTGCCTCATTCTTCACTGTTTGTCGTCTATCACGCCCATGGCGACCGTCGCCTCAATTGGCTGTGTGTGGTGTACCCGGAAACGGGGCCTCCCAGTACTGAGGCAAAGTTAAGTCCCCGATGTCACTTATCGGTGCAGAATTGAGAGAGATGGCTGAGCATCACAATCCCTCCTGTGTTGCAGCATGATGAGAACCAGAGCACAGCATTGTGCAAGCTCTGCATAGTTGGAGAGCCCCCTGGATGACGGGGAATGCACAGTGTGCTACCCCACCTATCCCCAACTGCTAACTTAGAACCAGAAGTGGGGTCCTCTGTATGCGTGCCAGGCCAGGATAAAATGCCTGGGAAAGAGACTGGAGCTCAGAACTCCCTAACTCAAAGTTGCAGGATGGCAGAAAAGCCACGGGAAAGACAGGGCTATTTTGAAGATAACGCAACCATATTTTCACCATACGAGCTCGGACGCCGCCTCGGTAAACAAGGTCCGCGCAGAGCAGTGACACCCCCAGGCTGCTTGCGAATAGTCTACTACTGGGAACATAAACAGATTAGGGATGAGCCCACTCTCCCGTTGAACAGGTGCTAAAGTCGTAGATACTGGGCCAGAAGGCGCACCGGAAACCACAGTATCATGCAACTCGCTTTTTTTTTTCTATGGAGAGTACACCGTCAAATAAATCTCGTTCTGGTGCTCGCCCTGTGGAGCTCCACCAGGCAGGTGCAGTGCCGGGCTCTGAGCCTCGACAGAGCCCACCCTCAGCTACTGGAGGACCCTCTAGACCGTCTTGTGGAGTCAACAGACGGCGGAGGAGAACTACTGACCAAAACAAAACAGAAAAAGAGAAACCCAGAGTGCCACTTGTCATGATGCACTGGAATGCAGAGGGAGTGAACAGCAAGCAGGCTGGATACAGCAAAAAGACAGAGCTGGAAAACATCTTGTATGAGAAGCAAGTCAGTGTTTGCTGTATCCAAGAGACTCACTTGAAAGCAGATCAAACCTTTAAAATAAGGGGATATCAATGCTTCAGATCCGACAGACAAGATAGACGAAAAGGAGGAGTACTTACTCTTGTAAGGAATAACATTCCTGCACACGAAAGGAAAACCTTCATGGATGGAGCAGAATATCAGCTGCTGCAGATAAAGGTAGACAAGATGGAAATAGAACTCCTGAACTATTACTGTCCGAACAACAAACCCCTGAGTCTCAGCTCTATACAGGTACCAGCCACCAACTTTATAGCAGTTGGAGACTTTAATAGCCACTCCCAGAGCTGGGGCTATAACCATCTGGATCACAGAGGTGAAGAGGTTGAAACTTGGCAAGATGATCACTCCCTAATCCTAGTCAATAATGCCACAGATACTCCTACCTTCTACTCCAGAGGATGGCACACAACCTCAACACCAGATCTTGCCTTCTCCACACCAGATATAGCTGGATCTATTAGTAGAGAAGTAGGAGACCAACTAGGGGGAAGCGACCATCGCCCAATCTTTCTTACTGTCCAGAGTGCAACTCTCAGTACAGGCCCAGCCATTACAAGATGGAACTACAAAAAAGCCAACTGGGGTTTATTCAGGCATCAGGTGAACACGCTGCTGTCTACCCTCAAGGTACAGAACAGAGACATTAATGAAGTGGTAAAAGACTTCAACAGATGCATACTACAAGCTGCAAAAGAAACCATTCCCAAAGGATGCCGGCGTAACTACATACCATACTGGTCCAGCACACTCCAAGAACGTCAGGAAGCTATGGACAAGGCTAGAAAGGACGCAGAGTCTCAGCCTTCACTTGAAACTCACAACAAATGGAAAAAGGCTGTAGCAGAGTTTCAGAGAACAAAGCTAGAAGAAAAGCGGAAAAGCTGGAGAACTAAAACGGCATCGCTGAACCTTGAGAAAGACGGCAGGAAACTTTGGAGATTAGTCAAGTCTCTAAATGAAGAGCATTCCTCACCAAGGCAGACTATCACATTGGATGAAGGTGGCAAACTTTTCAGAGGAAAACAAGCTGCAGACTTGTTTGCTAGAAGATACAGTTCAGAAAGCAACTTACCCATTAACATAGACCATCAGAGAGAGATAAGAAAAGAAATACTGGCAACCATGGGACAGACAGATACTCCTGCCCCAATGAGGGAACCCATCACACTAGGAGAACTACAGAAGGCTATTTCCAAGCTTAAGTTTCAAAAGTCACCCGGCCCAGACAAAATCAGCAACGAAATGCTAGTAAATCTGAGCTCAGCAGCAAAGACAAAACTGCTTGAGATATTCAACCACAGCTGGTTGAAAGGAACGGTACCCCAAGTATGGAGAGAAGCCATCACAATACCCATACTAAAGAAAGGGAAATGTAAGACCGAGGCTGCAAGTTACCGGCCAATCAGTCTCACAAGCTGTGTTGGGAAGACTATGGAGCGAATAGTCAACCACAGATTGAAATGGTATTTAGAGTCTGAGCAGATCCTGGTGCCGGAACAAGCTGGATTTAGAGAATGCTACAGTATAGAAGACCAAGTTACTTACTTGTCTCAAGCAATAGAAGATGCCTTCCAGGAGAAGAAAAAGGTCCTAACGATCTGGGTCGACTTCAAGCAGGCCTTTGACAAGGTGTGGAAAGATGGCCTCATTGCAAAACTTAGGAGAAGTGGAATCCAAGGCAACATGATGAAATGGATCCAGTCATACTTGCATAACAGGAGAACTAGAGTCACTCTTGACGGTCTGCAGAGCAGAAAAGTGTTGCTCCATCAGGGGGTACCTCAAGGAGGAGTAATTTCCCCAACACTCTTCCTTGTTTACATCAATGACCTGGTGAAAGATCTCCCTGCAGGAGTTAAAGCTGCCTTATATGCAGATGACCTAGTACTCTGGTGCGCTGATGAAAATGTCACCACAGCAAATTATAGAATGCAGCGGGCAGCAGACATGCTAGTGTCATGGGCAGAGAAATGGCTTATCACAATAAACACAGACAAAACCTCCACAACACTGTTCTCCCTCGCCCCCAAGGACAAATCAGCTAACATACACCTAGGGACAACCGTGATCAAGGAAGAAAGCTACCCCACCTATCTTGGGGTGACATTTGACCAAAGGCTTACATGGAATAAGCATATTGAAAATGCAGAAGGAAAGGCCCGAAGACGACTAGGCATACTCAGAAAATTAGCAGGTACCAACTGGGGAGCAAATGAACGAAATCTAAAGAAGATTTATAATGGAGTAATAAGACCACACTTAGAGTTTAGCTCAGCAGCATGGTCATCAGCTGCTAACTCACATCTGCAGTTTTTGGACAAGGTGCAAAATCAAGCTCTCAGGCTCATTACAGGAGCCATGAAAACTACACCAATAACAGAGATGCAGAAGGTTGCTGGATTACAGACATTGTCCCATAGAAGAGACACAAAAACCATGATCCAGATGGAAAAGTACAACAGTATGCCAATGCACCCAATGAAGGCAAGACTAGATGATCTGGCATTGGGACGTCTAAAGCGTAGCAGCTTTGTGCATCGGGGGAAAAGACTTATAAGACAGCATCAAGAAGACCTATCCATGAAGACAACACCACTGAAGCCCACCCTATACCCTGTACCATGGGAGCAGGCCAGCAGTGCCCTCCAAATTAATACAACAGTCAGTGGTCTCACAAGTGGATGTGAGTATAATGATCTGCAAAAACGAACTGCTACATTGAGTATGATCCAAGAAAGCTATCCCGATCAATCATGGATACATGCCTATACAGATGGATCAGCAACTAATGCTGTTAGGAATGGAGGTGCCGGTATCTTTATCTCATATCCTGACAACCACTATGAGACTAGGCACATTCCCACTGGTAAATTCTGTTCCAACTATACAGCTGAGGTTCAAGCTCTAGAGCAAGCTGCAAATATGATTTATAACACCAACTCTGACTGCCACCAGGTAGTCATCCTCACAGATGCACTGTCTGTCCTGCAAGCTCTCAAGGGTGGTAAACTCCCGCATCTGAGAAATGAACTAAACAAGGTAGCTGCCAAAAAGAGAACCATACTTCAGTGGGTACCATCTCATTGTGGTGTACCCGGAAATGAAAAGGCAGATAAACTTGCAAAAAAGGGAGGAGAATGTGAACAAGAAGATAATGAAGTCACATACTTTGAGAAAAAGAGAGCTATCCAGACTATCAGAAGAGAACAGAACCAACCCAAAGACGACTATCACACTCTCGACCGGCAGGGACAGACAACTATTTTTCGACTCAGGACAGGGCATAACAAACTGAATAAACACATGCACAAGCTACGATTGTCTGCTTCACCACTGTGCACATGTGGATTAAACGAACAAACTGCTGAGCATGTTCTACAGGACTGTCCTCTGTATGACCAGTTAAGAAAGATATACTGGCCCAATGACTCAACACTAAACTCAAAGCTATATGGAGTTAAAGAGGAACTTCAAACAACAGTCGAATTCATCATGAGAACTCGTCTGACGGTGTAATCATCAAAGATGCGATCGCAAGAAGAAGAAGAAGCTACACTATTGGAGTCTTTTTTATCATTATTCTGATTACCGGCGTCGTGGAACTCCTGTTGTGCAGAGTTAGCCTGGTAATAAGATTTACCATGTCTTTTGTGTTGTGATCTACCTCGGTTATAATTGTCTCTATAATTATTATTTCCTCTGTTATAACCCCTATTTGGGTTTGAATCATAATATTCATGATCATAATCATCACGCTCATTATACTGAGTATCCCTGTAATGTTGGTTCTTTTGTCTCCATGAAGCACTTGGGTAGTTCCTATAGCTACTCCCTTTTCGAGAATGTCTAAAATTATGGGTACCCCTCGCGTGTCGAGGACTATCAGCCCGATTCCAGTTCTTCGAAGAAGAACCCTGATTTGAGTGGTTATCTTGGTTTTGATACTTATTCCAATTAACCTTTTTATCAAATTTATTTTTAGCTCCTTGGAATTTGTGTGAGTAATTCTGATTATATTCTGTTGCCGAAGCAACTGGCATACTCTCTTTAATGTTAGAGTTACTAAGAATCATGTCAGGGTGTGCCGTGGCATACTGGTCACAATATTCTTCCATTTGCTTTAATGTACTAGGTTTACGCTCATGTAAGAACTCTAGGAATGATTTATTTACCGAAGACATGACCTTGTCTCTTAGCAATAAATCCGTAAGACCATCAAATGTTTTCTCTATTTTGGATAATTCAATCCATCGTGAAAGTGTAATTCGTGCTTTTGAGATGAATTCTGAGAATTCTACATCTACCTCAGGTCTCATTGTTTTAAACAAAAGACGATAACCTTCTTCTGACAGCTGATATCTCTTTATCAAAGCTGCCCTAATAGCATCATAATTATCCTTGTCGGCCTCTTCAACGAAATATAACTTACTTAGAGATTCCCCTTTTAGATTTTCAGACAACTGATTCACATACTGTGATTTGTCAACATTATGAGCTCGACAAGCACGTTCAAATCTAGAAAGCCAAAATGTTATGTCATCACTGGTAGGGTTGAACGCTGGTACCTTGACCTTGTACACAAAGGGTTTACCATTACCACTAGATGCCTGATTAACATTACTCATACTTGTCAATTTTAATTTCTCTAACTCAAATTCATGTTCTCTTATTGCTTTTCTCTCTTCAGCTTCTCTATCTAATCTTTTCTGTTCTGCAGCCGCTTCTAATTTTTTCTGTTCTGCAGCAACTTCTAATTTCTTCTGTTCTGCAGCAACGTCTAATTTTTTCTGTTCAGCTGCAGCAGCAGCTTCTAATTTCTTCTGTTCTGCATCAAATCTCCTTTCCTCCACTTGCATCTGCAATTTCTTTAGTTCAGCAGCATCAGCTTCTTTTTCTAATCTTTTTTCTTCAGCCAGAGCTTTTCTCTCTTCAGCAGCAGCAGCAGCTTTTCTCTCTTCAGCAGCAGCAGCAGCTTTTCTCTCTTCAGCAGCAGCAGCAGCTTTTCTCTCTTTAGCAGCAGCTTCTAATTTTTTTTCTTCTATTTGAAGTTTTCTCTCCTCAGCCGCAGCTTTTCTTTCCTCAGCTTGCATCTGCAATCTGAAATTCTCAGCATCTATCTTCTTTTGTTCAATTTCTGCTTTCCATTTATTCTCATCTTTTTGTTTTTTCTCTTCTGATTTTAATGCAATAGCAAATTGAGCAGTTGCCCATTCTTCTAACTCTTTTCCAGTCTTATCAAGAGATTTTCCTTGTGCAATAAAGTAATCTAATGTAGACATCTTGTCTTCTTAAATCAGAAACCTGAAAAAGTAAATAAATTACCTTATTTCACTTTAATGGGAGACAAGTCTATACCATAGACTTAGTCTTAGTGAAAAACTTGTATGGTTATTTTGTTTATAATAACCAATGATAACTTGAGTACCTGTGGACAACAATAACTGTATATCTCAAATACTGTGGGAGACAAGTCTTACAAAGGTCTTGTATACTTTAATGTAATCAATGATCACTTGAGTACCTGTGGAAAATAATATTTCCTATACCAATCACTTTGGGAGACAAGCCTTACAAAGGTCTTGTACACTTTGTTTTATAACAATAATAATCATAAAGTACTGATCTGTACTATAATATAAGTGTATTCAACTATACCTCCTATGTCATATGTCAACTAAAGACATTACAAAGGACAAACAAGAAAAGACAATCTGAAAACATTTGCAGAGATCAAATTAAATTAAATAGGAGAAATGAAAAAAATGATCACAAAATCTGTGATGATAACTGCAATAAGATAACAAGACAAATAACGCCACAGTGTATAAACATAAGGGTGTAAAGAACTGAAATGAAAGGAAAGATGAGACCTACAATTATACAAACAAATCAAACAAAAATAAAGAACAGAAAAATATTACAAATACAAATATGAACACAGTCATCACAGCTAACAAATATTTGCAAACAAAGTTGCATGCAAATTTCAATTAAGAAATTGCTCCCTATAGAACACCAGAACAAGACCAATATCACTTGGTATTTCCTGTTCTAGTCACCTCCCATCCAGGCCCGCAAACACATAACAATCACACATATAAACAAATAATATATAAACATAAATACATATAAATCATAAATGTGTACATTATATACTGAAATGTGTTGCAATTGCAGTGTATTGTACTGTATGCTCAGTTTTAACAAATTAGACTACCACTTTATTGAGTAATAGATTTGCTTTCTAACTGTTACACTGTTCAATTTTTTTGAGCACATTAGAAGATCCAACGATGAAATTTGCACTTTATGTTCAACATTGCTCTTCTATTTCAGCAGGATAAACAATCACTAGTTTAGAACACTGACTGTACTGTGCCAAATGTCAACAAGTGCTGACCCAGATATTGCTACACTTGTCAGAACAGGTCAAGCTGACATTGATTGTATAGCTGTCCTACTGGTGTTGATGTGGTCAAACAAATGTTCTTGCAACTGTAAAATGTGATTCTCAACACAAGACTGCGTAGGCTGGACCCAGGAATCTGGCCCACCACTGTAAAGTGTCCGTCTGTAATGTAAACCACTGTAAACCTCTGTAAAGTGTGGTGTATGGTGTGTTCTCTTTCTTCGGTAAAGCTCCACTATCAATCACTGTAGCATGTTGTTTGTGGTGCCACTACTGTATATGTCCATTGTAGTGTACCGAGTTGTTGAGATCAGGCATGCTCCAGTCTACCCAGCTGTAAATGGGTAACTCACCCTAGTCCTGAGTTAGGGAAGGCAAAGGCAACTGTAAGCAGTAGTTTCCCTCTAAGGCTCCAGGGGAAGCAGGCCCTAAACTTGGTCAATTCAACCGACGCAGGATGGTGTATATATGGAGTGGAAGTGTAGAGTGTGATTAACGCGAATGGTGGACTGTTCGTGTTCTGACCAATCTAAGCACTCATTTACTTGTCTACAAGGCACCAATGCAGACTGCTGGAATCTTTGTTTACACAGTTTATTTAGACGCACACACTGGGACATAACGAGTAAATCATGGGTATATGTTGACACATCAATTTGCAGGCATACATAGTAGATCCCAAGTCATGACACATTCATAAATAATGGGTAGTACATCAATAGCTTCCAATGTCATGATACATTATGGCCGCATCCCCTATCTGACTAAACGCGTCAGTGAAGGCGGATCGGTAAGTAACTAAAGTTGCTTTATGTTCACAGTTTATGTCATATTATGAAACCACGATAAGGGGTTTCTATCAAAATTGAGATCTCCTTGCCACTGTCCGAATAGTAAGATACATGCCCCGTTCTCTGGACAGTGATTCAAAAATATGATGACAGGAATGTAACATGGCCGCCTTCCTGAGTTGTCGCTCACTCACTCATAGGAGGGTATATATAAGCCAAAGTTAATTTGAAATGCATATGAATAATTTCCTAAAGTTTCTCCATACAGTTCTACAGTAATCCAGTTACTTCACGTAGACATAACTGCTGTATGGAAGCCCGTCATCTTCGTCGATACAAACATGACCCTAGCGTTGCGAAGCATAACATTCCAGCTAGGTCTAACCGACAAGAGATCATCAAAAATAGGGTCTGGCATTACCTGGAGTCCGAATCATACATGATACCGTACATTAGGAGAGTCTCTAACACAAACTCTAGTAGAGACACAATCTCCTACAGAAGAAAAACCACTTCATAAATCATTTTTACTTAAGAATGTACCAGCCCTTAAAAATGCGTAACCGCCATTGTAAACGGTACATCGGAACTCATCACGACTTGTCAAGACAACTCATACTTCCGCTAGAGCGGCATAACAAGAATATAGTCCTGCCTACCCATCCAAAATATACAATATAGGACTGATTCTACTTGTACTAATAATATGTAATACATATGAATTCAGGCCATAAACATAATAAGCAAATTAATCTATTCTCTGGCCCTAACAAATAAGTACGGACATGAGTGCCATATCCATGCGCCGACTCAATATCAAGAATGATTACTCCTATAACCAAAAGTGTAAATCAATCATGAATTATCTAGCTTTACCATAGACAGCATTTTCATACACAAATGAATGAATGTCTATATCTTTTCCATATTAAATAGCCATATCGATTTTTGTAATATGTGCGTCAAAATATGCACGCAACAACTTACTTAGTCATTCCCCTTCTACCGTGAGGTGTAGAGGTTTGGAAGAGAGAGCGCCAGACTATCCTATCGGCTGTCTTCCACCTGGCCTGGTTCCATTCTAGTCCTCGGTCCTTCAAAGATTGTCTAATGTTGTCCTCCCAGCGGACTCTGGGTCATCCTGGGGTCTTGATCCCTGGCTCTTTGTTTCCCATGCTTGTCGTGGTAGCCGATCTTCTCTCATTCTGCAGACATGGCCAAACCATCTTAGTTGGGACTGTTCTACTTGGGTCTGCAGGGGGTGGCATTTTAGGCCTTGACGTATCGTCTGGTTGCGGACCATGTCTCTTCTTGTTACTTCAACCACCTTCCTCAGATACCTCATTTCTGAGGTTTGGATCTGGCTTTTGTGGGTTGTAGTCATTGCCCATGACTCGCATCCATATGTCAAGACTGGGACATAGGTGGAGCGGTATACAGCCATCTTCGTTTTCTTACCAACCTCTCTCTTGCTGAGGAATCCTCGATTTATGGCCTGAAAAAGTCTCCCAGCTGCTGCTTTTTGAGTGGCCAACTCTTCTTTGATGCCTCCCTTTTGGTCTATAACAGCTCCGAGATATTTAAAGTGGTTGGCCTGCTCCAGGACCTGTTCTCCCAGCTTAATCTGATGATTTCTTTCTTCTCGTGATATCACCATGGATTTTGTTTTAGAGCTACTTATCACCATTCCTCTCTTCTCCAGCTCTTCCTTCCAGACTTGCAGGTGGATTGGGGATGTGCCGCTGATTTAGCAATCAGGGCAACAACATCAGCAAATGCCAGCTCTGAAATACATACCTGTCTCATCTTCCAGTACCCCACTGAATACTTTCTTGTTCTCTCCTTACATGACTTGATAACATCGTCCATGAGGAGTATGAAAAGATAAGGTGACAGGATATCACCTTGTCTTACACCAGTGGTGGTCCTGAATTCTTCTGACTTATGGTTTGCTGTCCTCACATAATTCCTGCAAGACTTGTAGAAACGCAAGATGCTTATAACCAGTAATTGCTTTTTCCTGTGTTGTGCCAACACCATAAGGCAAAGCCAGAGAGTCCTCTCCAGTGCACAGTTTTGGGCACAGTTATATGGAGATCAAGCTGTTGCCCATGCAGCATGTTCCTGCTCTCCACGTAGCAAGTAGGTCCACAGGAACGGCAGCAACCAATACAATTTAGTACCAGCCACATTGCAGGAGTTGCCAGAATAATGTTGAATCAACATTAGACTGCCTTAGGGACTCCAACTCTGGATTTATCCTCAGGGTTTACACTTGAAGCCTTTCCCATAAATGGATATTCCCACAAGGCAGTGCAGGTTTGAAATCAGAGTTTTACCTTCACTTAGATAGGTTACCAACCAAGGATCATGAATGTTATCGGCCCAAAATATCTGTTTTTGTCCACTGCTGTTTATTCACAGCTAAGCCCAATATCTAGAGGTTCTTAAACCATCTGCAACTCGGTTGACGTACCTTGTAGGAGGGCAGATTCTACCCCGAAGAGGAGATAAGTTGTAGACTACAGTTACATAAAAGAATAAATACAGAAGAGAAGCCTTAGAAATGTGATGTTTGTGGTGCAGCATTTACTCAGAAAGGTAGTCTACAAAAAAATAAAAGAATACATACAAGTACAGGAGAGAAGCCCTACAAGTGTCATATTATGGTGCAGCATTTTTTTCCGAAAAATCACATTAAATATTTAAAAAAATAAGCGGTTCATGCAGGAGAAACCTTATAAGTTGGATGTTTCTCATGCAGCATTTACTGTAAGTGGTAAGCTAAAAGTACATGAAAGAAGAAAACACAGGAGAGAAGCCGTACAAGTTTTATATGTTGGTACAGCACATGCTCAGGAAGGAAAATTAAAAGTCCATGAAATAGTACATTCAGTAGAGAAGCCTTTCAAGCATGATATTTGTGGTGCAACATTTTTTAAGCCGGATCACCTACAAAGATTAAAAGAATACATACAAGTGATAAATCTTTCAAGTGTTTTTTTTTTTTGGTTTGTTTAATTGCATTTATTCAGCTAGTCTACTAAACATACAAGAAAACATGTAAAATAGAAGTGTGACAAGTGGGCATTTACTAGAACAGATTTCCTACAAATTAAGGTAAAGTAACCTACAACAACATAAAAGAAATACATCGATGGAAAAATAATCATTCAAATGTGATGTTTGGTTTACATAAAAATCTAATCTGCACTACTATAAGAGGATACATACAGGTGAGAAGAGCATCTGATTGCTATGGGACTACCTTTACAGGCGAGAAACATTACAAGACATAACAGAATGCAAACAGGACAGAAGCCTTATAAGTGTGATGTGTAAAGTTCAGCAGTTGCGAGTAGTTAAAGGTGAAACCTACAAGTACATAAAAGAATACATAAAGAGAGAAGCAGTGCTGCTGTGTTTACTCTGATAAGTCACCAACAAAGGCATAAAGGAATGCACACAGAGATAGCTCTAGGCCACATACCCACTACGTCACGGAGCTGCATTGAGAGCCACACTACGCTCTCCCATAAAGGAGTACTACCTGTGACGGTATTGCCTCCCCGGCTTTGCGGTAGGGGTCCAACAATGGCCAAAACTCAAGAGTATCTAATATAGGCTTCAATGGAGTCTTTTTGTACACAAGATTACCCTTGGCAGAAATGTAGATAGAAGAGTAGTAAAGCTTCTATCACATGGGAGTCTTCACAAGAAGTTCAGGTAAACGAAAACAATGCTGGCTGTCGCTGAACATGTTAATTCTGTAACCTGCTGACCACTTTTGTGAAGAATTTAAGCACTTATTTATCAGCTCGTTTAAGCCCCCGCCCCTGATTTACTCAGTGGAATTCTCTTATTCAAGCATAGCTCTGTTTAGAATGTGTGTAGTAATTGACTGAGACAAACATGCAGTAACTTTAAAATGATAAAATCGAAGTTAAATTTGTAACATTACAAATAACAAAACTGAATAATCACTTTAGTTTTAACAGTTTGAAAATAATTTGAATAGTTATGGCTAAAGAAAAGCTGTCATCCTCGTATTTGGGGATTGCAAAAAGGGTTAAGAAGTTCAAGTGGCAGCATATGTTTGAACTTAGCTGCCAATGACGGTTCTGTCTTTTCACACTGATCATTCGTCTCTGGTCAAGGTTGTAAGCTGTAGCTCGTCTCCCAGAAACTTCAAGGAAAGTCTACACAGTGTTCTTTGTCTTAAAGCATAGGCCACTGATCCCGTCTTGTTCCAGAAATAGTACATCTGCTGGTACCACCAATAACTGTGAAAGAAGAATAGAAAAGAACGCTCTTCTGAGTATGGCACTCTCCGACATATAGTTATGTGTTTCCCCCCTCTACTATTTCACCATCCCACTTAACTCAGAGTTTACCCTCGATGAGAATTAAATTTAATCCCTCGGGATAAAACTTCCTTTACTGAGTTGCGTTAGCTTTACATTACATTTAAATGAAAAGGCTAAACGTACAGATATAATATGTTTTACATTTACATCTCCACTGTTTGAAAAGTGTTCACAATATAAATTCATTTATGTTTCCTTTACATTAACACTAGTGGAAAAGTTTGAAACTTCTATTAATTAAAATGAATATTTTCACATTTATTTTTAAGTTGGTTTAAAGCGTGAAAACTCACATTAATTTTAAAGTGAATATGGTTATAGGGACTTTTACACGGCTTTGAAAATGTAAGTCTTATGCTTAGAATGTACATCATTTCTTTTCATCTTTCCCTCCCTGCTCCATAGGGAACCTGGAACTACTTTAAGCTTTTAGTTCTCTTTACGAAACTATCAAAAAAAGCAATCACCAACCCGTGCAGTGGTGGTTCATGAATCATCATTCTATATGCTGAGGTTGCCAGCCTCAAATTACTGCGAGGTTCACACAATAAAATTCACATGGTAATATACCTTGTATACATATATATGTTAGTTCACATGTTAGTAATAAAATATGAAATGTAAAACACAACTTATGCCAATCCTGGCTACAGACTTGTCACACAGATGAATAGAAGAGACGAATTGTTCTCTCACAACACGTGTCTGGGATTTCTTTTAATTTTACAATAGATTGCCCCTTCTGACTCCATGTTTTTTTTTTCAGTTTCCTAGTACCGATGTTCCTTATTAAAATTTGAACGCGATTTCCTGTGCTTTATAAGTCTTATCTGGTTCTCCAATAAAAGGTCCGAATAACAATTAGGAATTATGAATCTAGTTTTCACTCTGGCAATGGTCTGGTGTTGTCTTGGCGAGCGTGCAAATCACAGAGAAATAAAACTGAAATTGTCAGCCTATATTCCCTCCAGTGATGTTATGAGTCTAATCAGAAAGATCCAATCATTTCAAACAGGTCGGGTGTGGCACTTTCTCAAAAGTTCACGTCTCCCATATATGGTAATGTGATGTCTTGCATACACTCTCACCAACACATTTGTAGTCTCATATTGTCTGAAATGTAATAAATCCATGATTACTTTTTAACTAAGGACCGGAAGCGATTATATCATATTTGTCTGCCCACCTGTATCACACAGACAGTAATCTCGTTATCTGTCGTATGAGTGCGTAAACTCCGAGTCTTATCAATGAGTTAAGCCGATAGTGCAGACCGATGTAAGTTTTAGTCTGCCGCGCCTATAACCACAAATCTGGGTCGCACTCCTTGGATAAACAAGCCAAGCTGCCTGAAAAGATGGTCAGACTGATATTGTGATAAAAATACATTCGATGACCGTCTAATAACCTGGCGTAACTTAACACGTCTTCGTGAAGCGTGAATGCGACACAATAAGATAAGAATTACTCCCGTGGCAAATACTGCCATAGGGGAGTGGCGTGTTAGAGACTTCACCATACTATGTCCAGCATAGAGCAAAATAGTGAAAATACAAATGAAAAGGCCTGATTTATGCCACATAAAATCGACGTGAGAAAAATGAAGGAAAAAGAAAGGATACTGCCGGAGGGCTGAAGGTGTGAGAGATCACACAAAAGAACATGTTCAGACGTTTTGTCACACTACCAAACGACAAAGAACAACCTCCAATACCTGAGAAAGCAAGGGCGCATCAGGATCAGGGGTCAGGCACAAAACTAACAAAACACCCTAAGATGATGATGGGGCTAGTAAACTTCCCCAAAAACACACAAAATTACAGCTTTTAAAGGAATCATATTTCGCTTAATACTGAGATTTTGCCGCGACAGATATTCAGTGATCTTCATCTTTATTTTTTTCATGAAGTTTCAATTATTACAACATTTCTTGAATTTATTTAATTCTATTATATAGTACAAAACAGTATATAATATTAATCTTTGAAAATAATTAATTAATTCGTTGACTTTTCAAACTGGATATATTTCTCACTTATTATTAGAAACTAATCATAGTTCAAAATCTGATTGCAATGAAATCGTTAACTTTTATCTTACTAGAGAGTAGGTAAAAGGTACTAAGGTGACTGTCTGAAACTCCATCAGCAATGGAAGTTATTGGGTCACACTCTCAGTCCATACTTCGGAAGGTCCAGAATTAATCGCTAAGGCAGGAATGGAAAACATCTTTAGAAGGCTCGAATTTTCAGGAACTGGTGTGGGTCTACTGTCCTGGTCATTAAGGGGTATGAGGCGATGATGGAGCTGACAGACTAGTTTTAAGAGCACACATATTGGGGACATTGCATTATGGATAATGAGGGAAACTTGATCGCATTTTATAGAACGGCGCCGCAATCGATGGATCAACAAGACCAAGCCTGCAGGAATTTGGCATCGGACGTAGGAATAGCAGGGATGGGCATATAAGGGGATGAATCTTCATGTATACAGCCAGCAAGCTACAGAAACAGTATTCATACCCTTCTTTATTTGCTGAGTGAGACTGGGCAACCATATGTTTGCCCTGAGTGCACTGATGTCGATTCTGATCAATAAAAAGAAATACAAGTTAACGGTGGACCCATAGCAAATGCTGCAACAGCTGAGTGAAGTTTCAGGGATTCACTCTTGTGGCCGGGGTCAGTTCAGTTAATTGTGTTGAGCGCAGGTAAATATTTTGACTTGAGCTAACCCTTTGTACGTTCTGGTTCAAGTCGTTACAGGCCTTTCGCCTTAGATGGAAATTCTTGACCTTAGTTTATTCTTCTTCCCAAAGTTCGTTCTTACCCTTTTAGGTTTTGTGAAAAGCAATACCTCCTATAATGTTTTGTCGAATAATCCACTTGTAATATTCCAAAGAAAACTCAGCAATGTTGAAAAATAAAATATAGTTTATTAACGTCATTAGAACAGCAATGTTATTGACACAATGGTGAAGTACTTGTTTCTTGCTTACACAAAGTAGTGAGTATCCAAAATGAAAGTGTATATCCACAGGAATAATATATCCAATAGAATATAGTACAAACTAGTCTACTTAAAAACTAACTTGTCTACTTAAAAATACTTGTCTAACTTAAAAACTTGTCAAGTTAAAAACTTGTCTTGATAATTTCAAAGACGAAGTTCTGTAAAATCCTCTCGCCTAATGAATCCTAAAAATCTGTAAAAGCCTGTCTATCGCCCACGTCTCTCCTTTTTTTATACTATTTCTTCTTTTTTCCCGCCAATTTTCACACGATGCTTTCTTTTTTTCACACAGTACGACTATCTACATTTGCACACGCTTTCTCAGCTTTTCGACTTTTTCCACACATCTGTCTCTCTAACAACGGAAAAAACCCAGATTAGCAACTCTCACTTTCACAAAATGTTCCATTCAAAAACATGCATTTACTATTGTTTTGTTCTGGGACAGCTTTACAATGCTTCTCTCAAAGCCGTGAACTTTTCATGATACTGTGTTTTGTGCACAAATGTCTTAACTGCTTTTACCGTTGTTATTCTCATTGTATGTGGTTTTTAACACGCATTAATGGTAATGTAGGTCAAACGGTCACACTCTACCAGGTCCAGCGTCGAGAGGTGCGGTGACCTGTTTCCTTCCTGACTGCCTTTTCGTTTTCTAACTGAATAGCAAAGTCATGTACACATTTGCAGCTGAGTAAACTGAAGTGTGACGATACCATGAATTAGACCCGGCGCTTTTCCCGCGAGGGACCAGTGCTCTAGCCACCCAGTCTGAAGCTCAGAGAGTGCGAATCTAATACTCCCATCACCATACTTTTGTTTCAGTAAATGCATTTATCATCTTTTTTCTTCTTCTTCTTCTTCGTACACTCTCAGACGTCCACTTGAATATTCTCAAAGAAAGCAGTAGTCAGTTTGAGGCTATTTGAATCCCCGTAAAGCTTTTCCACGAAAGGAACTGGCGTCGGCCATATGCGCTTTCTCTGTACCACATATAAGGGGCAACTTTGAAGCAGATGTTCAGCAGTCATTTTATCAGTGCTACAGTTACACTGATCGGTAGTTTATATCTTTAGCTTGTTCAATAGATGATATCTCAATCTGTTGTGGCCAGTGCGGAGTCTGAAGATTACCACTTGTTCTCTTCTATGGAGCTGGTAATAAGCATCATTCTGTGTGTGACCTGGATGTTCTACATTCCATTTGTTTCTGTATCTGATTCTGATAATACTCTTTGCCTACTCGAAAGTTATGCTTGCATCAGGCTGAGGTAGATGTGAACCTTCTTTTGCCATTCTGTCAGCCTCTTCATTGCCGGTGATGTTACAATGAGATGGGATCCATTGGATCACAACACTTTTGAATCGTTGACAAAGTTTGTGGAGCACTATTCTGAGGTCATCAAGGTCTGTATTATTTTGGCTTTTCAACGTTGCAATTACTGACTGTGCATCAGTAAAGAAAGCAACTTGTCTCTCTGTGCTCTCTTCTGTCAATATAACCTCTGCTGCAGTTTTCAAGGCCTCTGTCTCTGCTCTGAAGTTACTCGAGAATTGTCCTGTACACGGAATTATAAATGCATTTATAATTCCGAGCAAGTTCTTTCTTTGGTGAGCTTTCTCATGATTAATTGATAAGACACTTAAACACCTCAAACATTCTTGGCTCATCGTATTCCGTAGCTGATTAAAAAAAAAAAATAGTATCAAAAATGATCTTTCAGTAGTTAGCAAATGCGACATGCCTGAGCGTGCTGTAACCTATTTTTTCTCTCACCCTCCCCTTTCAGAGACCAGAGGACATGTGCACAGTTCATATATTATACATGAATTATAATAAATTTCAGAGCTTATCCAGCTTTCAGGTATTTTTAAATAACAAAGCCAACTCCGTGAAATCTTCATTCCAATTTTATTTCTTGTTTCATAAAAATAACTCAAGAACCGAGTATCTGTTTCTTTGTCAACGGGAAAAGATCCTTTTGAAATCTTTTACCGTCTGCCATTAAAAAATCCTTAAAGTGACCTTTGTCTGTATGGTTCTTGTGTTCAGTTTAGGTTAGCGTCGAGTTGTGTGTCGTGAGAGACTGTATGCCCGTGTCCGATTACAGCGTGACCATCAATGGTCTGTGTTTGACATGGAAGGGTTACCAATGTTGTAAAAACTACGCTAAACACAAGTTAAAGGATCCTGTTACACGCCCATTGAGGCATATTGGGAATATCGTGTTAGGCCCATATTTTCTCGACCATTGGCACACTAGGGTGATGTGGTCAGCATCATACTAGTGTGGTACGCTAAACACAAGCGAAGCAAATAGAAAATAAAAACACCGAGTATCATATTCAGACGTCTTTTAATGACCCACCATAGACTCCACCAGAGAGGTCAGTTGTAGGGAAATAATATTCTGAAGCAGTAATTAATAGACAATTTATTACAAGGCAAAAGAACATGAACAATAATGTTCATTATTGGTTAGCTATACAATTCGACAAATCAAAACTTAAAACCTTTCTGAAGTACCAAAGAAATTTTCATATATGAGGAATGAGAAACTGGGAATGAAATAATGTTTAACAAATGAAGAAAGAAAATTAAAAGATATATATAAAGGTGATGGTCTCTTCTAACCATTCGAAGGGGCTTCCACGATGCCGGAAGCGTGCCCGGTCCAACAGGGTGGTAATTACGCCACTGCACACAGTCTTTATTGTGAAATCCCGAGTAAGAGAAGTATAGATAGACTGAAAAACACATGGAGAAGAATAGTATATGAATATTTCTTTTTTCGCTCATCACCTGTGTTGTTTACTTTCTCGTCTGCTTGTATTGCTCCTTTTGTAAATGTTTCTCATCATTATATGTGGTTGTAGTATCTTTCTTTGACCTGTATGTAATTATTGTCCTTGTCACCTGTTTGTCCTTGTCACGACACGTTCCGTGTTTCCTGTGTACCGTTAACTTGTAAAACTGATTTCATACCATTTTATTTGTTTAATTATATACACGGAGAAGAAAAGTTGAGATGGAAATGTAAGTGATGAGGAAGACGTGAAATTGCCTTGCTTTGGCGGCACGTGGCAGAATGACTTACTATGTTTTTGTAGAAGGCCTATGCTCCTTGGGTTGCTTACGCCACCTTAAAGCTGCAGTAGCTGTCTTTACCTCCATTTTCATGTGGATGTCGTTGTCTTGAGGCTCCGCAATATTCGGCGATAATCCGGCCCTTTACTCTAGCAGAGAAACACCTTCCTAATTTCTTACCTCAAATTACATACCCATCAGTATATACCAGTGTTTCCCAAACCTTTTCAGGTCACCCTTGGCCCATTCCGCAAATTCCCAGCACATATCCACGTTCCTGCATTTTATTTAACAAAAATAAATAAATAAACTATAAATAGCAACGTTGGTTCTAAACTTGGCTCTATTGAATGTTTCCTCGTGTGTATTAACGCATCACGTTATCAGTAGCTAACCTAAATACTGAGACAATAAAATCTACAACAAAGCAAAGTTTGTCCTTTTTTGAAACACCTGCAGATATCTTATTTCGTCAGCTCCAGCGAAAAGTGCATTCGGACACAACTTGCTTGTGGAGACTCACCGATATTAAGGTGTTATTTAACATTGTTTGTGATTAAATCTTAGTGAGCCGACCAGGTACTTCTTGTTGTTAGTTTCTCTTTTTATGGGACTGACCGAGTAGACAACAAGGGCTTTATTATCCTTCACACTAGCTTTTTAGCAGATAATTACGATTAGAATTTATGATCCGCGATAGTTACCTGAGCTCTGGATGGCAAATATAGACAAAGCTATTCCTTGCTTAATGATCTTAGTAATACAACTACTCCGATATCTATATTTCCTATCTCGTCCTCGTCTCACTGATGTTGGGAATATATATATCTATATATATATATATATATATATATATATATATATATATATATATATATATATATATATATATATATATATATATATATATATATATATATATATATATATATATATATATATATATATATATATCGCATTGGTGGAGATACACTGATTTTGTCAGAGGTGTGATCAAAGCGGCTATTATGGATGACCCGATCTACCCAGTAGATATGTGTTAATTGGGAGATCGAAAGAGCCAATTGTAGCAGCAGTAACCACAAGAGGGCAAACCAAGAACGAACGGGAGCCTGCGCCAAATGGAACTAAAACCTAAGGAACTAAAAGAGGCGCAACAAAAGGACCCTACCTTGGAGCCCTGCTTTAGAAAACTGCCCATGGCCAAGGACCCCAGACACAACGGAGACATCTTTTCTAAGGATGGAGTATTGTATCGTAGTACTGGCAACCCTGAACAAGGGCATAATCAGCTTCTAGTACCGACGCAGTACAGAGACCAAATCTTAGAAATGGGGCACTCTCTTCCCTTTAGCGGACAAATGGGACAAAACGCCACTAATCAGCGATATTGACTCACTATTGGTGGACAGGAATGAACACTGATATTATCAGATACGTAAAGTCCTGCGCCAAGTGGCACCCAAGCATTGGACACCACCAGTTCCCATGGGTGAAATGCCAATAGTGGGGACACCATTTGAACGGGTTGCAGTCGACATTATAGGACCCCTTGAAGGGCTAAAAGAAGGAACAAGTTTATCCTGACCTTAGTCGACACATGCACTATGTGAGCCGAAGCTATACGGCTAACATGCACGGATTCCAAGCATGTCGCAGAAGCCCTGGTGCAGATATTTACACTGTTGGGATTCCCTCAACAGGTTTGGACGGATAACGGATCCTAATTCCGTAGCCGTTAATGGATGAGATCTTTAAAATCTTGAGGGCCAAACACATTCACGCCAGCCCGTACCATCCGGTTAGAAATGGGCTCGTGGAACGCTTCAGCGGCAGCCTCACCATGATGTTACGTAAGCTGGGACAAGAGAAACCTGAAGATTGGGACCTTTTCACTTCTGCAGCCTTATTCGCCTACAGGGAAGTACCACAGGCCTCTACAGGTTTACCACCAGCTACTCTTTTATTCCTGCCATCAATGGTACCTATACCTTGTAGCGGTATGGCAGCTTGTGTACCCTGACAATCCCCAGAGCTATGCCAGTGGGAGTTTTACTCCTGGTAGGTTCAACCATGCTGGACTGGTCTGCGTGGGTAGGGGTCAGACAAAAGCTGGTACCCTGGTCCTCCAGGTTGGGGGTTTTAGCACAGGGCCGACACCCCTGTCTGTGTAAAAAATCACACACGTTACGGAAACAGCAATAAATGGAAATACTTTGATGCGGGACGGACATCCGGAGTCTCAGGCTCGTATGACTGACAGTGGTGAAAGCCGAAAGGAAGCCACTGGCATGAAAACGGATGCCCAGACCGCAAAACACGAAACCAGAATTGGTTTTTGGAATGTCAGAACTATGAACGAGGCAGGAAAGCTGAGACAGATTACAGCAGAGATGAGGAATTACAAACTACATATCCTGGGAATAAGCGAGAGCAGATGGACAGGGATGGGGAGAATAAAAACAGCTACAGGGGAAACAGTACTTTATTCTGGTAGAGAGGACGGTCAGCACAACGAAGGTGTAGCCATTATCCTTAAGAAAGGAATGGAAAGGTCTCTACTGGAATGGAAACCCATTAACAACAGACTAATAAGAGCAAGACTGAGAGGGAGATTCACCAACACCACAATTATACAATGTTATGCACCAACAAATGACAGCGACGAAGAGATCAAGGACGAGTTCTATCAACAGGTACAAAAGGAAATGGAAACTGTACCCAGGTACGATCTTATTATAGTAATGGGAGACCTAAATGCGAAAGTTGGAACACACAATAATTATAACGAAAGAGTAATGGGGAAATGCGGCAGTGGAACAGTAAATGAGAATGGGGACAAATTAATAAGCTTCTGCAGTATTAACAACCTGGTCATCGGAGGAACACTTTTTCAACACAAAGAAGTGCACA
Organism: Oreohelix idahoensis; assembly: GCA_024509875.1. Classification (NCBI taxonomy): domain Eukaryota; kingdom Metazoa; phylum Mollusca; class Gastropoda; order Stylommatophora; family Oreohelicidae; genus Oreohelix; species Oreohelix idahoensis. The sequence continues at coordinate 169,345 of JAMPIV010013132.1, forward strand.
AGTTAACATGGGAATCACCAAACGGACGAGACAAAAACCAGATAGATCACATAATGATCAATGGCAGATGGAGACATGCACTACAAGACGTGAAAGTAAGAAGAGGCGCAGATGTGGGAAGTGATCATCACCTAGTAGTAGCAAGACTGAAGGTGAAACTCAGAGCTGCTGGACCAGTTGCAGTCAAACAGAAAAGATACAACATCACGAAACTTAAGGACCCCCTCACCAGAAAAGCGTTTGTGGTCGACGTAAAGAGACGATATCTGATTACCAAAAGCCAGGAAAGAACAGAGACCGACGATGTGGACCAGAAATTCAACACCATCTCAACAATATATAAAGAAAGCAGCAAGTCATGCTTGGGATTCCAGGAAAGAAAGAGCCAAGACTGGATAACACCAGAAACGCTAAACACCATAGCGAAGAGAAAGGAAATGAAAAGGAAGAAAACAGAAGCTAAGTCTCCCAGGTTAAAGGCAATTATATAGTGAACAGTACAGTCAGCTGGACAAGGAAGTAAAACGTCAAACCCGTGCTAACAAAAGGACATTTCTGGATGACCTTGCAAGACAGGCAGAAGAGGCAGCACTGAGAAATGAACAAAGCACAGTTTATAAAATAACTAAAGCTATCAGTGGAAAACGAGGTGCAAACAACATAACGTTAGTAAGAGACAAGCAAGGAAATCTCATCACCACAGCACAGGGGCAGGAAACAAGGTGGGCAGAGCACTTCAGAGAAACACTGAATAAGGAACCACCAGAGACTCAGCTGAATGTTCCTGAGGCTGAAAGTGACTTAGACGTAAATACAGACATTCCACGAAAAGAAGAAATTATCACAGCTATCAAAGGGCTAAAAAATGGAAAAGCGCCTGGTCACGACAATCTGAATGCTGAGCTATTCAAGACAGACCCTGAACTAGCAGCAGAACTATTAGAACCACTATTTGCACAAGTCTGGGAAACTGAGACAACACCAACAGAGTGGAGTAAAGGAACAATTGTCAAATTGCCCAAGAAGGGCGACCTTGCAGACTGCAACAGCTGGAGAGGAATTACCCTCCTCTCAGTTCCCAGCAAAATACTAGGCAGGATAATCATCCAGAGAATTTCAAAAGCAGTTGACCATAAACTGAGGAAAGAACAAGCGGGTTTCAGAAAGAACAGAAGATGTGCAGATCATATATTTGCCCTCAGGAACATTATAGAGCAGTGCTCAGAATGGCAGAGACAGCTGTACATTAACTTTGTTGATTTTGAAAAGGCTTTCGACAGCATATACAGGGACAGCCTATGGAAAATTCTGAGGGCTTATGGAATTCCCAGCCGCATTGTTTCCATTATAAAAAGCCTCTATTCTAACTTTACGTGCAGTGTTGGATCGAGTAATGTAACTTTCGAAGTGAAAACAGGAGTACGACAGGGATGCCCCTTATCAACAACATTATTTTTGACAGTCATAGATTGGGTGATGCGCCAGACAACAGAGGGCAGTCCAAGAGGAATTAGATGGACAATGTTTTCTACACTGGAAGATTTGGAATATGCAGATGACATTGCACTGCTCGCGCATTCACACCAACACATTCAAGACAAAACTGATAGACTGAATAAGTATGGCCAGCAGGTTGGCCTGAACATCAATCTGAAGAAGACGGAGGTCATGACACTAAATGTGGGCAATCCTGAGCCAATAACAGTAAGGAACCAGAAGTTAGAACAGACAGACACATTTACTTACCTAGGAAGCATAGTAACACCTGACGGCGGAACAAGCAAGGACATTAACAACAGAATGAATAAAGCGAGAACAGCCTTTGCTATTCTCAACAACATTTGGAAGTCTTCCCAGTACAGCACAAACACCAAATTAAGACTGTATGAGAGCTGCGTACTTTCTGTGCTTCTCTATGGTGCGGAATGTTGGAGAGTAACAGAGAAGGAAATGTCGAAACTGTCCTCCTTCCACACAATCTGCCTAAGGAAAATTCTCCGAATCTTTTGGCCAAACACCATCAGCAACCAAGAACTACTTATTCGGAGTAACCAGGAGGACATGCACACCATCATAGCTGGCAGACGCTGGAGTTGGGTTGGCCATGTCCTCAGAAGGGATCCTGATACCATCGCAAGAACAGCTATGCTATGGACCCCGAGGGAAAGCGAAAGAGAGGCCGACCAAAAACAACTTGGCGGAGAACTGTGGAAGCTGAGATGCAAAGAATGAACCACAGTTGGGGCACTGTACGAAGGATGGCCGCCGACCGAGCAAAGTGGAATCAATTTGTTGCTGCCCTACAAGACGCCACCAGGCGTGATGGCCGCTGACTGCTTTGACGGTTGGCGGTTATGGATCAAAGAAGAAGAAGAAGACTCTTTTATTCGGCAGACCTATCAAGGGCCCGCTGGAAGCCTTACTCCGGTCGCTGACAGACCAGAAGGCTGGTGAGACAGTCGTCTCTGCCAGTAAATATGTATCGGAACTTAAGGAAAGGTTACAAGTAGGATGGGATCTAGCAACAACCAACCTTAAGAAAGTACGCGCAAAGCATGCTAAACGATATAATAAAGCAGCAAAAGAGAGAGAACTACAACCAGGGGAGAAATTGTTGTTGTTACTGCCAACCGGAAGCAACAAACTATGCATCGGATGGCAAGGGTCGTTTACCGTCCTTAAAAAGATCTCAAGAACTAACTACCAGATCTATATTAAAGGAAAGGAGAAGGTCTACCATGTAACTCTGTTAAAAAAATACTTGGAAAGATTGGTGGCTTCCTCCGAACATCTCCTGGCGGTCGCCATAGCTACCGAAGATGATGAAGATGACGATAGTTGCATGGAATATCCATTGCAACAAACGGAATCTTTCAAAGATGTAAAATTCGGTGACACTCTCTCTGAAGGAAGCACAACAGACAGAAACGAGGGCGCTACTGAAACAGTACCGACGCAGAATATAGAACAAATCTTAGAAATGGGGCACTCTCTTTCTTTTAACGGACATATGGGACAAAACGCCACTATACAGCGAATATCTACTCACTATTGGTGGCCAGGAATGAACACTGATATCATCAGATACGTTAAATCCTGCGCCAAGTGCCAACGTGTGGCACCCAAGCATTGGACACCCCCAGTTCCCATGGGAGAAATGCCAGTAGTGGAGACCCCATTTGTACGGGTTGCAGTCGACATTATAGGACCCATTGAAAGGACTAAAAGAAGGAACCGGTTTATCATGACCTTAGTCGACACATGCACTATGTGGGCCGAAGATATACCGCTAACATGCACGGATTCCAAGCATGTCGCAGAAGCCCTAGTGCAGATTTTTACACGGTTGGGATTCAATCAACACGTTTTGACAGATAACGGATCCTAATACCGTAGCCTGTCAATGGAGGAGATCTTTAAGATCTTGAGGGCCAAACACAACCACACCAGCCCGTACCATCCGGCCGGAAATAGGCTCTTGGAACGTTTTAACGGCAACCTCTCCATGATGTTACGTAAGCTGGGCCACCAGAAACCTGAAGATTGGGACCTTTTCATTCTTGCAGCCTTATTCGCCTACAGGGAAGTCCCCCAGGCCTCAACAGGATTACCACCAGCTACACTTTTATTCGGCAGACTTATTAAGGGCCCGCTAGAAGCCTTACTACGGTCACTGACAGACCAGAAGGCTAATGTGACAGTCGTCTCAGCATTTAAGTATGTATCAGAGTTAAAGGAACAGTTACAACTAGGATGAGACCTAGCAACAACTAACCTTAAGCGAGCACGCATGAAGCACGCTAAACGATACAACAGAGCAGCGAAAGAGAAAGAATTGCAACCAGGAGAGAAAGTGTTGTTGCTACTTCCTACCGGAAACAACAAACTACGCATCGGATGGTAAGGGTCGTTTACCGTCCTTAAAAAGATCTCGAGAACGAACTACAAGATCTCTATAAAAGGAAAGGAAAACGTCTACCATATAAATCTGTTAAAGAAATATTTGGAAAGACTGGTGCCTTAGCCTGAACATCTTCTGGCGGTCGCTATAGCAACCGAAGATGAGGAAGATGACGATAGTTGCATGGAATACCCACTGCCACAAACGGAATCATTCAAAGAAGTTAAATTCGGCGACACGCTCTCAGAAGCACAACAGACAGAAACTAAGGCGTTACTGAAACAGTATTTAGCAGTCTTTACGGGCATACCTGGGCGTACACACCTCGTAGAGTTTGATATGAAGCTGATAAACGAGACACCTGTGCGAGTCAGAGTTTACTCGATCCCGTATGCGAAAGCAAACACGTTACGTGGAGAAATAGGCAAGCTACGGCAAGCTGGGATTATTAGCGAGTCTACATCTCCCTAAAGCTCAAGCATCGTCCTGTTACAGAATCTTAATAAGGAAGTTCGGCTGTGTATTGACTATCGTTTACTTAATACAGTCACAGAATTTCAACCCGAACCACTCCAAAGCACATCTGAACTGTTTACAAAGCTAAGCAGGGCAAAAATTTTCTCCAAGATTGACCTGAGTAAAGGTTATTACCAAATACCAGTCAAGGAGGAAATAAAACCCCTGGTAGCCGTTCGGTTTGCACAACGCACCAGGAGTCTTCACCAGAATGATGAGAAAGCTTTTGGAACCCTTGCAAAGTCCAAATATTCAAAATTTCATGGACGATATACTTAGTGCAACGGATAACTACGAAGAACATATAGCTACGGTCGCTATGCTCCTCAGGAGACTAAAGGAAGCTGGGTTGACCGCCCGACCTAGCAAATGTTTAATCGGCTTTGAAAAGCTTGACTTCCTAGGGCATACCATTTCTCAAGGTTGTATGTGGACTGTGGCCAAAAACATCGAGAAAATACGTTCAGCAAAGAGGCCAAAAACAAAGACAGACACTCGTTATTTCCTTTCGCTGTGCGCGTATTACCAAAAGTTTATCAAAAACTTCAATGGTCTTACAGCACCACTCACTGACATCACAAGGAAGGGAAAATCCGATAAGGCTGTTTGGACCGAGGAGCCGCGGTAGCATAGTGGTTAGTGCACTGGCTTCCTAGCGCAGTGGTCTATGGTTCGATCCCCAGATGAGGCGGGAAATATTTAGGCCACAAACGGCTCCCGGGTCGACCCAGCCCCAAATGGGTACCAGAGCAACTCTGGGAAGGTTACGACGGCCGGCGTGATGCCGACCACATCACCCCTCGTGTGCCGATGGTCAAGATAATATGGGCCTAACACCATATTCCCAATATGCCTCAATGGGCGTGTAACGGGTTCCTTTACCTTTTTTTATTTTTACTGTTTGGACCGCAGAGTGTGAAAACGCTTACGTCTTTCTGAAGGAACAGCTGTCCGAATATCCCATTCTAAGGTTATCCGACCTTAAGAAACCTTTCGTCTTGCTCGTGGACGCAAGCGTGAAGGGAATTGGATCGACACTGCTTCAGGCAGATGACCAACATCCTAACCTGTTATTTCCAGTTTTTACGACAGCCGCAAACTGAATACAGCAGAAACAAATTATTCGACCGTGGAGAGAGAATGTTTGACACTCGTGAATGGAATCAGGAGACACCATGAATATTTATAAGGAGTTTCATTCACAGTAAAAACTAACCATGCTCCATTGGCATTCCTAGGAGCCAATAAGGATTTTAACGCAAAGATTATGCATTGGGCTATATTGTTAAGCGTGTACTCGTTCAAAGTACAATACATCCCAGGGAAAGAGAATGTAGGAGCAGATTTTATGAGTCGAAATTGGAGCATTGAGGAGAATGGTGCAATTGAGGATGGAAACCACTCGGTAGCTGCGGATGTCAGTACTTCTATTTCCACAAATGAGATATGAAAGGGTTTCACATCTTCAAGCCCGGGCGTAATGTGACGTATAATGGAAATATAGCCTAAAGTATCTGACAGTCTTTCGTGACCTCGTTAGCGTTATATGAATTGTCAACAAAAGCATGCATTTTTTCTGCCTGTCTGATTCACCTTTTAATCCACGCCTCTTTTTTCTGTTAACACTGGCTAATGCAAAGTTTACAAACTAGGCACGACGGATAAGTGACAGAAAAGAATTTCACGTTTATTCCATTTTGTGTATTTTATTATAAGTGACTATTATTTGATATCATACGACTAAACAAACCGACGCCGACAATCTAATAGTTATTAACGTCAGGCGATATTCGGTAAGTGCGCGTCTGGATAATTAAATAATAATAGGCATTGTCCGCTGATCGTTAGCACGAGCCAGAGCAGAGAGGGCGCATACCTTACCCTGACCTAGAGATGCCGCACTAGCGAAAGCTGACCGGATAGGAATAGCCTAAAGACACCGTGTGCTTTTTAAATTTAATCAGGAGTGATGGAATGGATAAAAGATCGTCTTGTCCTCGTCTGTGTACATATTTGTAGTTATATAGAATAGTCGCATTGTTTTCATAAATGTTTTTTTTATTCTAAGCAGACCTGATCAAGAGCGGCCAGCGGTCTATTTTGGTCCCTTTTCTTCATTTACTGACGGATTAATGTTGTCGTTTTCTTGGCTTGTGCATCCCTAAGTTCATTTAACTAGTAAATCTAACTAGACGTATCAATACCCAGATATTTTTTCCAATTTATCAGCCCACAGAGGTTGTGCAAAAATAATAACACTATCTGACTTTTGACAGTCGTGTTAGCGGATTTATCCAGAAAGTTACGCTGTTTCAAAATCGGCATTCAACATAGAGGCAGCCGATAGGATTTACCATCATTTATCAACCGTAACAGTTTTAGCAACCAGATGTTTCCCAATACTGGAAGTATTTTTCTCTGTTTACTGTGAACCCCAAGATCTCGGTTTTTTTCTACACCAACTATTCGAGGTGACATTTGTCCATCCAGGAATAAACCACCAAAGTTGGCGTCCACCTTATTAATTTATTTGTCGAGGATGGACTGGGGCAAAATTTGGCACTGAACACTGACATTATATATATATATATATATATACAGTAGAACTCCATTTATCCGAACCCCATGGGACCGAGCATCGTTCGGATAATCAAATGTTCGGATAATTGGATTACATAATGTATCGAGTACATGTACACATATTTCTAAAAATAATTAACCATCACAAGGAAATTACACTATAAAACATATTTACTTGTACTGTAATAATAATACCCACACTGTATTAGATCACTGTATCACCAAAATCTTTCATTACACTGCAGTGCATGTACTACTTGTATTAATTATTTTTTTTAAGAAAGAGAAATGTTTTCAAAATAACATTACAAATGATTCAAAACCAGGCACAACTTACGTATACATGTACTTGCACAGATGTAGCCCACTATTTAAAATAATGAGGAATCCTCTTTTGCACCAAACTGGATAGTCTCCTTTTGGCTGCTAAGTCCCGCATTCTCTTCAACAGCAGAAGCTGTGTAAGACAGCTGTCATCTTCTTGCTCGTACCAAGCCATCGCTGTTTCTAGTGCTATAAAGGCCTCTTCAGGACTTGGTCGACGTTTTGGGTTTTCTTCATAATCTACAAGTACATCATGTACTTCTGAGGTGTCTTCATCATCGGTCACTACATGTATTTGGTTTTCTTCGTGCACAAAAGACAACATTTCTTCGTCATCCAAAAACTGAAAACCAGAACCATTATCATCTTCTAGCCACATGTGTGCATCATCTTTGTCGCAGGTCGAAAATCCGGGCATTGCTTGAAACAGTTCCACAACTTCATTTATACAATCATCATTTGTGTCCACTGCAGTAGTTTCATTTCCTCCTTTTTTCCCAAGCAATCTATTCCAAGCCTTGTTGGGATTATCTTGTGACAGTGTGGTCCAAGCATCAGCTAACATATAGCAGCAGTCTTTGAGATTAAGCTTTTTGGAAAACGCCACCACACTTTCTTCATCTTCAGCCAACAATAAACGACGCAAGATTTCCTTCTTGTACATATTTTTAAGCTTTGCTATAACACCCTGATCCATTGGTTGAATCAGAGCTGTTACATTGGGAGGCAGAAAAATTACTTTAAAATTTGTATCAACTGCATCAATGTATCCGTCTCTGGATGAGATGGTGCATTATCCAGTAGAAGAATTTCGTTTCCAGTTTTCTTTTCTTGTTCTCTCAACCTCTTCACATTTGGGATGAACTGATTTGTATACCAATCAAGAAATATTTCACTATTCATCCAAGCACTCTTCTGTGCTTTGTAGCACAATGGGAGACATGTCACATTCTTTAAACAACGTGGTTTTTTGGCTTTACCGATCATTAGCACCGGTAAACGATGACTTCCACTGGCATTCGCGGCTACCAAAATTGTTACTCTCTCTTTGCACTTTTTAAACACAGGGGAAGCTGCTTCGCGCTGAGATGCAAGTGATTTTTGAGGCAATGATTTCCAGCATAAGCCAGTCTCATCGGCATTATACACATCATCGAGTGAATAACCTTCTTCTTCCAAAAAAGCCAAGAATGTTTCTTTAAAATTTTCTGCGGCAGCTGCATCGCTAGATAAGGATTCCCATTGGATCTCAAATTCTTGTATGCCATGACGAGATTTAAAGTTTCTTAACCATCCCTGGCTAGCCTTAAAGTCAGGAGGACAGTCAAGTTCTTTGTTGAACTGAAGTGCCTTTTCACACAATAGAGAACCAGAGATAGTTTCCCCTTTGCTTCTTCTTTGCACAAACCATATATACAAAGCCTCTTCCAATTTCAAATCTTTCGCATGTCTCATGGTTTACGTTTCTTCGACCCATTTTCACTATCCAATTTCGATGCAAAACTCATAATTTTATCCTTGTTACTTTTGATGTCAGAGACGGTAGCTTTCCCAACATTGAAAATCCTCGCAAGTGAAGATACAGTTTCACCTTTTCCTAGTCTCTTGATAATTTCTGTTTTCGTTTCAATTGAAATGATTTAGGCCTTCTGGAAGATGCCATATCGCACAGAGAAATACTTGCACACCAAAATTATTCTGCTGTAGTAGCAGACACAATTATTTTAAGTTGAACTGTCTGTTTAGCCAGTGTTCTGCCTAGAACGCACACGTACACTAGATTGGTAAACCAGATATTAACTGACTTTATGATCTAACTGACTTCCTGTACGTAAGCGACCGACCATTAGCCCATTCCATCCTCTACAAATTGTTCGCACACATTTGAAGCTTGCAGCATCAAAAGATTCAAAAATAAAGTCTAACATGACTGGTTTCGCCTGATTTTTTTTTTCTCGAAAAAGTGTTCGGATAATTGGATGTTCGGATAATTGGGGTTCGGATAAATGGAGTTCTACTGTATATATATATATATATATATATATATATATATATATATATATATATATATATATATATATATATATATATATATATATATATATATTCAGGATAATTGTATGTCCAAGGGAATATCACCAAGAATAGGTAAGGAGTGAGTGAGTGGTCACGTATGACAGAGAGAGTTAATATTTTTCTTGTTACGGTAACTTGTACTAAACTGGTTATTTTGCTTTTAAAATTGTTTACTTTACTGAGTAGCACTTAGTAGGAACTTTGTTTACCTTACTGTCTATCTGTAACATAGTGCTAACCTTTGACCTTTAGGTTATTTACTTTTTGGTTTCTTTTCTCCAGAGGGGGAGGGCACATTTATTCGGTTATTTTCATATGTATGTAATTCTGATGTTATTTGATCTTTCTTTAGATATTTGATGTTGTCAAGTTTAAATGATAATAAACAACAAAGAAAACTTACTTTGTGTGTTGGTCAGACCCATACCCAATTAACCGTAGTTTTTCACGTTTGTGTGTCTTGTCGTCACATAGCTGTGTGTGTGTGTGTGTGTGTCTGTGTGTGTGTAGTTAAACTGCTATATGCATGTGAAACATGGACTGTATACAGGCGCCACGTAAAGAAGCTAAACCACTTCCATACAGTCTGTCTCAGGAAGATAATGAACATCAAATGGCAAGACAAGATCCCGGATACCGCCGTTCTTGACAGAGCTGGTATCCCTAGTATTGATACTATTCTGATGCAGTCACAAATTCGCTGGGCAGGTCATGTAGTCCGCATGCCAGACCATCGACTGCCAAAGATACTCTTTTATGGTGAGATGCAGAAGGGTAAACGCTCCCATGGTGGCCAAAAGAAGCGCTTCAAAGACACGTTAAAGGCGTCATTGAAAACCTTTGACATAAACCCAGACACATGGGAAGCTGCTGCGCAAGACCGAACTGCTTGGCGCACATCTCTTCGTAAAGGTGCAGCGGCATGCGAATCATCCAGAAGAGCAGCAGCGGAACAGCGGAGACAAGCTAGAAAGGACCGTGAAATAAAACCTTCACATGAAGCAAACATTCCCTGCCCACACTGTCCAAGATCTTTCCAGGCCCGCATCGGGCTCTTCAGTCACCTTCGTACCCATAGACTAACCTAACATATTCTTAAATAATTGGATGAACAGAGTGGTCTTCATCACCCGTGATGGACGAACAACCAGTTAAACTTATATTTTCTATGTATACGGAAGGGCAAGATTGTCTGGTACTAAATTATAGTCGTATAGATAGGATGGAATACAGAAACTTACTCATTCCATAGACATATCTTCTCCTTAAACTATCACCTGTGAAAATCTATTTCTCACACCTTGTTCTCACGTACTTATCACCATCCACTCTACTTTGACGGGACCATAAATAACTCTCAAACCTATCCTTACGACACACAGAAAGAGCAGCACACAGATTAAAACGAAAACCACGATGCAAGATGTGCCAGGAAAATGTACAAGAAAGTGAGGAACACATTCTCTATAAATGTAGTACAATTATACCAGTACAGAGAATCTTACAAGACATACTGGACACACATACGACATAAAAAACAGACATTTTCAAAGCCATTATGCTTAATTCAATTCCCAAGACACGACTATACATCCATTTAAAATGAATCCTTTTGCTCTCAGATTTTTGTTTTATAATATGGAAATGTCGCATTCAATCAGTATTTGAGTACAAAGTTATCCGCCCAGCCTTTCTCTTAAATTTGTTCCTCCAGCGAGTGACGCTTATTTTAAAACCTGTCCACTATCCCCAGCTACCTATACCTCGACCTGCCAAATATTCTTAAATCCAAGCCTTTAGTTTATACGAAGGTCACTATCCTACAACCCCCTCCCCCCCTCCCCACTGCCAATTACGTGGTATTCCATCACCTATGTTTTTTCCTACCTTCCCCACTCCCTTTAACACACATTTTCATCCTACCCCCTCATCCCCACACACACAACGTTAAAGGTGAGGGACTAAATCACCCAAAATTTTTATCTTAAGTACATGTGAGAGAGTTTGTGCAGGATGAATTTTTCATCCTCCTTTTTGTCATGTCCGCAAAGAGAAGCCTGCCTTTAAATTATTATTTTATTTTCTATGTATCTATTATTATTATTGTCATTATTATTTTTACATTTTAATGCATATGTACATGTGTAGTCTATTTCTTTTATTATTTATTTTGTATTTAGTATGCCTGTAAATTTTTGTTTCTTTCCACTCTGTAAAGTTGCTTTCACACACACACTGTAAAGTATCAGTCTGTCTGCTCTGTAAGGAAGAGTGGTGTGTTGTTGAGATCAGGCATGCTCCAGTCTACCCAGCTGTAAATGGGTAACTCACCCTAGTCCTGAGTTAGGGAAGGCAAAGGCTCCAGGGGAAGCAGGCCCTAAACTTGGTCACTTCAGCCGACGCAGGATGGTGTATGTATGAAGTAGAAGTGTAGAGTGTGATTACCGCGAATGGTGTACTGTTCGTGTGCTGACCAATATAACCACTCACACTTGTGTCTACAAGGCACCAATGCAGACTGCTGGAATCTTAGTTTACTCAATTTATTCAGACGTACACACTGGGACATACGAGTACATCATGGTTCGTTGACATATCAATTTGTAGGTATACATAGCAGATCTGAAGTCATGACACATTCAGAAATAATGGGCAGTACATCAAAAGTTCAATGTCATGATACATTATGGCCACATCTCCCTATCTGACTAAACGCGTCAGTGAAGGCAGATCGATAAATAACTAAAGTTACTTGACGTCCATAGTTTGTAGTATAGATTATGAAACCACGAAAAGGGGGTTTCTAGCAGGATTGAGATCTCTCTGTCACTGTCCGATAATAAGATAAATAATCTGTTCTCTTGGCAGTGATCAAAACATATGATGACCGAAATCCAACATGGCTACCTCCCTGAGTTGTCGTTCACTCATTCATAGGAAGGAGAATATAAGCCAGAGTTAATTTATAATGGTTATATAAATGATTTCGTAAATGTTTCCATACAGCTCTACGGTGATCAGGTTAATTTCACGTAGCCATAACCGCTGCAGGAAAATCTGTCATCTTCGTCGATACCAAACACGACACTAGCATAACGAAGCACCAAAAGTCAAGCTAGGCCTAACCGACGAGAGATCATCAAAAATAGGAGCTGGGTTTACCTGGAGTCCGAATCATCTATATACTGACATAAGGAGAGTCTCTAACACAAACTATCGTAGAGACACCATCTCCTTCAGAAGAAAAACCACGTCGTAAGACATTTTTTTCTGACGAAAGGACCAGCTCTTGAAAAACGTACCCCGCCATTTGTAAGCGGTACATCGGAACTCATCACGACTTGTCAAGACAACTCATACTTCCGCTAGCAAGAATCTAGTCCCTCCTACCCATCCAAAATATACAATATAGGACTGATTCTACATGTACTAATAATATGTAATACATATGAATTCAGGCCATAAACACAATAAGCAAATTAATATATTTTCTGGCCCTAAAAAATAAGTACAAACGCAAGCGCAATATCCTTGCGCTGGATCAATATCCAGAACGATTACTCCTATAATCAAAAGTGTGAATCAAACATGGATTATCTCGCTTTTACCATAAACAGCATTTTCATACACAAATGAATGAATGTCTATTTTTTCCCATATCAAATAGCCATATCGATTTTTGTAATATGTGCGTCAAAATATGCACGCAACAGATTACCACACCCCTCGGGAAAAAAAATGGTACATTTTTTTTTTGAAATACATCTAGGAGCAACATACAATAGGCTCACAACGCAGCAATAACAATGCGCAGATGATAAGCATAAGTTTTATGACCTTAGAGAAAGTACTTCTCTAAGTATAAATATTTCCAGAGAGGTGTCACCAACGCATACTACAATATTAGCAATGACACAATTTCCACATTAGTTTATACATAAATTCCATCTAAGATATCTTAACATCATGATCATCAAAGACGAAAAACATTGAAAGATCAGCGGTGAATACATATCAATGAACCGCTAAGTAGTGTTACAATCAATATATGATATATTACATATGTGTACACATTTCTACATAGAAACAACTGTATCAAAGTTGTATAACAGTTATGAATCATGTGGGCATCTAGACAAAATATCTGCCATCACATTTTCTGACCCACGGATAGCTCGCACCGAAAAATGAAATGGCTGTAGAGCAATCGCGTATCGCGTTGATCTCGCGCTCTTCAGATTTTTACTCTGAATAGCCGTAAGAGCTTTCTGGTCAGTTTCCACAATGAAATGCGCGCCCAGAAGAAATCTTTGCAGTTTAAGGATTGACCAAACCATAGCCAATAATTCACGGTCTAGGACCGAGTAATTCTTCTCTGCGGCATTTAATTTCCGAGAAATATACATCACAGGATGCAGAGTTCCAGAGTACTCTTGCATTAGTGCAGCTCCAATCCCGGTGGATGAAGCGTCACTACGAAGAATAAATGTCTTATCCTTAGAAGGCAATACTAGGATAGGTGAAGTAGAAAACATAGTTTTAACCTTATCCAAAGAGGATTGACATTCTTGAGTCAAATGGACTACATTAGGAGACCCTTTCTTTAGCAAGGAAGAAAGAGGTGCCATAATGGAGGACAGATTCGGGATGAATCGTCCATAAAATTGTATTAGACCTAAAAGACTTCGTACTTGCTTTTTAGTCTTAGGAATAGAAATGTTAAGTATCTTACTTGTATTATGGTCTTCTGTTTTTAGGAACCCATGACCAACACGGTGTCCTAAGAAAGATATCTCGCTAAAACCAATACATGCTTTCGATGGTTTTGCTGTCAGGTTATGCTCGCGTAAGATAGACAATAGTTCATTTATACCATTATAGTGATCGTTCCAAGTATCACTGAAAAGACAGATGTCATCAAGATACGCAATGACATCTGAGCGATGAGATAGGATTCGACGCATCATGCATACAAATGTAGCAGGGGCGTTCATAAGACCGAAAGGCATGAAATTCCATTGGAATAGACCCCTAGGCGTCGAAAAAGCAGTAAACGGTTTGGCGTGTTCGGATAGTGGAACTTGCCAATATCCCTTAGACAAATCGAGTTTAGTAAAGAAGTGAGAATTCGATAGTCTCGTAAGTAGCTCTTCTAGTAAAGGCATAGGTTCAGCATCGAATTTAGTCACTTGATTCAATTTGCGATAATCCACGCAAAGACGTATGTTATTGTCTTTTTTCCGTACTATAACCATCGGCGAAGAATATGCTGATGTGGATGGTTCAATAATTTTTAACTCTATCATCTCATCTAACTCTTTCTCTACCTGTGCTTGGAAATGTATCGGAATAGGATACGGTCTGACTCTTATAGGACTATGGTCAGTAAGAATAATGTCATGTTGAATGACATCCGTTTGACCAGGAATGTCAGTAAGGACATCCTGAAATTGTTCTAACATAGTAGAAACTTGTTTCTACTCTCCTGGAGATAATTCTGGAGAAATTGCAACATCTTTCCATGATTCATTAGAGTGAAGAGGAATCATTGGAAAAGGTAAATTTACATCCGAGAAACTCGTTTCCTCATCCTGTATTACTGACAGAGATGAGTACTGTCCATGTTGGACTGGAAAATCGTCCGTTGCCTGGAAAACAGGTTGTAAATAATCAGGACGTTCATGGAATTCCGTGAGCATGTTGATGTGGAAGGTTTTACGCTTCCCGTCAATATCGACGATATAGTCAACATCGGAAACCTTTGATATTATATCGTACGGACCTTTCCAAGAAATGAGAAGTCTATTTTCCCTACAAGGTAGCAAGACAAATGCTTTGTCACCTGGACAAAGTTGACGCAAACATCTCTTTTTATTGGCAAATTCCCTTGCCTTCTGTTTCGCAAATTCAGAAGAAGCAGTTGCCAATTTGCATGCTTCAATAATCTTGTGTCTAAGTGCGATGACATATTCATAAGAGGATTTTGTGTCATCGACAATATTATCAGCAGTTATAAGATCATGCAGTAAGGACATAGGACCTCGCGGTTTCGCGCCAAAGACAAGTTCAAAGGGAGAAAATCCTGTATGTTCGTTGGCGACCTCTCTATATGCAAAGAGAGCCGCGGGTAAAACCCTATCCCAATCCTGAGGATGATCTTCTGTTATCTTACCTAGTAGGTTTTTCAGAGTTCTATTCAAACGTTCCACCATCCCATTGGACATAGGATGATAAATACTACTCAGCGATCTCTCTATCTTCAGAGTCGACATTACTTGAGACATGGTATCCGATATGAGTTGGGTACCATGGTCGGATAATATTTCTGCTGGAAACCCCAGACGAGAAAATATTAACCAAAGAGCATCTGCGACATCAGCAGTAGTTATGCTCTTTAGAGGAACAGCCTCCGGCCAACGTGTGCACATATCAACACACGTCAAAATAAATTGGTGTCCTCTAGCAGACTTTATCTTAAATGGACCAATGATGTCTATCGCCATTTTTTGAAATGGCCGAATGGGAATGTCTGCAGCCTGAATAGGTGCATCATGGCGTGGACCTCTGGATTTAATCTCTTGACATACTTTACAAGATCGACAATAGATTCGTATGTCCTTATTCACCGCAGGCCAAAAGAAAGATTGAAGAACTCTAGCTTTAGTACGGGAAAAACCCATATGTCCAGCACACTGCGAATCATGAGCGTGCTGTAAAATTTTAACTCTCATATTTTTAGGCACAAGGATTTGAGAATGAATGGACTTAGCGGAGTCTTGTACCATACGTACAAGTACGCCATTCTTCAACGTAATCCAAGATTTACGATTAGTATCCTTATTCGGATCACCTTTTGTTGCCAGAGTAAAGAATTTCTTTAGAGTAGGATCATCTTCCTGCTGTTTGATAAAGGAATCGTGGGAAATCTCCAAGGGATCATCTTGGATCTGCGCATCATTATCTTCAGAATGTGAAGATTGTGGCATATTGAGAGCTTGAGCCCTAGTGATTACTGCATTAGCAGATTGCATATTAACATTTTCCCAATTAGAAATTTGCTGTGGAGTGCATTCTTTCACTCCATGAATGCGACCGATGATAAGATCAGCGATCGGATTCGGCAAGAGACATGCTTGCACCTCTCCTGTAAAGAAAGGCGTAGCAATATTGATAATGGCAGTGGAGTACTTCTCCAATGTGCCACCAAATGTTACACATTTGACTATATTGCCTGTAGCTCGAGAAGGATTTACGAGTGATTGCCTCACTCCAATGGTAGTGCACCCCGAGTCGAAAAGAATTGATACCGGAGTACCATCTATTAGGCCCCTATTAAAGACAAGAGCACCCCTTCCATTATGCGCGATCGACGCATGGAGAGCGGGAAGTGGGTGACCGCAGCTTAAAGTAGACACTGTGGTTGGATCGAATAATGTTTTGCATTGCGAACACTCAGATGCTCTAGCAAAATCAAAAGCGGAATTCGCTACACTATTGGAGTCTTTTTTTTATCATTATTCTGATTATCGGTGTCGTGGAACTCCTGTTGTGCAGAGTTAGCCTGGTAATACGATTTACCATGTCTTTTGTGTTGTGATCTACCTCGGTTATAATTGTCTCTATAATTATTATTGCCTCTGTTATAACCCCTATTTGGGTTTGAATCATAATATTCATGATCATAATCATCATGCTCGTTATATTGAGTATCCCTGTAATATTGTTTCTTTTGTCTCCATGAAGCACTTGGGTAGTTCCTATAGCTACTCCCTTTCCGAGAATTTCTAACATTATGGGTACCCCTCGCGTGTCGAGGACTATCAGCCCGATTCCAGTTCTTCAAAGAAGAACTCTGATTTGAGTGGTTATCTTGGTTTTGATACTTATTCCAATTAACCTTTTTATCAAATTTATTTTTAGCTCCTTGGAATTTGTGTGAGTAATTCTGATTATATTCTGTTGCCGAAGCAACTGGCATACTCTCTTTAATGTTAGAGTTACTAAGAATCATGTCAGGGTGTGCCGTGGCATACTGGTCACAATATTCTTCCATTTGCTTTATTGTACTAGGTTTACGCTCATGTAAGAACTCTAGGAATGATTTATTTACAGAAGACATGACCTTGTCTCTTAGCAATAAATCTGTAAGACCATCAAATGTTTTCTCTGTTTTGGATAATTCAATCCATCGTGAAAGTGTAATTCGTGCTTTTGAGATGAATTCTGAGAATTCTACACCTACCTCAGGTCTCATTGTTTTAAACAAAAGACGATAACCTTCTTCAGACAGCTGATATCTCTTTATCAAAGCTGCCCTAACAGCATCATAATTATCTTTGTCGGCCTCTTCAACAAAATATAACTTACTCAGAGACTCCCCTTTTAGATTTTCAGACAACTGATTCACATACTGTGATTTGTCAACATTATGAGATCGACAAGCCCGTTCAAATCTAGAAAGCCAAAATGTTATGTCATCACTGGTAGGGTTAAACGCTGGTACCTTGACCTTGTACACGAAGGGTTTACCATTACCACCAGATGCCTGATTAACATTACTCATACATGTCAATTTTAATTTCTCTAATTCAAACTCATGTTCTCTTATTGCTTTTCTCTCTTCAGCTTCTCTATCTAATCTTCTCTGTCCTGCAGCAGCTTCTAATTTCATCTGTTCTGCAGCAGCAGCAACTTCTAGTTTTTTCTGTTCTGCAGCAGCTTCTAATTTTTTCTGTTCTGCAGCAGCTTCTAATTTTTTCTGTTCTGTTTCTGTTCTGCAGCAGCTTCTAATTTCTTCTGTTCTGCATCAAATCTCCTTTCCTCCACTTGCATCTGCAATTTCTTAAGTTCAGCAGCAGTATCAGCTTCTTTTTCTAATCTTTTTTCTTCAGCTATTGCTTTCCTTTCTTCTGCAGCAGCTTTTTTTTCTTCTATTTGAAGTTTTCTCTCCTCAGCCGCAGCTTTTTTTTCTTCAACAGCAGCAGCAGTTTTTTTTCTCTTCTGCAGCTAATGCTTTGTCATATTGAGCAACAGCCCATTGTTCTAAGTCTTTTCCAGTCTTATCAAGAGATTTTCCTTGAGCAATAAAATAATCTAATGTAGACATATTGTCTTCTTAAATCAGAAACCTGAAAAAGTAAATAAATTACCCTCTTTCAAGTTAATGGGAGACAAGTCTATACCTTAGACTTAGTCTTAGTCCAAACTTGTATGGTTTATAATAACCAATGATAACTTGAGTACCTGTGGACAACAATAATTGTATCTCAAATACTGTGGGGGACAAGCCTTACAAAGGTCTTGTATACCTCAATGTAATCAAAGATCACTTGAGTACCTGTGGAAAAAAATATTTCCCTTTTACCAATCACTTTGGGAGACAAGCCTTATAAAGGTCTTGTACATTTTGTTTTATAACAATAACAATCAGAAAGTACTGATCTGTACTATACTATCAGTGTATACCACTATACGTCATATGTCAACTAAAGACATTACAAATGACAAACAAGAAAAGACAATCTGAAAACATTTGCAGAGATCAAATTAAATCAAATAGGAGAAATGAAAAAAAATGATCACAGAAACCGTGATGATAACTGCCATAAGATAACAAGACAAATAACGCCACAGTGTATAAACATAAGGGTGTAAAAAACTGAAATGAAAGAAAAGATGAGACCTACAATTATACAAACAAATCAAACAAAACTAAGGAACACAAAAAATGTTACAAATACAAATATGAAACAGTCGTCACAACTAACCAAATATTTGCAAACTATGTTGCATGCAAATTTCAATTAAGAAATTGCTCCCTATCGAACGCCAGAACAAGACCAATATTATTCGGTATTTCCTGTTCTAGTCACCACCCATCCAGGCCCGCAACATATAAACCCCTACACATATAAACAAATAACATGTAAGCATAAATAGCATATAGCATACAATATCATTTATGTCATGAATGGAATGTGTTGCAGGTATAGTGTTGTAAAGTAGGCACAGTTTATTTTAATACTAATAACTTGCCACTTTATTCAGTAATAGATTTAATTTTAAACTATTACACTGTCAATTTTTCTCTGTGAGCATCTGAAGAACCAACGATGAACTATGCACTTTATGTTCAACAACACTGTGATTCTTCTGTACGTTGAGAAATGTCAACAATATTGCTCCAGATATTTTCTACACTTGATACCACTGTCCTGTGTAATACTGTCTGTACAGCGAAAAACTGTCAACAAGCGCTGACCTAGATACAGCATCCTATCGGTAATACAGGTCAAGCCGACATCGACTGTATAGCTGTCCTACTGGTGTTGATGTGTTCAAACAAATGTTCTTTCAGCTGTAAACTGTGATTCTCAACACAAAACTGCGTAAGCAGGACCCAGGAATCTGGCTCGCCACTGTAAATTTTTGTTTCTTTCCACTCTGTAAAGTTGCTTTCACACACACACTGTAAAGTATCAGTCTGTCTGCTCTGTAAGGAAGAGTGGTGTGTTGTTGAGATCAGGCATGCTCCAGTCTACCCAGCTGTAAATGGGTAACTCACCCTAGTCCTGAGTTAGGGAAGGCAAAGGCTCCAGGGGAAGCAGGCCCTAAACTTGGTCACTTCAGCCGACGCAGGATGGTGTATGTATGAAGTAGAAGTGTAGAGTGTGATTACCGCGAATGGTGTACTGTTCGTGTGCTGACCAATATAACCACTCACACTTGTGTCTACAAGGCACCAATGCAGACTGCTGGAATCTTAGTTTACTCAATTTATTCAGACGTACACACTGGGACATACGAGTACATCATGGTTCGTTGACATATCAATTTGTAGGTATACATAGCAGATCTGAAGTCATGACACATTCAGAAATAATGGGCAGTACATCAAAAGTTCAATGTCATGATACATTATGGCCACATCTCCCTATCTGACTAAACGCGTCAGTGAAGGCAGATCGATAAATAACTAAAGTTACTTGACGTCCATAGTTTGTAGTATAGATTATGAAACCACGAAAAGGGGGGTTTCTAGCAGGATTGAGATCTCTCTGTCACTGTCCGATAATAAGATAAATAATCTGTTCTCTTGGCAGTGATCAAAACATATGATGACCGAAATCCAACATGGCTACCTCCCTGAGTTGTCGTTCACTCATTCATAGGAAGGAGAATATAAGCCAGAGTTAATTTATAATGGTTATATAAATGATTTCGTAAATGTTTCCATACAGCTCTACGGTGATCAGGTTAATTTCACGTAGCCATAACCGCTGCAGGAAAATCTGTCATCTTCGTCGATACCAAACACGACACTAGCATAACGAAGCACCAAAAGTCAAGCTAGG
This sequence comes from Oreohelix idahoensis, assembly GCA_024509875.1. Taxonomy (NCBI): domain Eukaryota; kingdom Metazoa; phylum Mollusca; class Gastropoda; order Stylommatophora; family Oreohelicidae; genus Oreohelix; species Oreohelix idahoensis. The sequence goes on from JAMPIV010013132.1 coordinate 190,096, forward strand.
CCTAACCGACGAGAGATCATCAAAAATAGGAGCTGGGTTTACCTGGAGTCCGAATCATCTATATACTGACATAAGGAGAGTCTCTAACACAAACTATCGTAGAGACACCATCTCCTTCAGAAGAAAAACCACGTCGTAAGACATTTTTTTCTGACGAAAGGACCAGCTCTTGAAAAACGTACCCCGCCATTTGTAAGCGGTACATCGGAACTCATCACGACTTGTCAAGACAACTCATACTTCCGCTAGCAAGAATCTAGTCCCTCCTACCCATCCAAAATATACAATATAGGACTGATTCTACATGTACTAATAATATGTAATACATATGAATTCAGGCCATAAACACAATAAGCAAATTAATATATTTTCTGGCCCTAAAAAATAAGTACAAACGCAAGCGCAATATCCTTGCGCTGGATCAATATCCAGAACGATTACTCCTATAATCAAAAGTGTGAATCAAACATGGATTATCTCGCTTTTACCATAAACAGCATTTTCATACACAAATGAATGAATGTCTATTTTTTCCCATATCAAATAGCCATATCGATTTTTGTAATATGTGCGTCAAAATATGCACGCAACAATGCCCTTTCTGGTGAAACACAACAAAAGGACAACATTTTTTTAAATCGTGTCATTCTTTTTCTTTTTAAATAAAACTTTGCCTCGTTTTGGCAAGGTGCGTCCTGTTCAAACTAGCCGATTATATTTTTTATTATTATTTTGTATTAAGTGAACTTTATTTTCGTTTCTTTGCATTTTACACATCCGTATACATGTAACAACAGGTAAGAATGAAATTACATTGCAATATAAGGACTTTCCATTAATTTTACAGGACATTTGTATTTTACAGCAAGTAAACACGAGAGAAACATTAATTGAAAAATAACACCACACACAACATACACACATGGACATATAAGTGCATGTACTTGCATATTTTCACACATATGCATGTACTTGTATTATTACGTAGATGATGTTTGTCAATTAGTACGATGCTAGTCCATCTGTCTGTGCTGGGTTTTGTGGTGCTACGTAGTGATACATGGCACTATAAGAAATTCCTTTTTTCCCGCAGGTACTTTTGTACACATGCATAATGGATTTTATAAGGGCTTTAGAACGTATAGACAGGTAGAGACAAAGCTGGAAGGAGAATGTGACAGGATGTGTATTATTGGTCTAGTTAAAGAAACACGTTTTAGCATGACATGCAAGGGAGAAGTACGATAAATAGAGGTCGCACGCACACACACACACAAGTGGAAGGTAGGGCTGTGTTCCGAGGTAAGCCGGTACCAGCTGGTGCTCGGATACAATGTTGCTTGAAAAGGCTCAGTTTAAGGAGGATGGTCGTTTACACAAACGTATTTACCTCCGAGTGTGGGCAGGTTTCAGACGATGTGCAACGGTTGGGCGAGCTCCTTGAGTAGCCACGAGGGCTTAGCACACACTGTCTCAAAGATAGGGACGGGAGTTAATTAAGAGAGTAATTTTACATATATTTATATTATTTTTACCCGTACACAGTACGGTGTAAAAACCATATTAGCCTTTCAACATGTACAAATTTGTGTTACTCATGTGATAAAAAGACATTACAAAATTATATAAATATAAAATGGAGAACAATTTATACATTGGATGATAGCTAATAACCAATGTTTGCATGTAATTTCTTTGAACAGGATGTGCATATTCGTTACTAATATTTGAAAGCTTCTTAGTGTGACATACGTGGAGAGACATGCAAAGAAAGGCTCGCGCGCGTGCATGCACACAGGTGAAATGAGAGGTAGGACTGTGTTCCCAGAGTAAGCCGGTACCAGCTGGTTTACAGAAACATGGATGCTTTGGAGCGCAAGAGGCGTGTGGTGATATATCCGTGATACACCCCGCCCAAATAAAGAAATACTACAGCGTTTGAACGGTTTCTAGGCCATAAAAACAAATCAAGGGAAAAAATATTTAACTAACGACTTGAAATTTTGTCACTACGCCAAGTAAATTTAATCCGCCCGACATCCGTACCCTACCCCTCTTCTTAGTGTTTATGAACGAACGTCGAGAAAATTGGAAAATATTTAAATATTTCCACTATTACGTTAGAAAACATGCAACTAAATTCTAGGTTTGACCTAGGTTTGATGGCCAATACTACTGGATTTGAAAATACACAGTTAGGAAATCTATTAATAGCTATAGCCTTAGCAACGGTTGTTAGGGCACATTTTATTCCACTACCGCCAAGGTTTAAAATAAAGCATTTGAATCTTTTGTTAGCAAGCGGGCAAGTTCCGCCCTCAAACATCCACTTTTTCTCTACCCATACTAAATTTTTATAAAGGACCGATAGACAGTTTGGCAGCAACCCAACTTAGAAAATCGTCTTGGACAAGAGGAGAGGGAAAGGGGTGGCTTAAAGTGAAAAAGAAAAACCAAGCCTAACTTGTAATTTGGAAACTGAAATTAGTAACCTAGTGTGTGCAGGGACAGAAAAGGGGGAAACTTAGATAATTATTTCTACACAAATAAAGAATGGGTACAAAAATAAAAGGGATGTTTGGAATCATTATGATAATGTTGCTTATTAAAACACCATATTATTTCTTTATAATAAATTAGCTTGCTTTAGAGAAAAGTATTGTAGTTGGAATAAATAAAGAGAAAAATTTACAAAGATGAAAACGAAGATAAACAAGTAAATAAAACCATAATAGCTAGATAAATGACAGTGGTCCGGTTACTAATCACTTTTCACATTTAAAATCGCACAAGTAATAACAGAGATATTGTAGAAATAAGACATTGAGACAGGCAGACAGACACACTGAGAGACTGCTCAATTTTGAATAAAGCTTCGGATGTTACATTTTCTAACGCGTATTTGAAAAAAGTCAAATTGGCTTGACTCGATTATATTGGGTACTGCTAGAGAAGAGGGGAGAGAGAAAACTAAAATGTGGCCAAGCGTACGCTGCCATTTGAATAATATTTGTGAACCTAGTAGATTAAGATCAGCAGCAGAGCCTTGTCTGACCCATTGCCTTTGCGTCTGGACGGCGGCTATCAATCGTTGTGCCATTGATGGCTAGTTAATCTTTAATAGTGTGTGAAATATTCATTGATTGCGGTAAGACAAATGATTTATTGATATCTTTTATTATATGTAGAGGCCAGCCTAGATACGGCGCCCAAATATTTTGGTTGTACGACATTTGCCTTTGTGGAAGCATGCGACATACTAGGAGCACCGGCATGCCTAAGCAGACTTATAGAGGAATTAAATAGAATTGTATTTGAGTATTGAATATTGTCATAAATAAATATTACAACTGTAAGACCAGGAAATGCTGGCAGGCCTCAGTGTTTAATGAACACATGTAAACATGCCGAGGATGCTAATACAAAAGAAACGAAAACAAGATCATAAGAAGGAGAATTATATACTCCATCTGATTGTATGGAAGCAAATTAATGTTTAAAATGACAATGGCGTATCAGCTATATGGAAGCAGAATGAAATCACAGTAGGAAGTGAAGTTAAATAAGTTAGGGGCTGGTGCACTTGTTTTGCACACGAGGCTGACCCCACATCTTATTACAATTTGGTTAATTGTGGAAATTATAAGCCAGCATATAAAAAGGTGGGGATGTCCTTCTGTTACAGGGTTGCGGTGCCTGTTACGACTGGTGACAGGAAACCTGATGAAAACATTAGCGGAGGAAAGTGAAGGCCTCAGCTGAGCTGTATACTGTATTTGTTGGCCGGAGAAAGACTCCTGGGCTGAAGTTGAAAGAACTGCATTATTCTACATCTGATCACAGAAATAAGGTGAAAGTACCATAGCTGGGCAACCTGTCGGTTCATCGAGTACACAATTTCCACAAACGTGACCCAAGTTATGGGGCATGATGATACATATAGCCCCCCGCACTATTGACTTTCACTAATAAACATTTAGTATCTCAATCTGTGAATACACCTACAGAAACATTTTTATATTACCAGAAAGAGACAGAGTCCTCATTATTTATTTTGTATATGTAAACTACATTTTCTTCAGTTTTAAATATTCCTGTCCCAAAAGAATTGAGGTACAGGAAATTAAAAATTGTATAATACTGTTTTAACGTTCACAACAGTCTTACTGCATTCAATTTCATCGAGTTACAGTTGTGTTTGTTGTGTTGTGCACAATATCACTACTCTTGCATTACCCTAGACACGTAGCCATAATAATACATCACAACTCTAAAAATACTAACCAGTGTGAGATCTCAGAGAGGTAGCGATAGGTCCCCTGAGAACACATCAATATCATCATCAACTATTAGACTCAGGGTCTTACATAGCTTGACCTCACACTGTGGACACGCACATTTATATTTTCTTTGTAACATCTATAACCTCTCCGGTGAATCACACCACAAGGCGCACGGGGGGGGGGGGGGGGAGGGGGGGGAAGAAACTGTTGAAAGACCAAATTAAAGAAGTGTGGTCGGTATGTGTTGCACACAACTTTTCCCCCAAATATGGCAGGTTTCAACCAGAAATTTTTGAGTAGACCGAGGAGCTAGCACACAGTCACGAAAAGAAAGACGGGAGTTAAAGGATATTTTTGGAAGCAGTAAGAGCTAGCCAGTTATATTAGGGCGCATGTCCAAATACAAAAGACCTTCAGGTCTGGATCGTGTCATTCAAGGACTATTGCAAAATGTCCTGCACTGAAGTAAGATACCAGAATAGCTTTTTAATCGTATAATAATTAAATTAATTTAGATAAATGTATAAAGACAGACTTGAAAACTATTTATGTTCTTTAAAATTTACTGACTGTTCTGAATTATACGTTCTTACAGTAAGATTTATTGTAGATTTGATTTATTTCAATATAATTTAGTAAATTTGGTTAATTAAGCTATTTGGAACAAAAAAATAGCCGAATAAAGCACCTGGATAAAGAACGAGTTAACTCCTTCCGTCCCATGCAGTTTTAAAATGTTACCCAGGCATCAACATGGATGCCATTGTTTTTAATCCATGGGTGGTGTTTTAAACGAGCAGTTAACAAATATGGTTATGAGAAAATAGCTCGTAATATTTATAAAACAGTCGAAAATTGGCCGAAGACTATATTCAAGTTTTGTAAGTCTTATCCACAACAAATGCATTTGTTCTGTACTGTGTAAAAGACAGACAGGAATAGACTGGCTATACCCAAACTGGCATACTATACTATTAAAAAAAATAGGCTGCTCTTGGGGGAATAAATCGCAACATGGCGCATCATACGGCTCTTGGGGCGGAAGGGTTTAGGCCACTCTTCACTGAATGCCTTCTACTGTTAAAAAAGAAGCGGTTAATCGGTTCTTTATCCATGTGCTCCACCAAGATTATTAGCTTTGGAGTCTGCCACTCTTGTCGCTTCCCGTGAAGGGAGTTGTAGTATGTGGCATGCGAAACAGGCGTCAAGGAAGCGTATCACCTATGCTTAGACTTACCATAATATTTTTTTCTCAAACCGGGACAGTTTCGAGAGTTTGCTCGAAACAGAAAGTGAGCACCTTCTATGTGATTTTAGAAAGAGAGAAGTATATTCAGCTAAGTACTTATTATTTAAAAAGGCTAAGTAATGGAGTGGTTAACTAAAAACAACAATTATGTAGTAATAATTTTTAATTACTCTTAACTGAACATAACTTATTATTAAAAAGTTATTAATATTTATTACTAGCGTGAACTTTCTTTAAAAATTCTTTGTTATTTTTAATCGCGTCGAAAAATTCACTACAATTTAGTTCACAATTAACTTTGCAGCGCAATAAAGCTTTTACAGTTGATTCAGCCATTCTACCTCTTTCTTCAGACCATACGTTATTCGTTATTGAGAATATCCTTTCAACAGGTGCAGATGTGCCTTGCAGGCTGAAAATGTATTCTATAATTTGGACAAGATTGGGCAATGAAATGTTCTTTTCTTTGAAATGACTAAATAGTTGTGTCCATTTTTCCTCACAACTTGTATTTTTCCAAATGTCATAGTTTGCAGACCAAAAACCTTTTGCAATCACCACTTCATCAAACAGTTCATCCAAGTTTATTGCACTATTTGCAAGAGTTTCATTAATTTTTTCACCTGATGCATCAATTTCAGACCATGTTAATTCATTGTTGTTTATCCAAATAAAAGATTCTGCTCCACCAAAACTGTTTTCCCATAGCTCAATGTAAGAAAGACATCGGTCATAAAATTTTGTAAACTCTTGTAGGATTGTATTAATATTAATACTTCCATTGTTTTCCAGTATTCTAAAAAGTTGTTTTGCTTCTTGGGGTATACATTTATAATCACGCCTTTCCTCAAGATTTTTTTCAATTTTCTAAGTTCACTGACAATATCAGTTGCACTTGCTTTTGTACTTTCCATAATCAAGGTAGATTTGTTAAACAATGTGAGTTGCCCTTGCACAAACCACAAATACATTTCACCACAATCATTACACTGACTAACAAAAAAAAACTTTTTTTTTCTTTCTCTAACATTTCTATGTTTTTCTGGTCAATTTTAATGCGCTGTTTTTAAATCTGCAAACCGTTTTTCTCTATCAGGTCGGGATCTCTAGAAATACGCAATTGAAGTTTTTTAACAAGGCATAAAGTATTATAACATCATTCATACAAGAAGTGTAACAGTTATGTAGGCTTGAATTTCTTTGCAGTCGACTTTCGTCGGTGAATGGCATGTGGTACATCGCGATGAAGCATCCAACAATAATCGGCAAGCATGGTCACACTCCACCGTCCTTGATAGCGTGATTCCATTACGGCGATATCTTGATGGAATCGTTCTCATGTTCATCGCTGACTTCGCCAAGTTTGTCAGGGAAAAAGTCAAGATGCGAATCAAGCAAATGGATTTTGAGGGACATGTTACAGCCCATAATTCTGTATGCATCTATGCACTGCTTAACAATATGCACATAGTCGACAGATTTGTGATTTCACAGAAAGTTATCGACGATTGATTTGAATGCCATCCATGCGCGAAGTTCACTACCATGTAACAAGTTCTCGAATTGTTTGTCTGCAATAACTTTCCTAATCTGAGGTCCTACAAAGATACCTTCCTTTATCTTTGCATCGCTAACTTGCGGAAACTTTTCTCGAAGATAAGTGAAAGCTTTGCTCGTTTTATCTAACGCTTTTACGAAATTCTTCATGAGCCCCAACTTTATATGTAACGGTGGTAAAATGATGCCGTCTTTGTTAACTAATGGCTCATGTATTACATTTTTATGCCAGAGCTGCATACGATCCCTGATAGGCCACACCTTTCTTGCATAATGTTCCTGTCTGTTGCGGCTGTCCCATTCACATAGGAAGCAAAAAAATTTAGTATACCCAGTCTGCATGCCCGTGAGAATTGCAATGACCTTTAGGTCTCCACAAATCCGCCATTGGTAGTCATTGTACTTTATTTTTGCCAAAAGTATAGCCATATTGTCATAAGTTTCTTTCATATGAACAGAGTAGGCGACTGGAATTGATGAAAATAAATTTCCGTTATGCAATAACACGGCTTTTAGACTAGTCTTGGAAGAATCGATGAAAAGTCGCCATTCGTTGACTATGTGCTCACGACCGAGGTGCACCATTAGACCGTTTACATCTTTGCAATAGCAAATGCCATCATCCATCTCAAAGTATTGAACAAGTTCTCTGTGTCTATGACGAAATTTAGATATCGGAGTATTGGGCGCTAAAAAGATTCCATTCTTTGAGTCGCGAACCGAGTAATTCCGCTTGTCCTTTGGTAAGAGCGAGATCACGTATTAGATCTGAAAGTTCTGAATGGTTACTTAAGTGAACACCATCATTCACCGGTATATAATCCGAGTCAGAATTAGTTTCTAAAGCAGGTAAACTATCACTTTCTGATGGTTCATTCACGTCCAACGGATATTGTTATGGTGGAACTGGGATCGGACACGTGATTGGATCATGAGGCACTGGTTTCGATACCGATTCTACAACTTCTAGAAGCCATATTTCGCTCAGAATTATTTCAAAATACAGTAACTATTTGAAAAATAGCGTAACATATGTCGTGCATCTTTTAGCAGTATAAAAAGTAGAATTATTTTGCATTTTATTAATTTTTAATAAGTTATATAGTAAAAATGAAACGGAGCAAATAACGGTTTCCCAAAAATATATTTATTCACAAATATCTTAAGAACCCGACGTGATAGAGATAAACGGATTTCAGATTTGAAATCAGCGCAAGAAACTGACCTAAGAACACTTATTCTTATATAAGAAAGAAAAATGTTGTTTGTCAGTGTTATCAAAGAACTGTTTTATCAACACTGGACAGTGTTCTTGTGAAATAAAATATGATTTCAGTCCCTCATAGATTTCAAGTATTTTGTCGATAGCTGGAAGTGGCGAAAGAAAACGGGTGTTGCCATGTTGAAGAACCTTTTTATGTCCGAACACCCACCATGAGCCACCGAGAATTCTGAAGAACACTGTTCGCATTTCACGTTGTCAATATGACCACAAACTTTTTTTTAAAAACGGGTAATCCTTTCTTAATTCGTCCGTAAATACACAGTTTCTTTTTGACATTTTGGGGGTTAAATTAATTTAATGTACAGTACAAAATAATCGCAAACAACACGTCGAAAACAAACACCGACTCGAGTAAATTACCTACGCAATCTGACAGAACTCAACTAAGATTGCGCATGCGCGGCGGCTGCGCAACTGACTTGCGACGCTGCGTACTAGGCCAGTGTTAAAGTCGGGTTTTCGTGTTGCCTAATTGCCATTTTCGAAGCTGCACTTTTTGACTTCGTGTATATTCGGCACTTTTTAATTTTTTCCAAATAACCGGGACAAAATGACAAACTGGCCGGGACAGTCCCGGTCAAACCGGGACGTATGGTAAGCCTACCTATGCTGGTTTTTTGAAGCGGTATATCGATGATGTACCGTACAGCATGATGTAAACATTGCCGATATTAGCGCGTACGAAGCACGTCCCGCCTGCATACGGAAAGCACCAGTGTCGTTTTGATGCATCGAGCCTCTTTCACAGTCGTCGCTGACATCAAGGTTGATTTTTGCCATCATAGTGATGTATCGATTGCTTAAATATGTAATGGCGGAACAACGTGGACATGTCTACTTACGATGTTTAGAACTAAAAGCTGTCCGAAATACGGTAGTCAGAATTATTAAGGATGGATGGGTTTGAAAAAAAATCGAAAAAAGGTGATTCGTCTTGCGAGGACAAAAGACAAAGAAAATAGTCTACCTTACGGCCACAAGGCCTTCGTCAGGAAAGGAAAGAAAGTAAAGGCTAGATAGGACACATAAAAACTAAATAAAATAAAAACTGGGTACTTCCCTGAAGGCAAGAACCGAAATTCTATCAAAATCGCTGTCTGTTGATGACCGCGTGGCTGAACAGAAAGCGACTTCCGCCGCCGGATGTACACAATGCATACTAAGAAACTAAAAAACGAAACCGGACAATAAACTACCCAACGTGATAAAAGTGGGGACTGGAAATAGAAGAGGACAGAATGAGTGGGAGATAAATAAATATGAAATTAAAAAAAAAAAAAAAATGTATATGGCATACAAATAGAAGAATAGGATAAGAGTGGAAAGAGTAAAATAGAGCAAGAGAGGAGAGGGACCTCAGACAAAGGTGTGAAAAGTGTTGAGACCGGCTGGTTTTAGACACCCCGTGCGGTGGATAAGACGGTTCTCAAGCTGTTCTCGGCTGGCAGTGTCAGAGGAACAGGATCGGATCGCTGTGAATTATTAAGAAAGTTTAGCCTATGCTCCACTTAAAACTGGTACCACTCTCTTCAGAATGCACTTTAGAAGCACACCTCTATGCAATAGTACCATTAAAACCAAAAAATAGTTAACCTTCAGTTCCAAAGGTTGTTATTGCCGGGAGTTGTAGTGAGGATAAGCTCTCACTGCAGATAAAATACTTCTATGGCACGCGCCTCAAACAGCCTCTGACAACCAAGTCCAGCTCCCGGCCTTCACGTGTGGCTCAATTTGAGCCCGGCGGAACTGTTTCCACTGACGGGAGAAGGGGCAAAGGCGAGCGACTGGCGCCTTAAAACCAGCAGCTTCGGGCAGATAGGGCTCGTGATCCTTGGTTGGTAGCTTATCTAAGAGAAGGAACTCTGAATTCAAACCACCGCTGCCTTGCGGGAATATCCATTTATGGAATTGGCTTCGGGAGTAAACCCTGAGGATAAATCCGGAGTCGGAGTCCCTAAGGCAGTCTAATGTTGATTCGACATTATTCTGGCAACTCCTGCGACATGGCTGGTACCAAACTGTATCGGCTACTGCCGTTCCTTTGGATCTACCGGCTGTGTGGAGAGGGGGAACATGCTGCATGGGCAACAGCTTGATCTCCATATAACTGTGCCCAAGCTCGCGCCCTGGAGAGGACACTCCAGCTTCACCCTATAGGTGTCGGCAAAACACGGGAAGTAGCAGTTACCGGTTATAAGCTTTTTGCCCAATTGGCGTAGGGCATGGCGCCAGGGGCTACTTCCGACAGTGGGAGAGGTTGTAGGATCTCACTGGACAGCTACCGCCCGCTTCAAGCTGGGCAGCCCCCAGTCAATAATGTGTTGTCCCGCCACTGTCTGCTTTCCCCATTGGGTGCATGGGGATTAGGGTCAAACCCGAACTGTGGACAGAAAATTTTGCACCAAGCAATTATCGAAATAATAAGAGAAGGAAGAACGTTGGGCCTAAATAATGTGCAAGAGCTAAGAGGAGTGGCGTCGCAACGAACAAACTGGAGAGCACTGGTTTCTGCCTCATGCGCCGTGTTTGGTGCTTAAAGAATTTATTATTATTATTAATTATCGAAAAAATAGAAATAAGCAAACTCTCAGATTGGGATGCTGGAACGTCCGGACTATGTTGACTGGACTATCCGAAAACCTACAGGATGTAAACGATGTAAGGAAGACAGCCATAATTAATGATGAGCTTAAACGACTTCAGGTGGATATAGCTGCACTTCAGGAAACGCGCCTGGCGGGCTCTGGAACGGTGAGCGAGAAGGACTACACATTTTATTGGCAAGGGAAAGATCTTAATAAAGCTAGAGAACACGGAGTAGGTTTTGCGGTCAAAAAATCGCTAACTAAAATGGTTGAACCAGGCGAGAATGGATCAGAACGCCTGTTAACGCTCCGCCTGCAAACTAGCACAGGTCCCATCACCCTTGTCAGTGTGTATGCTCCTACTCTGTACTCTGCCTCAGAAGCTAAAGATGAGTTCTACGAGAATCTAACAGCAATTATCAAAAGCATACCTAGGCAAGAACAGCTTGTTCTCCTTGGTGACTTTAACGCTAGAGTGGGTGTTACGGGCTTCTCGGGATCCCAGTATGTTCTGGGTGCTTCGATGACTTCTAGTATTTGAGGATGACCAAGTTATTATATTCGTATTCAGTTTATAGAGTCAAAGTCCCTCGGGTTCTTATCACTTTTGTAGGATTCCGTAATACTGTCCGTTGGTATCGATAATGTCTGCTTAACCCTTGTGATTCATTATGTGCTGAATGTGTTTCATATTAAATTCGACCCTTGACTGACCTGTATTAGTCTCTTGTCTTATTAATTATATTGGCAGTGTGAGATGCAGCGTGTTAAGACATTAATCGTCACTGGTCATGATCAGTTGAGGATGAATAGCATTTAACTCAACTCCGAATACGATAGTTGATAACACTGTGATTTTGACGACTCAAAATATTTAATTAGTAATTTCATACCATGAGCAGACACCAACTACATGGGAACAAAAGTCACATCACATTCATGTACGATCTGTAAGAGTTCTCATTATTTCATAAGCACATGTTCACAATCTCTATCTAGAGTCCTGGTTAGAGGTCAGTTCCTTTTTAACGGCCAATGTCCTTTGGCATAAATTCAGAGGCTAACTAGACTTAACTATCCTGCTAGTCAGCAATACACTTATTATGCTAGGCTTACGTCTACTGCTAGTCGTTTAATATCCGTTACACTAGGCTTACGCTTGCCGCTAGCTGTACAATATCCATCTATACTAGTCTTACGCTATTGCTAGTAACAAAATGTTCCTTTGGCATACCACGCCAGGCTAATCTGCCATAATTATGCAAACTGCGTTATTCCTACTACGACTTACGTTTGGTTCAAGAAATACACTGCTCAAATGGCTTCCCAGCCACACAATTAAAAGGTGGACTACGCCACACACTTTCCAGTGGTTATACCACACAATATAAGTGGCAATGGCCACACTTCTAAACACACTGCCGTCAAAACCCACAAGTCGAATGTCCTTACAAAGACACACGCGTCATGCATAGAGATATGCATACTACGTCGTTAATATATATTCAATTGCGATGTTCCACGGTGCAGCAATCCGAGTTGGCCAAACTCAAATGCTTGCACACATGCAACAATCATCGACATCGGTCGATGAGATATATCTCTATTCGTTTGAGGTGTTCCATGATACAGTCATTCGGATCGTGCACAAATCCAAATGCCTGTAGACATGAAACAATCATCGACATCAGTCGCGGAGATATAATCGTTTGAGGAATGCGCCATGCTGCAGACATGAAGCAATCCTCAACATCATCCCCCTCACTTCCAAACGTGACACTTGTGGCACGGATGATAGTGATGGAGAAGACGCCCGTCTCCCAAACATATCAATATTAGTACTACCTACTTATAAGTATGATAATCATTAAGTAGACACATTAAATTTTATGACATTAATAATAGCACTTGTCAACATGGTGACTAAAGAGTTAATTCAATTTCTTCTCAAAGACGTTGCGCGATAAAAGATCTGCCAAGTTATTGTCTGAGCCAGCAATAGGCAGAATCGTAAATGAAAATTCTTGAATTAACAAATACCATCTGTGTATTCTAGCGTTACGCATTGTTCTAGCTGTTATGTAAGTAAGAGGACTATGGTCTGTCATAATGTAAAAGTGCGTGCCGATGAGATATCTTGACAGCTTCTCCAGGCACCAGACCATAGACAGGAGCTCACGTTCCCCTGTCGCATACTTCTGTTCAGCTGGAGTCAGTTTCCTCGACACATAGAAACATGGATGGAGTGTTTCCTTGTAACATTGCAGCAAACAACCACCCATGGAGTAGCTCGAGACATCTGATTGGAGTATGAATGGAATACGTATATTCGGTAATAACAAAATAGGTGCATTGCTAAATAATTTCTTAATTGTTACCAAAGCGCTTTCGCAATCTTTGTCCCAACGTACCTTATTAGGACTACCTTTGGTCAACAGTGCGGACAAAGGTGTAGATAGTTGTGCGAAATGCGGGATGAACTTATGGTAATAGTTTATTAGGCCTAAAAGGCTTCTAACTTGTTTCTTAGTAGAAGGGGTAGAAATCTCAAGAATTCTTTTGACTGTATTGTCGTCAGGATACAGTTTGTGGTTACCTATTCGGTGACCAAGAAAAGAAATTTCCTGACAACCTATTTGGACCTTTGAAGGTCGCACAGTCAAACCATGCATACGTAACGTATGTAGAAGGGAAGTTAAACCATCAATATGGTCTTCCCACGAGTCATGAAATAGGCAGATGTCATCGATGTACGTGATGACATCTTTACGATCGCCAAGAAGGCGGCGCATCATGCGCACAAACGTCGCTGGCGCATTTACCAACCCAAAACACATATAATTCCATTGGTAGAGCCCAAAAGGAGTTGTGAAAGCTGTGTAAGGTTTGGCATTTTCGGCAAGAGGAATTTGCCAGTAGCCTTTAGAGAGATCTAGTTTGCTAAAGAAGGTAGCATTAGATAATTCTGACAAAAGATCATCTAAAAGTGGCATAGGCTCACCGTCTGTGATTGTAATTTTGTTCAATCGCCTAAAATCAATACAAATGCGTAAAGAATCATCCTTCTTTTTAACAATCACCATTGGGAATGCATATGGTGATTCCGAAGGAGATATCACACCTAAACGTATCATCTCCTTTAACTCTTTTTCCACCCTATCTTTGTGGTGTAAAGATATAGGATAGGGTCTAAGTTTGATAGGTTTATAATCAGTAAGAGTAATATCATGGGATATAAGCGATGTCTGACCTGGAAGGTCGGTGAGAACATCATTGAAAGAAATGAGAATATCCCGAACTTGATCTTGTTGAGAAGAAGACAGTGAAGAAGAAATAGTCACGTCTTCCAAGATTCAGATGATTGCAAAGAAGGTAGTTGAAATTGTAAAGGGATAGACGAAGTAGTATCTTCTTCATGAACAACTGCAAAAGAAGCAGTATGATGTGAAGAATCATCAATAGAGTTAATGACAGGAATTAATTCCTGTGGTCTTTCAACTGCTAATTTTAGCATGTTGACATGGAAGGTTTTGATTTTTCCTCTAACGTTTACCGAGTAGTCAACATCTGTGACTTGTTTGATAATATCAAATGGACCTTGCCATGATATCAGTAATTTGTTATCGTTATGAGGTAGCAACAACCAAACTTTTTCCCCTGGTTTAAATGATCTTAATATTCTCTTTTGATTATGTAATAATCGTGATCGTTGAGTGGCTTATTTAATACTCTGGGATGCATAAGTGCACGCATCGATGATTCGTTGTCGGAGATCAATCACTAACTCGTAGCTGTTTCGAGTGGCTGTATCAATTGACGCTCCAATCAACAAATCTTTGAGTATCATCATTGGTCCGCGCGGATTCGAACCATAAACCAATTCGAACGGAGACCACCCCGTGCTCTCGTGGGGCACTTCACGAAAAGCGAAGAGGGCCGCCGGCAGAAGCCGATCCCATTCACGAGGGCATTCTTCAGTTATCTTAGATAACATCTGTTTTAGAGTGTTATTGTAGCGCTCGCACACACCGTTTGATTGAGGCCTATACGCACTACAAAACGAGTGGTGAACAGATAGCATGGATTCTAAATCCCTCATAATGTTGGAAGTAAATTGTGATCCTTGATCTGACAAAATCTCTTCCGGAAAACCGATTCGACAAAATATCGAAAATAATGCATCAGACACAGATGCAGTTGTGATGGTTTTCAACGGTATGGCCTCTGGCCAACGCGTGCAAAGATCTACGCAAGTTAAAATATAACGAAATCCATTATTTGAAACAATTGATAACGGACCCACTATATCTACTGCTATCTTTTTGAAAGGTCTCTCAGGCACGTCCGTAATCTGTAAGGGTGCCGTATGGAACCTGCCCTTACGTGCTATACCTTGGCATGTTGTACAAGATTTGCAGTATAACTTTGTATCTTTATTAACCCCAGGCCAATAAAATTGTGACGTAACACGAAACAATGTTCTTTTGATCCCCATATGCCCTGCCATAGGGGAGTCATGACCTGTTTGTAGGACCAATGGTCTGTATTCTTTAGGTACTATCACTTGATGTATAATTGTTTTGCCATCATCATAATATCTAGTGAGTATTGATTTCTTTATCTTGAACCATTGTTTAGCCCCTCTTGTGTATTTAATAGTTTTTTGTTCTGCTCGGCTAAACAATCCTTGTAAAGTTGGGTCACTCTTCTGTTTTTCTGCAAAAACAGAAGGTGAAACAGTGCCAACTTGAGACATAATTGTATCTATTATAGGAGGAGGTGGTGTAGCCATATCCGTAGCTAACTGTTGTGCTCTTGTTACAACAGCATTTGCCACCTGTGGGTGAGATTCAACCCACATTGCAATCTCCTCAGGAGTGCAATCTTTAACTCCTGGTATGTTTCCTATTATAATTTCAGTTATGGGTGCTCTCAGGCCGCAGGCATAGACAGTGCCTGTGTAAAAAGGAGTATCAATGTATACTCGTGCCACAGGGAAAGTTTCTATACTCCCACCAAATGTGACACACTTAACTGATTTGCCTGTAAAAGCAGAGGGCTCGATAAGCGAGTGCTTTATGCCTATGGTTGAAGACCCTGTGTCCCGTAAAACTCTCACTACCTTACCATCCAATATTCCGGGATGAAATGTAAGATAACCGACATTTACACATGCCGACATTGTTGGCATACAATGACCACAATCAAGTGTAATTGTAGATTTTAATCTGTCTTTCGACTGACACTCATAACATGTATCATTCATTACCATACATGCGTTCGCATGATCATTATCATCATTACCTTTTTCCTTTTTAACACTGCAACTATTTGCATGTCTCTGTTTATTTTTGTCTCTCAACGGAGATCTGGCATTACCTTTGTTATTATTGACTGACTTTTTATTGCTATAATAAAAATCAGTAGAGTCATCCTTCCTGGCATCTCTACCATAAGATGATCTCTGCTTATAGTATCCTTTTTTGATGTGAACCATCATAATCCCTGCCTCTGTGATACCCACGATCATGAGGTGAATATCCTCTATAACCTCGTCGATATGAATTCGAAGGCGAGCGATGACGACGGAAGTTATAAAAACCTTTGTCGGATTGATAATAATCTGAACGACAACGTCCATCAAAGCTCTTCGATCGAGGTCTGTGATCATGTTGTACCGCGCATACAGGCATAGGATCTCGAATAGTCGATCTATGAAGATCTTTATTCTGATGTGCGGTTTGATACTGTCTTCCGAGTTTTTCATACTCATCAATAGAATTAGGATGTCTGTAACTGTCTTTTTTTCTTGTTGAGGTGATCACTGGCCCAAGACAGTTTACATGTTGTTAGATGTGTAGTGCGAGCGTATGATGAGTTGAGTGTGGGTGCGAATGAAGACGCGAATGTGTTTAGGCTCGTATAGATGTAGATCCTGCAACCCATACTCTCACATGCAGTAATCAAGGATGCTTTGACACTGCAGGCATGTTTCAAGACATTTATTGACGGGAACACACATAATATCAACAGGAACAGTCAGTGTAACAAGGTCATGCTGACCTGACATCGATAGGTATACATTTGGCATTCAAAAAGGTAAACATCAGAATAGACGTGCATGGTCAATAGCAAAGTTCTTCAATAATGACAGTTCGTAGCGTCGCCCTTGGCGTCTCTGACTAAACGCGTCAGATGCCTTAGTTACCTTGACACACAGGTGCAACTTGGCACTCCCTGCCAATTGCACATATCAGGCTGTAGTATAATAGCCGGAAGCACAGGCCTCGTCCTAACGTCGGCCGTGTACTTCTGTTAAATAGGTTATCACCAACCCTGCAGTAATACTTATTGTAGATAGAAGTTCCGCCAATCTGCGGCTCCCACAATATATCTTCGTCACTGGATTTCTGGACAATATAAGACTAACAGTCTTGGATGGCTACCTCGAGCACAAATATATAAGTTCTGAAATGGCGGATCCGTGAACTGCTGTTCACCCTAGGTAATCCTTTACATGTTCTGCCACCGAAAAGCGTAATAATGCATAAAGGTCGGTATTACCTGGTAAATGAATCCTCAGAACTACACAAGGAATTCTGTCGTCATCCCGACGCACAGAGATTCACTGGGGAAAACTGCCATAGCAGTTACTTCGAAGATTCTCCCCGAAAAACAATGGACTCTTGGTCCCTTCAGAAAAACAGGACCTCCCGGCTTCCCGGAAGTATATCTCACTCCCGCTTAAAAAACCTTCCCATAGGCCCACGCCGAACTGTCAACCTCTGACCCTAAAGGTCAAACACAATGAATGAATAAACAAGGGAAGACAACCCCTAATCAACCTGACATCGCAGGTAAAGACACAATTATACTTATGATACAAACATAAGCAAATAACTTGACAGATGACTCCGTCGAAAATGACAGCAACATTACTACCACCCCCCTGTAAAAAAAAAAAATGCAATTTTTTTTTTTAATATGTTCATGAGCAAGATAGCACCAGTATCACTTCTGTGCTCATGCAAACAATGAACCTAATATCAGGTACAATAGAAGAGGGTACAAATCATCTCCCAACATAGGAGAAAATATTTCCTTTAAAAAAAACAAACTAAGGGATACCATTCAAGAAACCTAAGTTGCTGGCAATACCAATCATATATCAAACATTACTAAATAATATAATCATAGCAATATACAAATGTCAATGCTATTTTAGCAACATATCACTGATGGATGGACAAAATGAAATTTGTTAAATTATCTAAACATCATCCAAATACATTTGTATTACAACATATTATGATATTAAGGACAGACCTAAGTCTGAAAATATATCAGGAAAAACTAGGACACAAGATTTAACTGGAATCATGTGGGCATCTAGACAATATGTCCGCCATCACATTATCCGAACCACGGATAGCTCGCACCGTGAAATGGAAAGGCTGAAGAGCAATAGCATAACGAGTAGATCTCGAGCTCTTCAAATCCTTACTTTGCATAGCCGTAAGAGCTTTTTGGTCGGTTTCCATAAAGAAATGCGCGCCCAGAAGGAACCTTTGTAGCTTAAGAATGGACCAAACCATAGCTAACAATTCACGGTCCAAAACCGAGTAATTCCTTTCTGCCGCATTCAGCTTCCTAGAAATATACATTACAGGATGCAGAGTTCCTGAATATTCCTGCATTAGTGCCGCTCCAATGCCAGTGGAAGAGGCATCACTACGAAGGACAAAAGTCTTATCAATCGTCGGTAGTCTTAAGATAGGATGAGATGAGAACAAATTCTTAACCTGATCCAATGAAGATTGGCATTCTTGGGACCAACGCACCATATTAGGAGAACCTTTTTTCAATAACGTTGAAAGTGGTGCCATAATGGAGGACAGATTCTCAATGAATCTTCCATAGAATTGTATCAATCCCAAGAGACTACGCACTTGCTTTTTTGTCTTCGGAACCGAGATATTTAATATCTTTGAAATGTTTTGGTCCTCTGTCTTCAACAGACCATGACCAACTCGATGACCTAGGAAGGAAATTTCACTAAACCCAACAAAAGCTTTAGAGGGTTTAGCAGTCAAACTATGCTCACGTAGAGTAGATAGCAATTCCTTCAGACCCACATAGTGTTCTTCCCAAGTATCGCTGAAAAGACAGATGTCGTCTAAATATGCAATGACATCTGCACGATCTGATAGAATTCGTCGCATCATGCGCACGAAAGTCGCTGGGGCGTTCATAAGCCCGAAAGGCATAAAATTCCATTGAAACAGACCCCTAGGTGTCGAAAAAGCAGTGAGAGGTTTGGCGTGTTCCGTCAATGGGACTTGCCAATAACCTTTCGACAAGTCTAGTTTAGTAAAGAATTTAGCTTTAGAAAGTCTAATAAGTAGATCATCTAATAACGGCATAGGTTCAGCATCGAACTTCGTAACTTGATTTAATTTGCGATAATCAACGCAAAGACGTATGTTATTGTCTTTCTTTCGAACAATAACTATCGACGAAGAATAAGCTGAAGTGGATGGTTCAATTATTTGTAGTTGAATCATTTCATCCAATTCTTTCTCGACTTGTGCTTGAAAATGAATAGGTATTGGGTATGGTCTTACTCTGATCGGATTACGATCAGTAAGTATGATGTCATGTTCTATGACATCTGTGTGTCCAGGAATGTCGGTAAGGACATCCTGATATGATTGTAACGTAGAGGATACTTGACGTTGTTCCTCAAAAGACAAGTTAGAAGAGACTGTAACGTCTCTCCACGATTCCGTTGAAATAAGTGGAATCGTAGGAAGAGGTAAGTTCACGTCAGAAAAAATAGTTTCCTCATCCTGTATAACGGACAGGGATGAGATGTGACCATGTTGAACTGGAGAGTCGTCCGTCGCCTGGAAAATAGGCTGTAAATAGTCTGGACGTTCAATAAACTCTGTTAACATATTTATATGGAAGGTTTTATGCCTTCCATCCACATCGACAATATAGTCGACATCAGAAATTTTCGAGACTATAGTGTATGGACCCTTCCAAGAAATGAGAAGTCTATTCTCTCTTGAGGGCAGTAAGACATATGCTTTGTCTCCAGGACAAAGTTGACGTAGGCGTCTTTTCTTATTAGCAAATCGCCTAGCTTTTTCTTTCGCAAATTCGGAAGATGAAGTTGCTAACCTGCACGATTCGATAATCTTTTCTCTAAGAGCTATAACATATTCATATGACGATTGTGTATCATCGTCAATATTATCGGAAGTTATCAAATCGTGTAACAAGGACATTGGCCCGCGCGGTTGCGCGCCAAAGACAAGTTCGAAAGGAGAAAACCCTGTATGCTCGTTGGGAACCTCTCTATAGGCAAAGAGGACTGCAGGTAAAACCCTGTCCCAATCTTCAGGATGATCCTCCGTTATCTTGCCAAGTAAGTTCTTTAGTGTCCTGTTAAGACGTTCTACCAATCCATTGGACATTGGATGATAAATACTACTGAGAGACCTTTTAATGTCTAGCGTAGCCATTACCTGAGACATAACGTCCGAAATTAACTGAGTGCCGTGATCCGACAGTATTTCTCCGGGGAATCCCAGACGAGAAAATACGAGCCAAAGAGCATCAGCGATATCGACAGTTGATATGCTCTTCAGAGGAATAGCCTCTGGCCAACGCGTGCACATGTCCACGCAAGTGAGGATAAATTGGTGTCCTCTGGCTGACTTAATTTTGAACGGACCAATGATGTCTATAGCCATTTTCTGAAACGGCCGAATCGGAATATCTGCAGCCTGAATAGGAGCAGCATGTCTCGGACCCCTAGACTTGACCTCTTGACAAATTTTGCAAGATCGGCAATAAATTCGGATGTCTTTATTCACGAATGGCCAAAAGAATGACGCAAGGACTCTAGTTTTAGTTCTGGAAAAACCCATGTGTCCCGCACACTGAGAATCGTGTGCATGCCGAAGAATTAAGGCTCTCATACACTTAGGCACAAGAATTTGCGAGTGCATAGACTTGTCCGAGTGTTGTACCATTCGTACCAATATACCATTCTTCATAGTGATATACGATTTGTGATTCGTATTTTGATTGGGATCCCCTTTCTTTGCAAGAAGGAAGTATTTCTTCAAAGAAGGATCCTCTTCTTGACGTTTAACAAACGAGTCATGGGAAATCACCAAGTGCTCGTCTTGGCTATCAACTTCATTACTATTATAAGATGAAGTTGGGGGATTAAGAGCTTGAGCTCTTGTCACCACTGCATTGACCGTTTGAATGTTTTTTTTTCTTCCCAACTAGAAATTTGTTGCGGGGTGCATTCCTTAACCCCATGAATACGACCGATTATAAGATCCGCAATAGGATTAGGAAGAAGACATGCATGGACATCTCCTGTGAAGAAAGGAGTGTCAATCCTAATAATAGCAGTAGGATAGCTTTCCATAGTACCACCAAATGTAACACATTTGATTGTTTTTCCCGTGGCACAGCAAGGATCTATCAGAGACTCCTTAACCCCGACGGTAGTACATCCCGAATCGAAAAGTACTGAGACTAGCCTATCATTTATTAGACCTTTATGTAAGATGAGAGATCCTCTCCCATCATGCGCAACTGTAGCAGGTAGAGCAGGAAGAGGGTGACCACAACTTAGCGTAGATACAGTTGATGAGTCAAACAATGTTAAGCATTGGGGGCATTCAGTTGCTCTCCCAAAATCGAAAGCACAACCAGTGATAGCCCTAGAGTTACCACTATCATTTACTGTATTACAGGCTCCATCAAACTCTTGTTGCGCAGAGTTTGCCTGTTGGTAAGGTCTTTTTTTGTTAAACCTAGGTCTACCTCGATTATCATTTCCCCTGTAATTATTTTGACTATCATTTCCCCTGTAATTATTTCGATTATCATTTCCCCTGTAATTGTGATCATATTGTCTATTGTAATCATCATTCCGGTTTGAATCCCGGTTTCTAAATTCACCATCGTCATAATCTTGACGTCGAGAATGATTACCTCGAAAATTTGAATAGTTATTATTTGGATAGCCTTTACGAAAGTGTCTCAAATTATTACCACTAAAATTACGAGAACTACCATCTTGTCTCCACTGCATAGACGAAGAACCATCATGTGTTGGATTACTCCGCTTCTGAGTGTAATTTTGATTACTTCCCCTATTCCAATTTTGTTGAGCACCCTGAAATTTTTTTCTGAAATTAGGGCCATATGGTGTTGCCGAAGCAGCTGGCAACCCTTCTTTCACTTTAGAATTGCTAACTGTAGCATGGGGATGTGCTGTGGCATACTGACAACAGTATTCCTCCATTTCTTTTAAGTTTTTAGGCTTACGCTCATGAAGGAATGCAAGAAAAGAATCATTAACAGATGACAAAACCTTATCTCGCAATAATAAGTCCATTAGACCTTCATATGTTTTCTCAATCTGAGACAACTCAACCCATCGTGTAAATGTACGACGTATCTTTGTAACAAAATCAGAGAAATCTACTCCATTTTCTGGCAACATTGTCCTAAAACGAAGACGATAGTCTTCTTGTTTTAATTGGTATTTCTTTAGTAATGCTGCCCTGACAACATCATAATTAGTCCTCTCATGTTCGTCTATTGTCATAAGAGTAGTCACTGTGTCACCTGTAAAAAATGGCATCAGTTGTTCAACATATTTTTCCTTTTTTATGTTATGCGTATCGCACAAAAATTGGAATCTATCTAGATAATCTGCTACGTCATCCTTTAAAGGATTGAAATGAGGCAATTTAATCCTACTAACAAACTCCTTTGTCGTACTCGAAGTTGTTTGCTGAGCACCCGTACTCGCCAATTTCAATTTCTCTAACTCCAAAATTGCGAGTTTTTCATCAAGTTCCATCTTCTGTTTTCTTTCCTCATGTTCCATTTTTCTAATTTCAGCCTCAGCAGCAGCTTGAAGTTTTTTTTCCTCTGCAGCAGCTTGAAGTTTTTTTCCTCTGCAGCAGCTTGAAGTTTTTTGTCTTCCATTTCCATCTGGAATTTTTTCTTTCATCAGCTGCAGCTTGAGCTTTCCTCTCCTCAGCAGCAGCTTGAGCTTTTCTCTCCTCAGCCTCTCTTTGATACCTTCTTTCTTCAAGTTCTAATCTTCTATTCTCAGCTTCTAGCTTCTTTAGTTCAGCTTCTGCTTTCAATTTAATTTCCTCTTTTTGTTTCTTTTCTTCTGACTTTAATGCAATGGCGAATTGAGCAGATGAATATTCTTCCAATTCTTTACCAGACTTACCAAGGGTCAACCCTTGCTGGATGAAGAAATCCAATGTAGACATTCTGTCTAATGAGATCAGAAACCTGAAAAAAAATTAAATAAATTACCTTATCCCACTTCAATGGGAGACAAGTCTGAAATGCTAGACTTGTATACTCACTTCACTTTATTTTACTGTCTCAATCTTTGTAGATAACAAGTCTTTTATCAAAGAACTTGTATAAATATCTTATATAATATTATTTAACAAACTCTATATGAAGAGTCTACCTTATCAATAATATCAAAACATGACCAAGTATGTGTATGTAGACTGTGCATGACAGTAATGTAGTACAACCAAAAAAAAATACAAAGACAAAAATACAAAACAATACAAATGGCAACACTGTTTTAACCAAAAATGTGTAGAGAAATACACAAGAAAGGAGAGACCTACAGAATACAAACAAAACAAATCGACAATCAAAACTGAAAAACAGACAAAATATTACAAAAACAACGTTAAGTACAATTACATCACAGCTAACATCAATAGCGACCAATTGTCACTAGCAAATTTCCAAATTAAGAAAATTTGCACCTACAGACCGCTTACAGTAAGCCTCGATCAAGTGGCATATTTACCGTAAGACCCACCAACCGAAAAACCCGCAGAAAAATACACAAAACAGTAGAAGTGACATAAACATATAGCAATCAATTTCAATGTGTTGCAGAACAAGTTCAGTCACAGCTGAAACTAAAATAAATTTCTTGCTCCTTGCGAACACAGAAACGAAATGTCAAACGCGCACTGAACGTCAAATCCACTGTAACATAAAGTGGTATTCACGAACCAAAGTTACTATGACCTTCTCAAATTAGGGCTTGCACATTGAATGTTTACAATTTCACGTACTGTTTACAGACACTTGACCTCCAACAATGTAGCTTGAATGCTCTGACCTAGAAAAGTCTGTTGTTGAATGAAACGTGTAACAACCCGCAGTACTCTTTACAATAGGAACCCGCCTTCTATGCAGTTATGGTCCACGTAGCAAATGCCTAGATGTTACCTTCAGTACATGTCTTGTTATAGTTTATGTAGCATTATGATATAAATGCTCGTACTGTTTATTTGGGTCAACCGTTAATGACCTATATCTGTCCTGTTGTAGCCAAAACTTGCAAGTGTAGAATTAGCGTTGTGTTACGGCTGTCCCGTGTGTAGCTTAGACCCACAGATCAGAAGTGTAATGTGTACTTGTCCTTCTTGTAACTTTCTCGACAAAACTGGAGACATCATACATGTAACAGCCAACCAGGAATGTAAATTTCTGGATCCATAAATGTCAACAATAATGTCAAATGCTCGCTCTGTTCTTTTTAAACCCACAGATCTGGTCCATCAGAAATGTAAGTTTCTAGGCCACATTGGCGACAAGAAATGTATCATAAGAGCCCACGTAACTGGTCCACCAGAAATGTAACTGTCTTTTTTTCTTGTTGAGGTGATCACTGGCCCAAGACAGTTTACATGTTGTTAGATGTGTAGTGCGAGCGTATGATGAGTTGAGTGTGGGTGCGAATGAAGACGCGAATGTGTTTAGGCTCGTATAGATGTAGATCCTGCAACCCATACTCTCACATGCAGTAATCAAGGATGCTTTGACACTGCAGGCATGTTTCAAGACATTTATTGACTGGAACACACATAATATCAACAGGAACAGTCAGTGTAACAAGGTCATGCTGACCTGACATCGATAGGTATACATTTGGCATTCAAAAAGGTAAACATCAGAATAGACGTGCATGGTCAATAGCAAAGTTCTTCAATAATGACAGTTCGTAGCGTCGCCCTTGGCGTCTCTGACTAAACGCGTCAGATGCCTTAGTTACCTTGACACACAGGTGCAACTTGGCACTCCCTGCCAATTGCACATATCAGGCTGTAGTATAATAGCCGAAAGCACAGGCCTCGTCCTAACGTCGGCCGTGTACTTCTGTTAAATAGGTTATCACCAACCCTGCAGTAATGCTTATTGTAGATAGAAGTTCCGCCAATCTGCGGCTCCCACAATATATCTTCGTCACTGGATTTCTGGACAATATAAGACTAACAGTCTTGGATGGCTACCTCGAGCACAAATATATAAGTTCTGAAATGGCGGATCCGTGAACTGCTGTTCACCCTAGGTAATCCTTTACATGTTCTGCCACCGAAAAGCGTAATAATGCATAAAGGTCGGTATTACCTGGTAAATGAATCCTCAGAACTACACAAGGAATTCTGTCGTCATCCCGACGCACAGAGATTCACTGGGGAAAACTGCCATAGCAGTTACTTCGAAGATTCTCCCCGAAAAACAATGGACTCTTGGTCCCTTCAGAAAAACAGGACCTCCCGGCTTCCCGGAAGTATATCTCACCCCCGCTTAAAAAACCTTCCCATAGGCCCACGCCAAACTGTCAACCTCTGACCCTAAAGGTCAAACACAATGAATGAATAAACAAGGGAAGACAACCCCTAATCAACCTGACATCGCAGGTAAAGACACAATTATACTTATGATACAAACATAAGCAAATAACTTGACAGATGACTCCGTCGAAAATGACAGCAACAATGTCTTTCCTGTAAAAATGCTTCTAATTCAGTGCTGCATGCGGATAAAACTTT
This sequence comes from Oreohelix idahoensis, assembly GCA_024509875.1. Lineage (NCBI taxonomy): Eukaryota > Metazoa > Mollusca > Gastropoda > Stylommatophora > Oreohelicidae > Oreohelix > Oreohelix idahoensis. The sequence continues at coordinate 215,988 of JAMPIV010013132.1, forward strand.
ATCTCGCAGCATGAGATCTATAACACCTTCAGATGTTTTATTTATACCTGATAAATCAATCCATCTGCTAAGGAAATGTTTAATAGATGCAATGAATTCACCAAAATCTGCATCCTTGCTTGGTTTTGCAGCATGAAAGCGATCTCTGAATCCAGACTCAGTTAACTGGAAACGTCTTAGTAATACCTCTTTTACGACATCGAAATCGCTTCTGCTCTTTTCATCAAGACTCATGAAACATTTAAGTGAGTCACCAGTCAAAAAATCAAGTAAAAGACTGCTCCATCTTTCCTTGGGTATGTTCAGAGCTGTGACCTTGATGATGAATCTAGATATGAAAGAGTCAACACAATCGCGAGTCTGGTCAAAATGTGGCATTTTTAACTTAGGATAAAAAATATTTGTAGCAGCCGCAGTCTTAGTCTGTTCAGACTGCACTTTAGCTAATTCTAAAGCTTTTTCTTTTTCAGCCTGAAGTTTTAATGTTTCCATTTCCATGGCATTTTTATGTGCTTGATCCAGTTGCATAAATTCCATTCTCCTTAATTCCATTTCTTTATCTCGTTGTTCTCTGTCTTTTTCTTGTTGAGCTAATTCTTTATCTCGTTGTGCCATTCTTTCCTTCTCAAATTCTCTGTCTTTTTCTTGTTGAGCTAATTCTTTTTCTCGTTGAGCTATAGTCAGTCGTTCTACTTCCATTTTCATGGATATTTCTTTTTCCTTCAATTCCCTTTCTTGGGTTAATTCAAATCTCCTAAGCTCATCAGCTCGTTTAGTGATTTCGCGCTGTTCCATTCTTTCCAGACGCGATAAATATTCATCATATTTTGTATCTGCAAAACTTTGTAGTTCCGCCCCTGATTTTCCATAACTTTTTCCAATATCAATGAATTCCTGTAGTGTAGACATGATAATAGGTTTCTGAGTACCTTCAATAGTCTATAATATACACCAGGATTATAGAACTCGATATAATATGTACATGAATATTAATCAATAACAAACAAGTTACAAGAACATGTGACAAAGACAGTGAAAACAATCAAATGATTTACAATGAAATGATTTTTCAATTATACAACAACACTTTACACTTATAAAGTAAATAAAGAAGACTTATAAACAGTAATGAGTAAAAGAAAGAAAAGAATTTACATTACAAAAATATAACAAGACAAGTCGTCTTAGACAAACGTGTAGACAAAGAAGTTTTAGATCACACACGACAACGATTGTCAACAGTACTGAAAGTAGGTTATGTAAATAAAGAGGACGTAACTCAATTGACGAAACTGCTAATCACACAAAATATGGTTATAATACTAACTGAAGAAACATTTATTCCCTGACTCAAAAGAAAAAATATAATCAGTCAGATCCTCAGTTAGTAAAATAAGCATGCAAATCTAATAGAAGTTAACATTCACTGAAGCTTTCCTGGGAAAATTCCAGTCAATATTAAACAATACGAATATACGAATATACGAAAAACATGAATGGGGAAACACAGATGATAGTAAAAAAGTAAGTCAAGTGATGATGAACTGTAGACCAAAGATAATACAAGGACAATCTGATAATGTTCAAGCGCTCTAGTAAAATCAAGAACTTATCTGTTTAGTTGTCACTCTGAGAAATACATGAATGCATGTAATTCTAATCCTAGTTCCGCAACTTGTCTTCAACAGCTGAGGTCCATTGATGGTAGACCTTGACCTTCGCAGCAGGGTAACCGTTTGAACGTCTTGCTTCGGTCTTCGAATGTAGTTTCTTCAAACGATCTGCGTCGCAGCTTCAGATGAATTTGATGAAGAGATACATTCTCCACTGGTTCAGGTTCTTGAGTGGAAGATTACCGTTCTATCTGCGTGAATCAGTCTCTTTGATGGAAGAAAAATTTCAGATTCTCAAGCAATGTTGTCTGCTAGAGTTGACGGCATCGATGTAGTGACGTCACTTTCTGTCCTGCGCATTTCAGTTGCCGGTTAGGCTTGAAAGAATGATTTTGCCTTCATAACGTTCATCATCAGTTTGACTTTATTCGATACTTGAAGGGGGGAATCCAGTATTCACGAAATCCAGACACTTTCTGACACCAGAATGTTACGGGCTTCTCGGGATCCCAGTATGTTCTGGGTGCTTCGATGACTTCTAGTATTTGAGGATGACCAAGTTATTATATTCGTATTCAGTTTATAGAGTCAAAGTCCCTCGGGTTCTTATCACTTTTGTAGGATTCCGTAATACTGTCCGTTGGTATCGATAATGTCTGCTTAACCCTTGTGATTCATTATGTGCTGAATGTGTTTCATATTAAATTCGACCCTTGACTGACCTGTATTAGTCTCTTGTCTTATTAATTATATTGGCAGTGTGAGATGCAGCGTGTTAAGACATTAATCATCACTGGTCATGATCAGTTGAGGATGAATAGCATTTAACTCAACTCCGAATACGATAGTTGATAACACTGTGATTTTGACGACTCAAAATATTTAATTAGTAATTTCATACCATGAGCAGACACCAACTACATGGGAACAAAAGTCACATCACATTCATGTACGATCTGTAAGAGTTCTCATTATTTCATAAGCACATGTTCACAATCTCTATCTAGAGTCCTGGTTAGAGGTCAGTTCCTTTTTAACGGCCAATGTCCTTTGGCATAAATTCAGAGGCTAACTAGACTTAACTATCCTGCTAGTCAGCAATACACTTATTATGCTAGGCTTACGTCTACTGCTAGTCGTTTAATATCCGTTACACTAGGCTTACGCTTGCCGCTAGCTGTACAATATCCATCTATACTAGTCTTACGCTATTGCTAGTAACAAAATGTTCCTTTGGCATACCACGCCAGGCTAATCTGCCATAATTATGCAAACTGCGTTATTCCTACTACGACTTACGTTTGGTTCAAGAAATACACTGCTCAAATGGCTTCCCAGCCACACAATTAAAAGGTGGACTACGCCACACACTTCCCAGTGGTTATACCACACAATATAAGTGGCAATGGCCACACTTCTAAACACACTGCCGTCAAAACCCACAAGTCGAATGTCCTTACAAAGACACACGCGTCATGCATAGAGATATGCATACTACGTCGTTAATATATATTCAATTGCGATGTTCCACGGTGCAGCAATCCGAGTTGGCCAAACTCAAATGCTTGCACACATGCAACAATCATCGACATCGGTCGATGAGATATATCTCTATTCGTTTGAGGTGTTCCATGATACAGTCATTCGGATCGTGCACAAATCCAAATGCCTGTAGACATGAAACAATCATCGACATCAGTCGCGGAGATATAATCGTTTGAGGAATGCGCCATGCTGCAGACATGAAGCAATCCTCAACAGTGGGTGCCGATAATGTTTCATGGCCTTCATGTCTGGGCAGGTTTGGTATTGGCAAGATGAATGAAAATGGACAACGGCTCTTAGAGTTGTGCGTCCACCATGACCTCTGCGTGACCAACACCTACTTTCAGACAAAACCCCAGCATAAGGTGTCATGGAGACACCCACGATCCAAGCACTGGCACCAACTTGACCTGATTCTCGTCAGAAGGCCACTCCTCAGGTCTGTGCTCTCCACGCGCTCGTACCATAGTGCAGACTGTGATACAGATCACTCCTTGGTTTGCTGCAAAATCAGAGCACAACCAAGAAAACTCTATCGTGTCAGACATGAAGGGAAACCACGCATTGATACCAGCAAGATGTCAGACCCTTTCATGATCGCTCAATTCACTGCGACCTTCGAGAAAGTGCTCAGTAGCCCTCAGCATGGTGATACTATTACAGAGAACTGGGAGCATCTACGGAACACCATTCAAAGTACTGCACTTGCCACCTTTGGTAAGAAAACAGCCAAGTCAAATGACTGGTTTGATGCTTCATCAGATGTGATGGCACCTGTCATCGAAGCTAAGCGCAGTGCTATGAATGAATACAAACGTTCACCGAGTGCCAGAACCCTACAGATCCTGAGGGCTACGAGAAGCAAAGTTCAACAAACTGCTCGACGCTGTGCAAATGACTACTGGCTCCAGCTCAGTGAGAGCATCCAGATCGCAGCGCAAACAGGCAACATTAGACAAATGTATGACGGTATAAAGAAAGCACTTGGCCCCCATAAAAGTAAGACGGCACTGCTAAAAACCATCAGCGGAGAGAAGCTAACCGATAAGGGTAAGCAGATGGAGAGGTGGGTCGAGCACTACTCTGAGCTTTACGCTAGAGACAATACCGTTACGCCTGCAGCCCTTGATGGTGTCAACAGTCTGCCAACTATGGAGGAGCTGGATGCCGAACCAACATTAGAGGAACTCAGCAAGGCCATTGATAGCTTGGCCTCTGGCAAAGCACCAGGCAGTGATGGGATTCCTCCTGATTTAATCAAATGCTGTAAGAGCACGCTATTACATCCCCTGCATAGGATGCTGTGCCAGTGCTGGGAAGAGACAACTATTCCTCAAGACATGCGAGATGCCAAGATTGTAACACTGTATAAAAAAAAAGGAGACAGAAGTGATTGCAATAACTACAGAGGCATCTCTCTTCTTAGTATTGTTGGTAAGGTTTTTGCCAAAGTCATCTTAATGCGACTACACAAGTTAGCTGAGCGCATATATCCAGAGTCACAGTGTGGATTCCGAGCTGGCAGATCAACAACAGACATGACCTTCTCTCTCCGCCAGCTTCAGGAAAAATCAAGAGAGCAGAAAAGACCATTATATATCGCCTTTATAGACCTCACAAAAGCATTCGACCTGGTTAGTAGGGATGGACTCTTTAAAATCCTCCTGAAAATAGGCTGTCCTTCTAAAATGCTGGAAATGATAAAGTCATTCCATGACGGCATGAAGGGAACAGTCCAATATGCTGGAAGCACGTCACAGCCCTTTGATATACGAAGTGGCGTTAAACAAGGCTGTGTTCTGGCTCCGACCCTCTTCGGAATCTTCTTTGCCTTACTCTTGAAACATGCATTCAGAGATGCAACTGAAGGAATATGCCTTCACACTAGGTCAGATGGCCGTCTGTTTAATCTTTCAAGGCTGAAGGCAAAAACAAAAATCAGAAGGGTCACTATAAGAGACTTGTTGTTCGCTGATGATGCTGCAGTCGTCACTCAAAGCCAACAGGAGCTTCAGAGCTTGATGAATCGCTTCACTAAAGCATGCAAGGACTTTGGCCTCACAATAAGTCTAAAGAAAACGAATGTGCTGAGTCAGGATGTGGGTGCTGCACCAGTTATCACTATCGATAACTATGAATTGGCAGTGGTGCACCACTTCACATACCTAGGGTCTACCATCAATGACAAACTCTCACTGGATACAGAAATCGACAGCCGCATTGGCAAAGCTGCAGCTACCTTTGCCCGCCTCACATCGCGTGTTTGGGGAAACTCTAAACTCACAATGAAGACCAAAGCTGCGGTATATAATGCCTGCGTCACCAGCACACTCCTATATGGCAGTGAGACCTGGACGACCTATGCTAAGCAAGAAAGAAGGCTCAATACCTTCCATTTGCGGTGTCTACGCCGCATCCTCGGCATCTCGTGGAAAGATAAAGTGACAAATGTCGAGGTGTTGTCACGTGCTGGCCTTCAAAGTATGTATACGCTTCTTAGACAGCGCAGACTTCGCTGGCTTGGCCATGTTCGCCGCATGGATGATGGTCGCATCCCAAAAGATATCTTCTACGGACAATTAGCAGATGGCAAGAGAACAGTTGGGCGACCACAGCTGAGGTTCAAAGATGTGTGCAAGAGAGATATGAGGGCACTGGACATGGATCCAGCAACATGGGAGGATGAAGCTGCCGATCGCACTAAGTGGCGATGCTATTTACGGCGCCACCTCAGATTGGGCGAAGAGAGGCTCACACAAGAAGCAGAGGTGAGGAGAAAACGTCGAAAGGAGCACCAGGAAAATAAGCAGCTGAGGGATGTCACCTCAGGGGCGCATTCCCATAGTCAGTTATGACTGAAGGGGCTATTATTATTATTATTATTATAGTTAACCTTCCTAAAACGATTCACACTAAACCCGACTTGCAGTACAGTACATTCTTATTGAAAAATTTATGTAAGGCAGTAACGCCGTCAAAAATAGTTTCGTACTCCGGTAATGTGTGGAACACAATACCAGGAGAGTTTGAAGAGAAGTGCATTTCAAATAAAATTGCAAAACGTCCTCTACTGGTGTAAGATACCAGAAGAGCTTTTAAATCTTATAATAATTACATAAATTAAAATAAATGTATAAAAGAAAAATTTTACAAGTATTATGTTCTTTAAAATTTACTGACCGTTATAAAATTTACGTTCTTACAGTAAGATTTATTTTAGATTTGGTTTATTTCAATAAAGTTTAGTAAGTTTAGTTAAGTAAACTATTTTGAAAAAGGGGTGTAGTCCTGTCATTCAAAGTGGGATAATCACTTATATTTATTAAAGGGATATAATTCACAAAAGAAAATTTAATATATATCATTTTATATCTTTATAAATAAATTATTTAATGCAAATTCTGTAACGGTAGTCATGTCTAAATATAGGCTAAAATATTTTTGCGCTTTTGTCTGAATATACCAAAAAATTTCAAATTGTTATAAAAACTTTATTTGTGCTCAGAAACAACAACTGCAACTTTCCTAGCTACATCATGTGCAAATGGCTGTAGTTTAAAATAAAAGTAGTTTTAGAGGTTGAAGTTTACCAGAATTAGTGTTCATTGTGTAATTGTCTTTTCACTGAAATTTCTTTATGAAAATATGTAAAATGAACATGTTTTGTAGACTCAAGTGGAATGCGAATAAAGATTGAAAAAAAAAAAAAGATAAGTACAAACTGTTTTTCATGTTTTTACATTAAAAAGTTTTTTTTTTCATTCATTACTCTGTATGTTGCATTGCATGTTTAAAACCACTGAACAATTTAGGTAAGTGCATGATATAGAGGTTTCATTTCTCTACATTTGGATATAAAACACTTTATGTTATCTTTGTAAATAAAGTATTTAATGCAAAATCAGTAATGGTAGTTATGTTTGTAAATATATGCTTAAAAAATTTCAGCTAATGAAATGTTATTTTATGTTAAGGTTCATAACTGTTAAAAATTTCAATCTAAAGCCCTGGCTGGACTAAATACCGAAAAAATTATTAAAATAAAAAAGTTATAACAAAATACATTTTTTGCATATATAATTAGCTGATTTGTGACTGAACATACGCATTTGAAAAATTAATTTAAAATATTTTTAGGCTGAAAACTGCAATTAAAAAAAACACAGCATTAGGTAGAAAAATGGTGATACTAAACTGTAGCATCAATATTGTTAAAATGATAATTTTTAAACAAAATGCCAAAATATGGGTGAAACCTCCCCTTAAAATATGTGTGGGCTTTGTCTAAATATACCAAAATATTCCAGATTGTTATAAAAACGTTATTTGTGTTGAGAAACAACTGCAACTTTCTTACATTATGTGAAAATGGATGTAGTTTAAAATTAAAGTAGTTTTAGGGGTTGAAGTTTACCAGAATTAATTTCACATATTGATAAGTACAATTTGATTATCAATTTTTTTTAATTTTAAAATTTGTCTGCACTCATTACTGTATATGGTGAATGCATGTTTAAAACCACTGAACAATTTAGTTAAGTGCATGATATATGGGTTTCATTTCTACACATTTTGATATATAACACTTTATGTTATCATTATAAATAAATTATTTAATGCAAAATCTGTAAAGGTAGTCATATCTAAAAATGTACTCTCTGAAATTAGCTCGTAAAAACGTGGTTTTTGAGCTCGTATACTAAGCGCGGCAGATCTGATATACTGTCAACGTGATGCCTTTCGGTTTGCGCAACGCACCAGGAGTCTTCACCAGGATGATGAAAAAGCTTTTAGAACCATTGCACAGTCCACATTTCCACAACTTTATGGACGACATACTAATTGCAGCAGATACCTACATATTGCTACGATTGCTATGCTCCTCAGGAGACTAAGTAAACTGGCCTGACAGCCAGGCCTAGCAAATGTTTAATCAGATTTGAAAAGCTTGACTTCCTGGGGCATACCATTTCTCAAGGCTGTATGTGGCTAGTCGCCAAAAACGTTGAGAAGATATGTGCAGCAGAGAGACCAAAAAACGGAGAAAGACACCCGTTCATTTCTATCACTGTGTGCTTATTACCAGAAATTCATTAACAATTTCAATAGCCTAACAGCACCTCTTTCTGACCTCAGAAAGAAGGGGCAACCTGAAAAAGTTATTTGGAATGCTTAGTGCGAACACGCTTACGTCACTCCCAAGGAACAGTTGTCCAGATACCCAATTCTAAGGTTACCTGACCTTAAGAAACCTTTCATTTTGCGGGTAGACGCCTCAGGACAGGGAATCGGGTCAACACTGCTTCAGGCAGACGACGAGAATCCAAACCTGTTAGTTCCTGTTGCATACAGCAGCCGCAAACTGAACACAGCAGAGAGGAATTATTAGACCGCGGAGAGGGAATGTTTAGCACTCGTGACAGGAATACGAAGGCATCATGAATATCTTTATGGCGTTTCATTCACGGTACAGACAAACCACGCTCCATTGACGTTTCTTGGGGCCAATAAGGAATTCAACGCAAAGATTATGCGCTGGGATTTGCTGCTAAGCGTGTATTCTTTCAAAGTAGAATATATACCAGAAAAACAGAACGTAGGAGCGGATTTTATGAGTTGCAATTGGAGCATGGAAGACGAGGATGAAATTGAAGATAGCAATCACCCGGAAGCTACGGATCAAAGTAGCTCTATTTTCATAAATGAGACATGAAGTGGTTTCATATCTTCAAGCCCGGACGAACTGTATATGTAAATAGACTACATAAATCCGTCCACTTTTGCTCCTCATTAGTGTTTACGTTTTGCTACGCAAAAACCGACGTAATTTGCTGTCTGTGGACTGACATTTTAGCCACGCTTTTTTTTCCTGTCTTTCTTGCGTTAACGATTTGTTTACCTATTATTCGCATCATGCCCGATAATAGGGGGCGAACCGGTCTGTTTAACAGAGTTCTCACGCGAGCTGACATGTCAATCATCGGGAAGTGACAGAAATCACGTTATGAAACTGATCAGACTAAGAAGCAACTTCAAGGGCGTTTATAATATTTCCCGGTCATCTTTGATGTACGACATTTTCAGGGGAATTAAGTATTTGATCTAAAAAAGGGGAGATAATCAAAGACGGTCGGCTCGCAAGCGACGGTTTTCTGCAATCCAACCAACAGGATGGGACGAACATTAACTTTTGCCGATAACTTGCTCATTTACAAGACTGGTTCAGGTAGACATCAAATGGTTAAAAGCATACATAAGACGCTTTAAGCAGTTTCTAAATGGTGCAACGAAACTAGCTCCAAGGGTCAATCGCAACAAAGCCTGTGTGCTTTTGTGCTACTTGAATAACTCCATATTGAAAGCAGATCTTCCTGACAAAAAAGGACAGAAAATTGAAAGGCAGAACAAGTTGGAGTAACATTCGATCGTGAGTTTTCATATAAGCACCTTGTTGATCACATCATACAGAAGTGCATGAGGTCTGGCAGCCCGAAAAACAATGGCCGCAGCGCTCCTGGAGCAGAGACTACTGTTTCTCCTGTATCATCAGCTGCTCTTGTCTGTAATCGAGTATGGTCTGGGAATAGTCACGCTGTTAATATCACAATGTGAACGACTTGACCACATTCAAAACGAAGGGATGCATATAGTCCTGGGATGTACGTGAGATACCCTTATTGAGATGATGCGGCACATGCTTGGATTTCTGTCAATTAGATCCAGATATACGATGGCCCAGGTAAAAGCGTATATGCGAGTAACCACAGACAGAAGACATCCCCTGCATGGAAACAGCTGACATCAAAGGAGCGAGAATAAAGAGGGAGGTGTAATGGGTGGAGCAGGCAGAAGAGACTATTAGACATGTGACCCCAGTTGAAAATATATTCAATGGAGAAGAGCGGAGTAAGTCATATGATAGCTGGATTAACTACCAGCAAGTCATCATCAGCCTTGGTAGAGAGTGCAGAACTTGGGTCAGTGGGAGAGCAGAGCTGGAAATTTATCAGCTTATAAATGACAATGCTGGGAATGGTGATGCAATTGTGTACACTGATGGATATGTAATCTGTGGCAATAAATCCGGGTCTGGGTTTCTCTGCTAGAAAAAAGGGCAGAGCCGTCGCTGAACATAGCGGGGCTTACTTGATAACAACTTCCAGCATGAGAATGGAGGTAGAGGCAGTTACAGCTGCCTTAAGATGGCTGTATGAGAATTTATTAACAAAGGTAGCCATTGAGGATTGACCTACTTCAGCTTCGTCACAACGATGTACCCAACGTCGGACAGTGCTAACATCTACTGTTGAATCTCCATAAACATTCTTCAAACGTTCGTGGATGCGAATTGGGGTCTTGCCTTCAGCATTGAGGAATTCTATGACATAACGTTGTTTTAACCGTACGTCTTTGGCAGCCATTTTTAAACTGTTACAGTGGTGCCATCTGTTACTGAAACAGGTTGGTAATGCTATACAGTGCAGAAGAGTGTTTGAGGAATCCTGCTAAAATAACAAATGATGCAGTATTTACATACATAAAAAAATAGGGGGCATTACTTTTTGACCGTCCCTCGTATCAGACTCACAATCCATGCTTCGATTGGTCCAAAATGGATGGCTCTGACATGAATAGAAAACCTCCATAGAAGCAATCTAATCTTCAAGAACTGATATGGATCAACTGTCCTGGTCATGCAGGGGTACATGACAATGAAAGAGCTGACAGGCTAGTTTCAAGAGCACCCATAGAAGGTGCATTGGACATGGATAAGGAAGAAATACTGAGGGTAATTCATGTTCGTCTATTAGAGAATGAAACTGTAATCAATGAATCTTCAGGGCTAAGAATGCAGGAATTTTGCATCAAACTTAAGACCAGCAGGGATGGACATGTGAGAGGACACATCCGGCGTGTTTACAACCAGTGCACACACGAATAAAAAAATAAATCAAACTGAATTCTCTCACAACTGCCCTGTTTTTAACAAGGTGAAAATGGGGGAGAAAGCCCACGGGTGTCCATGATTGCATCAAATCCACCAATTATCTGACATCAGCGATTCAACCACCCCCATACGACTATCCCTTTATCTCCCACCATCATTGATCCTTATATATTAATTCTAGTTCGTGTTATATACTGTTTAACTATATTTTGCAATTCTCTAGGTCTATCTATTCTAAACACCTGTTCTACAGTTGTGGATAAATCGCATGCTTGTAAATAAACTAATATTGGTTTTTCTCCGTTGTTCATACCTCCTACACTTTAATAGGAAATGACCTATATCATTTTTTTCAAGATATTCTGCACAACAAGGTTCTTCTATTCTAAAATAGCCATTCCCAGTTGCAGTCTAAGAAGTTTCTTATTGCTAGGAATGTTTAGTTCTCTAGATACCTGTCACGTTCTTGTTGGAGCTTTGAATATTTTATATGCGTGTCTGCTCTTCAGACTTCCATCTCACTCTACTGTCCATTTCTCAGTTATTATTCTTTTAATCAAAGGTTTGATTTCTGCTTTACTCAACCCAACATTTTTTTGGTTTCTGATATTTCTACTTTTCTTAGCTTCTTTATCCGCCTTTTCATTTCCTTCTATGCCAACATGTGAAACTATCAAAGCTATTAGAATAGAACATACTCTGGAGCATAGGTAAGTATTTGCAAGTAATATTCCTTCTGTTATACCGGTTCTGCTGCAATCTCGTAAGTTTTCTATAGCTTCAATAGCAGAAAGTGAATCTGTTAAAACTATCAATTTTATGAGGAGGGCAAGATTTCCAGAGCTTTCAGAATTGCAACCATATCTGCCGTGAAAATAGATGTACTATCTGTTATACTATATCCTTTCACCATTTGCCCCATTGGAACATACGTAAATTCCTATTTCCAATTTGTTATCACATCCTTTAGATCCATCTGTGTACACTGTAATACTGTCTTTTGATATTTGTTGAATATATTTTCTGGCTTTCTTTGTGATAGTAGCCATATCAGTTGTTTTATTTAATTATGCGTGCCAGGTGGTAGTCTGTGTCTGGTTTCTTGAGTTCCCAGGGTGGTACCATCAGCTTGTACATACTACTGTTACTAACTGATGCATTTTGGGCATCCAAGTATGCTAGTTCTTCCATGCATTTCCAATCTGTCGGTTATCTACAGGTATTCATGAACCTGTTGTTAATTGATACCTAGCAAATGCTGGAAAATCTGGATGAGTTTTGTCCAACATAATTTGGTCGTGTAATTTGGTCTTAGTTCCTTTCTCCGAAGTTCCAAAGGGAGGACTCCTAAGGCCACCTCCAGAGCACCCCTCGATGTTGATCTGATTGCACCTGCAATTGTACATAATGCTTGGTGCTGAATTATTTCTAATTTAATCTTGTGACTATGTGCTGCGGAGTCATAGACTATGCTTCCATAATCTATTTGCCCCTAATGACAAATTTATAAAACATGATAGTTGTCATGATGCTCGCACCCCATCCATGACCTTTCAAATATCTTAGCATGTTAGTTAATCCTCTACAAGACTCTACCAGTCTATCTAAGTGTTTGTTTCAGTTCAATTGTTCGTCTGGTGTCATTCCCAGGTGTCGTGTGGTTAGGGCTGTACTAATTTGTTGCCCCTGCAATGTTATGCCAATTATCTTATTTTTAATAATCCTACCTTTACTGAAGATCACTCCTACCGTCTTATTCGCATTAAAGTGAGATCCCCATTTATTCATCCATTTACATACTTTATTTATTTGTTTTCTAAGATTATTATTTAATATTGTTAGATTTTCCCCAGATCTCCATATAGCAACATCATCTGTGAACTGTGTCAAATTATTTTTGATATCTTTAAATTCTTCATTCAAATCATTTACCATACGGCAGTAGTAACAAGTGAAGGGGAAAAAACAGTACCAGGAGGAATGCCATTCTGTTGTTCGTACAATTCTAACCTGTCATTGTTAATTTATACTGTGAAATATCTATCTTAAAGAAAGTTCTCTAAGTATCTATACACTGCACTTGTAATTCCTATCTTTTTTATTTTAAAGAGAGCACCTTCTTTCCAGCATTCACCATAGGCCCTAGCTATATCTTGGAATATTGTCACTGTTTTTTTCTTTCTTTTGAAATCATAATTTGTCATGTTCCATTTTGATTATCTGATCTATTGTGAATCTATCCCTCATAAATCATGATTGAGTCTGGCTGTATATTTTATTCTTTTCCAAATAAACTTTAATCTGTTATTTACTATGGTTTCTAATATTTTACCTAGATAGGAAGTTATTGAAATTGGTCTGTATGAACTAGCATCATAATCATCTTTTTCTGGTTTTAGTATTGGAATAACGACTGCCACTTTCCATGTCTTAGGAATTTTCCCCAAATTCCAAATTTTGTTAAATAGAGATGTTACACTCGTGACACTATACTCTTTGGCAATTTTCCCCATTAGCAATAAACGTTCTGCTTTCCATAATAAAACATGCTGACAAATCATTGCAACATAATAATAATAATAAGGAAAATGTCTATATATCTTTTAGATTGGCTTTTCTTGGCTTTTTCAAACGTTTCATCTTTTTTTACCTTACAGTTGAAGTGGCAACGCTCCACCTGTTTGTAAAATTTACCTAGATCAGCGGTTTTCAACCTGTGCGCCGCGGCGCCCTGGTGCGCCATGATTGATGGTCAGGGGCGCCGTGGGTGGGCGTGGATTTTTTTTTGGTATTTAGCTGTAAAAAAAACACAGAGCTGTGGGAAATTTTTGTTTTGGTGTTTGACAACCTGCGTGACCCCGGAGAAATTTCACTTTTGATGTTGGCCAGACTTTGAAGTTCCGCTCTCCCGACCCGCCTATCAACTTTCCGCGCATTCACCATGTCAGTGCTAAGTGCTTTCTTTACACTTACTTCCTGTTAAAAGTTGCATACCTCTGTGATCTTTTTGAAAATGTGAACTCGTTGAATAAGTCTCTGCAAGGAAGTGAAACTCATTTGATTCAACTTATGTCGGCAGTTGTTCATATTATTTGGAATTGAAAACAATATATATCCTAATTATAACCCATCAGAGGTTGAACGGAATTTTTGTTTATTTTCATTAATTTAAAAAAAAAAAATTTGATTCAACTTATTGACAAAGTTTCGGCCTTCAAAAAGAAGCTTCTTCTTTGGAAGAGAAAAATCAATGAAGGAGGAGAAATGAACTACTTCCCAGGTTTGCAGCTGTTCATTACAGACAATGAAATAGATTTTAGTGCAGATATTATTTTTATAATTCAAGGACACTTATCTCAACGCAATGTTCATTTTGAAAAATACTTTCCTGAAAACTGTGACAGGTTTCAGTGGGTTCAAAATCTCTTCAGTAGTGATGCTCCTTCGGACTTCAGTAGGCTACTGCAGAAGATGAAGAACTGATAGAAGTTTCCATCCATGGCATTGCCAAAATTTTGGTATTCAGTAAAACAGAAGTTCCCAAGCTTGAGCAAGAGAGCACTGAAGATATTAATTCCTTTTGCAATCTCCTATCTCTGCGAGGCTGGGTTTTCAGCAGTGACTGTCAAAAAAAAAAACCAAGTTCAGATCAAGACTTGATGTGGAGAAGGAAATGAAGGTAGCTGTATCTTAATTGGTGCCAAAATTTGACAAGCTGAGTAACAACAAGCAAGCTCAAGTTTCACACTGAGGTGACTGGTACGTTATTCATCATATTTTTTTTTTTTTAGTTTTACTGAACAAGTTTGTTGTTACCGAGATTGAATCATGAGTGCAGTAAATCAGTGAATTTTTTTTTTTTAATTAATGAAAAAAAAAAAGATATCCCGTTCAACCTCTGATGGGTTATAATTAGGATATATATTGTTTTCAATTCCAAATAATATGAACAACCGCCGATATGAGAAAGTAGCATCGCATTTGTTAGATCAATGTAAATAGGGACAATCACAATTGTGCTTATACGTTAAATAAATTTAAAAAAAAAAAATCAAGAATAAACTGTGAACAAGAATAATATTAAAGTGGAGGGGTGTAAAGGCCTGGTGGTTCTAGTTATATGACGGACTTTAACAGATATTTAATTGACTTTCATCTGTTTATTTTATTTATTTATTTTCAAAGTGCACTTTGTGTATATTTTTTCTTGTACATGTCATTTTTTCACAGATTGTCCAATTGCATTAAAAAAAAGATTACATTAAAAAATTACATTGTTAAGCCTTTCGAAAGCTCTCCTGCTAAAAAAAAGTTAGGCTAAATGTCGAAACATCGCTAGAGTTTTTACCAGTTATCCCACAGGGGAGCCGCAGAAAGAATGTAGTTGGTCAGGGGAGCCATGGAGTCAAAAAGGTTAAAAATCGCTGACCTAGATGTAGATTTTTTTTCTTTGGTCCCGCGTTGGTGTCATTTTCCTTCATTAGTAGAGAACACCACCTAGATTAGCTTTCTATTTTCGGTTTTTCGTCTAAAAAATAGTCCAAATTAGCCCAAAACCGCCGAAAGTAGCAAAAGTTACCCACAAAGTAGCATTCAATTCAAACTCTAGGTGAATCTAGAATCTTGATGTTTTTTAAGGAAGCGTTATGGTTTCTTTAAAATTATTTTAAAGAGAGCACCTTCTTTCCATGATGATAGGAAACTCTTTACAGAGCGATACAACAGGGTTTCCTATCATTTCCAGCATTCACCAAAGGCCCTAGCTATATATTGGAATATAGAGTGGCAACACTGATACTGGTAACGCAGGCGTCGTAGACATCGTCCATTACTCTACCTTTATGCAGAAGTGCAAGATTCCTTGTGTAAGTTATGACAAATGTAATTATTTATAGACAAATACGAGGAATATATGTCTTTATCATCTTCCAGAATTCGTTGGGTGGACAACAGCAGATAGGCTAATCTCATAAACTGGCCTAGGCCAAATTCACCCTGGGTATAATCTGGACACCTAAGAAAAATTCTCAGAATCTTTTGGCCGAATGTCATCACCAACCAAGAACTGCTTACTCGGAGCATCCAAGAAGGACATGCACACTATCATAACTGGCAGATGCTGGAGTTGGGTTGGCCATGTTCTCAGAAAAGACCCTGATGCCATCACAGGAACGGCAATGCTGTGGACCACGGAAGGAAAATGAAAGAGAGGCTGACCAAAAAATAACTTGGTGGAGAGCTTTGGAGGTCAAGATGCAAAGAGGGAATCGGAGCTGAGGCACTGCATGAAGGATGGCTGCCGACCGAGCAAAGCGGAAGCAGTTTGTTACCGCCCTAAAGACGCCACCGGGCATGACTGCTTTGATGGGAGGCAGCGAAGGATCAAAGAAGAAGATAATCTGGACAAGAGGTATACTTTGACCAGCCACCCCGTGTCTGTATATCTGATTTAAAGAAAAGTGCAACATAAAAATTTACTTTTCTAAAAATTCAAATTTGTATGTGTTTATATTATATTAAACTAGATTCTATCTAACAGATCAATCAATCAATACCCTTTAGCTCCTCAAGGAGCATAGGCCTTCAACAAACACATGTCAAGTCCTGCGGTCATGTGCCAACAGCTCGTTCTTTCCACATTTTCTTCATCAGTTTCCCTTCTGTCTCCAATTCTCTTCTCGATGTATTTTTTTGGTCTACCTTTGCCTTTCTTTCCCTGGGGATTTCAGAACAAGGACTGCCTTGTAATGATGCTTGCAGATTTTAAGTCATATTTTTTTAAAAAGATCTTACATATTTAAGTATGCATTTGAATCACTCAGAAAAATCTGTAAATATCATATCAGTATTTGAAAATAACATCACAGTACTATCATCAAATGCATGTAACTTTTCACTACATTTTCAGACTAACATTTTTATCACTGTTATAAAAAAAAAAATGAATGATTTTTCTTGTGATAGAAGTATCTCAGCATCTCAGAATACCTTCATGTTAACAATTGAATAAGATTTTGTCATGTATAATTAATTTTTTTCTTTTCAGATAATAAAATATATAAAAAAATGGAACAGCAGAGCCCATTTCTGGATAAAAAAAGAAAACAGGAAATAAATACAGATTTTAAAGTGAGTTTTCTGTTTAATTGTTGATACAAATTTTGATACAGCCAAAGTGAGTCAATTGCTTATTGTTAGGTTCTTTATTTTTTCCCCCCATAACTATGTAATGTATGTAAATGCACTGCTGATTGCTACCTGCATCACTAGACCACAAGAATTATTACCTTCTGTCTGATGATCAGAATAAAAAAGAGTGATTCTGAGATTTAATTTTTTATGTCACAGAATAATCTTATAACACTCAAAGTATTTACAACTGACAAAAGTACACTGTTGCCACTAAATGTTAACTCTTACTGTTGTTATTTTCTCATGTAATGGGTAAATTTGCATGCTACTCAAGAGAAAAGTCAGGTACCCATTTACAGCTGGGTAGACTGAAATGTGTTGATACCGTGAATAGAACGCACCTTTGTCATGAGAGACCAGTGCTAAAAGCGATTATATTAAAATAAAACATTTGAATATTCACTACAGTGTTGTAATAAAATGAAGAGATTTAAATTCTGTAGTTCTGCTGTCAAATGTCCTTCCCCCATTATAACCATTATGCCAGTATCAAGGCCCAGTGTTTTTATTAGCCACACAAAAGAAATGTTGAAGCTAACATTTCAAATGTAACTGCAAGAATAAAGCAGAGAGTGTACTGTGAAGTGTGGTTCTAGCTTTTACCCAGAATAAAATTCTTAGAAATCATTTAAATTGTGTTTTGTTGACACCACAGTCTGTAGCTAATTTTGGATGTTACTCTACTGTTAAATGTTTATTCATATGCTCTGTCACTCTTATTGCCAGATTGTAAGAAGCATTACCAGTTTATATTAAGATAAAGATTTTAACACAAAGGTAGTGCCATAGCAGAAACAGTCATATGGGAGTGAAGTGTTAGAGACATCATCATACTAAGGTTCAATTATTTTATGAGGTGGGGTGATCATTTGCCTTCTTTGCTGTTTTTTCCTTCCTTAACTTATTACTGCTAGTTAAAAATAACAAAACATGCAGAAATATCTTTATTGTTCACCCTCAAATGTCAGTTTGAATATGTTCAAAGAAAACTGTGCTCAGCTTAAGGTTGTTGATATCTCTGATAGAGCTATTCCAGGAATGGTACTGGTGGTATCCAAATGCACTTTCTCTGTTCCTCATATGTTGGGCACCTTTGAAGCAGATGTTCAGCAGTCATTGTATCTGTGCCACAGTGACACTCATCAGTAGTTCCTATCTTGAACTTTCTGAATAGATGGTATCCCAATCTGTTGTGACCTTTGCGACGTCGAAAGATTACCACTTGTTCACTTCTGCTGAGCTGGTAATATACATCATTTTATTTTCATTGCCTGGATGCTCTGCTTCCTACTGGCTCCTGTATCTGCTTTTTTTCTTGGCCTCTTCATAAGTTATGCTAGTATCAAGTTGAGGTAGCTTTCCCCCTTCCTTTGCCAATCTGTCAGCCTCTTCATTTCTGGGGATGTTAGAGTGAGAAGGAATCTACTGTATCACAACTCTTTTGAATTTCTGACATAGTTTGTGAAGTGTTACTCTTAGATTATGCAAGTCTGCATTATTTTGATTCTTCAGCGTTGCAGTTACTGACAGCACATCTGAGAAGATAGCTACTTTTCACTCTAAGCTTTCTTCTATCATTAGGACTTTAGCTGAATGTTTTAAGGCCTTTGCCTCTGATCTGAAGTTATTTCAGAATTTTCCAGTCTCAACTGACAGTGTGCCGCTGCTTGAAAAAGACTTTCCCACCACCATCTTCTGTTGCATTTGTTGCTGATAATTATGACTCATCATCATCAGTTGCCATCTCCACAACGAAGGTTGGCTGTAATGGATCTCCAACGTCTTCTGTCTCTTGTCTTGGTGGTGCACTCTGATAGACTCTTTCCTGTCCATCTTTTGATGTTATCTTCCCACTTATAGCGCTGTCTTCCCCTTGCACGTATGCCTTCAACTCTCCCTTCTGTTATGGTCTTCTGAAAGGTGTTATGCCTTTTTATGTGGCCAAAGTATTTTAGCTGCCGAACTTTGACCTCCCTCATTAGTTCTCTTTTCATACCTAGATTTTCTAGGACCTCCTTATTTGTTTTCACCTCTTTCCATGAGATACGCCCCATTCTTCTATATTTTAATTTGTGAGATAACTGTTTGGATGTCAGTATATGTTTCATGTTGTTGAATGTAGCTTTGGCCATTCCTATTCTCTTCTTGATTTCTGTTTCACATCTGCCATCTTCTGTTATTATGACTACATGGTCCTAATCGGGGACAAATTCATAAAAGAGTCGAGAAAAGAAAATGATCTAAGTACATACAAATTTGTTATGTAGTTGTCACACTGTGGCCATGTTTAAGACTGAAGTTGTTTGTCTCAAACTTGAAAATATTCAATATTTTTTTTTCAGGGACACACAGTGAAGACAGAAATAAACGATGAGGAAGAAGATCATGTTTCTGGAGGTAGAGAGAATAAGAGGACCAGTTCCACATCTGCATGTTCTACTGGAGACAATTTACTCAGTAATGCTTTACAACTTTGTAACATAAATATAATCTATGCTCAATATGTTGCCACTGTGAACAAATATGAAATAGCTTTCTGTACAACACAATCCCAGCAATAGAGACCGCAGTCAGCGACTCATAGCTTGACTGCCTGCGTCAGGATCAGCGAACCAGAGCTGGTCAAGACTGTGCTCCACCTCCACATGGTGGTCCTGGAAACAGTCTGCAGCAGTGCAGGCTGGCTGAGCGAGCACGGATCGCAATGGGAAGGCAAACCCGGTCCTAAAAAATGCCGTGCAGAAGTCGGATGTGTCGACCGAAAGGTGCAGATATCACAGCTACGTTGTAAACAGACACAACGCAACCACCATCCTTTTCAGGGCGAACGAGGAAGAAGAAGAAGAAGAAACATAATAAGTGTTAATCTTACAGAAGTAATTGAGAAAAATGGTTGTCATAGCCAGGAGTTGTAGTAGGGATAAGCTGCCATTGCAGATAAATGCGCCAATGGCACGTAGTTCAAATAGTCTCTGACAACTAAACCCAGCTCCCAGCCTTCATGTGTGGCTCAATTTGAGTTGGCAGAACTGTTTCTTCTGACAGAAGGGACCAAGGTGAGCCACTGGCACGTTAAAACTAGCAGATAGGGCTCATGATCCTTGGTTGGTAGCTAACCTAGGAGAAGGTAAAACTCTGATTTTAAACCACTGCTGCTCTGCAGGAAAATCCATTTATGGGAAAGGCTTCAGGAGTAAACCTTGATAAATCTGGAGTCAGAGTCTCTAAGGAAGTCGAATGTTGATTAGACACTTATCTGTCGACTCCTGCAACGTGACTGGTACCAAACTGTATCCGCTGTTTCTTTGAACCTAATGGCTATGTAGAGAGAGGGAACATGCTGCATGGGCAACAGCTTTAGCTCCATATAACTGTGCCCAAGCTCATGCCTTGAAGAGGACACTCCAGCATCACCTCATGGAGTTGGCACAACACAGGAAGTAGCATTTACCAGTTACAAGCATCTTGCCCAATTTGGCGTAGGACTTTAAGATCTCAATGGACAGATACTGCTCACTTCAAACTTGGCAGCCACTAGCCAGTTAGGTGGTGTCCCGCCACTGTCTACTTTCCCCGTTGGGTGCATGGGGATTAAGGTCAAGCCTGTTTGTGGACAGAACATTTTGCACCAAGCAATAATAGGAAACAGGAATATAATAGAAAAAACCATCTATCAGGTTGGGATTTTGGAATGTCCTTACCATGTTGACTGGACTATCCAAAAACCAGCAAGTTATAAACGATGTCAGAAAGATAGCTGTCATCAGTGATAAACTTAAATGACTCCAGGTAGATATCGCTGCACATCAAGAAATGTGCCTGGCATGGTGATGAGAAGGACTACATATTGTATTGGCAGAGAAAAGACCTCAATAAAACTTGAGAACACAGAATAGATTTTGCAGTGAAATAATCACTAACTAAAATGGCTGAACCAGGTTAGAATGGATCAGAATACCTACCTGTTCTAGAAGTCTTATATCTAGTGTTATAAATACACCAGGCTGCAGAATATTTTATCTATGTATGAAAGAAACAATGCATAAAGTTTATCAGAATTCTTTGACGCACATATTGTGAGCAGGAGAGTCCACCAATGAACACACAAACATGACAGTCCCACATTGACGTATGACATCATCAGCTTCATCCACTTAGAAGGTTGGCTGCAGTGGATCCAAGTCTTCTGTCTCTTGTCTTGATGGTGCACTCTGGTAGACTCTTTCCTATCTTTTGATGTTATCTTCCCACCTAGCTCTGTCTTCTTCTTGCATGTACGCCTTCAATTCTTCCTTTTAATTATAGTCTTCAGCACAGCCGGATTTAACCGTAAGTGAAAAGCTACAGTTTAGGGCCCCACAGTTTGAAGGGGCCTCTCTAACAGAGGGGGGGGGGGGGGGGCTTAGCGGCACCAAAATAAAATATAGAAATATACTACTCTTCAAAAGTCAAGGGCCACTTAGAAAAACCTTGGTTGAAACCATAAAACAAATCTGATATAAACGTAATTGGTATCAGTCAAAACGGCATTTATTGAATACCAAATTGACATGTCACGTAAAGAAATGGAAACACATTCAAACGCAATGAAGCTGTGAAGTGTGTCACCCACCTTTTCAAAAGTCACACAATAGATATTGGACAAATAGACATTTCAAAATCGGGTATGACCACCGCTTGCAGCAAGGCATTCAAGACAGCGCAGACGCATCGAGTCCACAAGGGTCCGAAGAGTATCCTGAGGAACAGCTTGCCATTCCTGAAGCAGAAATGCAGTCAGCTGTGCAACATCCATTGGCAGGGGGTGATTTGTTGACAATCTTCGACCAAGGACATCCCAGAGGTGCTCAATCGGAGAAAGGTCAGGTGAATGAGTTGGCCACGCCATCCTGATGATCCCATGTTGCTGAATAAACTCATTCACCACACGAGCTCGATGGGGTCGAGCGTTATCATCTTGGAGGATGGCATTACCACCTATGGCCTCCAGAGCAGGCTGAACAATTGGTCTCAAGATTTCGTTCTGGTATCTTGGGCCGGTCAAGTTGCCTTGGATGATGTAGAGTGGGGTCCTGCCGTGTCTGCAGAAGCCTCCCCAGAACATGACAGATCCCTACCATAACGATCCACCTCTCGAATTGTGTCATCAGTAAATCGCTCTCCTGGTCGTCTCCAAACTCGAATCCTGCCATCATTGAATGACACAGTGAAGCGAGATTCATCAGTGAAGAGAACTTGACTCCATTGTTGCCTTGTGCATCGGATGTGGTCCGACACCAAGCAACGCGGGCTCTGCGATGAGCAGGAGTAAGAGGGATTCTGACTGCAGGACGTCGAGCAGCCAGTCCAAATTGATGTAAACGTCTGCGAATGGTGCTTTGACTGACATTAACGTTTACAGTTTGTCTCAGCTGACATCTTAGAGTGGAACAAGTCACTGTTCGATGGCGCAGGGCTGACAACAAGAGGTACCGGTCATCATGTCTATTGGTGCATCTAGGGCGACCTGGCCGGTGGCGATCCTCCACACTTCCTGTGGCCTGAAACCTCTCCAAAATTCTTTGGATAGTAGAGTGTGACACTGCAAGCCGTCTAGCAACCTCACGGACAGATAAACCACTTTCAACCCACGCTATAGCCCTCATTCTTTGTAAGGTGTCAAGACTTCTTCTCGGTGGCATGGTTTTTGCAAGTGAGGAAACTACCCTAAGTCTGCTGATTGTAAAACAAATTAAGAGTGAACTCTGTTCACGAAAAGTCGCCATTGCACGTGGAATGTCAATCAGCACGATTACTTCACCTGTTTGGTTGTACGGAAGTTTGAAAAAACAGATTAAAAATGTGAATTTATGGTCAGCAAACCAAATTGCACGTGACCACCATGGCTGTCGGTGAGTTGTTTTTATGCTTAACGTGCATAGAGGGCTGTCAGAGGAAGATATTGCACCAATTTTTACTAAAAACTTCCTTCATTTAATCATTCTATGCGCTTATATAAAAGTGTATTGAAAATAATAGGGTGGCCCTTGACTTTTGACGAGTAGTATAGTATATAGTAGGACTAGGAGTAAGTGTAATGTTAATTTCCACTTACAATGACGGTACTGACGCACATCGTATTTGATATGCCTAAATTAATTTTTAAACGTAAGTTGATTTATTTGAAATACATTGCCTAACCACTTCCTTTTGTATTGTTCAGTGAAAATTTCTTTAAAATATAGAATTTTTAACAGTGGATATCAGAAGAGGAAAAGAAAGCAGCAAATCAAAGCAACTCTGAACAATTACCAAGAAGTTGCTGTTATTTCACAACTACGACAACAGATAAGGGACCTCATTTTCTAGGTAGTCAGCCAAGTTCTGAACAGCCGTTGGTATCTTCTGCGAATTGTTAATATAGTTCACACAGATGTAAGCATGTCAGAGCATTTCTACATTACCTAACAATGTTCGGATACTGAATTGACATCTGAAGGAAATACATTAATTACACACGGTGATGTTGGTCAGTGGAATTTCTTAACTGAAGATGAAGAAATTTCTTACTGGATCCAGGTCCCTCAGAGCGTCAGCACTGGAATGCCGCCTATGAGAAATCAAAGTGGTCATTAAAAAACCTGGATAAGTATTGTTCGAAGAGCCTGTTCCATTAAAAAAGCAAATGATGAAATATACAATAGTTAGTATACTCACAAACAACTGGTTGTGTTTACTGCTTTGTCTGCAAGTTCTTTTTAACATCATCTGGAGCACTAGCGTCAGGTGGGTTTATTGACTGGTGCAGTCCATTTCAGTTCCAAGTCAAGAAAACTCTGAAGATCATAGGACATCTTTGCTGACATACCTAACTAAAAAACATGGTTTAACCTTGGATTCCTAACAAGTAAAGCAAATATAAACAGAACAACAGTACTGGAGATATGTGCTTGAGTGTGTTGTTGCAGTAATATGCACATTGGCAGAGCATAGCTTATCTTTCAGGGGAGACAGTGAAACATTTAGCTCAACACATAATGACAACTACCTTGGATTGTTAGAACTCATCGCTGGTGTGGCCGTTCATGACACTTGTCTACTCTGCTCAACTAAATATTCATTTTATAACGTGCCAGAAACAACTGTTCTTTGTTGATGACCGTGTAGTGTAGGTCGACCACTGCCTCTCTACTATAGCTCTATATATTTGTTGCTATAACAGAACATTCATGACGTTTGACTTGACATGATCGATTCAAGCCAATTCTCCGCCAGTTTCAAAAACGTTTATTGAACAAAGTAAAAGAGCAACAAGGTAAGGTGACAACATTTTCAACCTGTAAAACATCTGCAGACTTCTTGATCAATCAACTCTCTTATTCTGGTGACAGGCTAGTCCCATTCTGAGAACCATTGTACTGGTTATAACAGATGTGTTTCTTTTCACTTCTTGCAAAGTTATCTCCCAACTGTCATTCTCTTGAATATTCCACTTGGTATGTTTGTGGACTAGCGTAACCGC
This sequence comes from Oreohelix idahoensis, assembly GCA_024509875.1. Lineage (NCBI taxonomy): Eukaryota > Metazoa > Mollusca > Gastropoda > Stylommatophora > Oreohelicidae > Oreohelix > Oreohelix idahoensis. Next base: position 240,787 of record JAMPIV010013132.1, read on the forward strand.
TAGGGAATGTTGATTTTCCAATCTTCTCTGAATATCTCAGTTCAGTTATCGTTCTTACAGCTTTCTCTCTATCACAACTTCATTGGTTCGACAATCTATTCATGACTCAAAATGAAAGTTAGACTTCTGCATACCTGGTAGTATGAAATACACTGTCCTCACAAAGTATATAACACCACTTTTCTTCTTATAGAAAACAATTCTCTTCTCAAAATAATACATTATCTTGCAAGAATGCATGGAAACCTACAAACAGAAAAATCTGCAGCCACAGATGGTTGACTTAATGAATAGCTGACACTTGCTCGGTCGTCCCTTCTTACTTTTCTCTTCTCATGAAGTGCACTCTGTCTCATCTAGAAATGAACTGCTTATTTTCTAGTTTGTGAGCTATCTAGAAATGAAATCTCTGAACAATCCAGAAAGCCACTTTTTCCTGACTTTTCTTACAAAACCCGTGTGTTGAAAACAGCTCACCCAGCCATGATTTCCTAACACTCATCACTGGTATTTGTATAAGGGGAGATTACTATTTTCACTATATAACAAAGAGAGTTTTTCTGTCTTTTTTTCTTAAAGGGACCCAACCTACTTGTCTTTCAATTGTGTTTCTCTTATTTCCCTTAACACACATACCGACTACATTATCTCTTCCACCTATCAAGAACATTTCTCCATGGATAAGTTGTTTCCCAAAATCTATCTTTGCCTTAATCTATCTTTGTAATCAGTGTAACATCAACATGTATTTCAGTCCCTAGTACCATTCTCTCTCTCTCTCTCTCTCTCTCTCTCTCTCTCTCTCTCTCTCTCTCTCTCTCTCTCTCTCTCTCTCTCTCTCTCTCTCTCTCTCTCTCTCTCTCTCTCTCTCTCTCTCTCTCTCTCTCTCTCTCTCTCTCTCTCTCTCTCTCTCTCTCTCTCTCTCTCTCTCTCTCTCTCTCTCTCAGAATCTCAAAATGCATAACAAAAACCAATTACAAGTTCAAAAACCTTACAGAGTTAATTACAGTACCAAACGTTATAACTGATTTTTTCCATTAACAACCTTGTCTAACAATCTTTATTACAATGGTTTCTGTCATATACATTAATTTGTGGACCTAATCCACTAGTCACTACTCTCTGACACATCCTCTTATCTTATTAAATTCATCATCATTCCTATTCGTTCCCTGTGGAACATAGGGCAGAAACAGTTGCTCTCCATAAATTTATATTCTGGGCTGTCTTTTTCAGCTGTGCCCAAGTCATTCCAATTTCCCTAGCCTCGTCTTCAACTTTTCTTCTCCAAGTTCTCTTTAGCCTCCCTACTCTTCTTTTCCTCTGTGGGTTCCAGTCAATGGCAGTTCTGGCTATGCTTGATTTTTCTCTTTTGAGTGTATGTCCTATCCATCCCCACCTTCTTACCTTAATTTCTGTTTGTATTGGCTGTTGCCCACATCTTTTCCTTAGCTCTATATTTGTTATTACATCTGGCCATCTTATACGGAGGATGCTTCGAAGGCATCTATTTACAAATATCTGTAGTTTAGCGGTGATACTCTTTGAGACATGCCATGTCTCTGAGCCATACAGCAGCATTGACTTCACATTTAAGTTAAAGATTCTAATTTTGTGCTCTCTGGATATAGCTGAAGAGTTCCATATTGGTCGAAGGGCATTAATAGTGCACCTGGCTTTATTTATCTTAGAGCAGACACCACCAACTGTTTCCCCTTCTTTTGTCAATGTTACTCCCCAGATACATAAAACTTTCTACTTCTTCAATGACTTGATCTTCATCGAGTCCATCTGCTTATTATTTATCATCATTTCCTTTGTTTTATTTACATTTATGTGTAGTCCTGCCTTTGCTGCTTCTGTCACTAATCTATTTGTTTTCTCCTGCATATCTTGCCGCCTATGTGATAGAAGGCACAAATCATCTGCAAAGTCTAGATCCTCCAGTTGTTTGTTAAATGCCCACTGTATTCCAGTTTTCTCTCCCTCTGTTGCGGTCTCATAACCCAGTCTATGACCATGAGAAAAATTGTTTGTGATAGCTAAGTTTGATCCTTTATGACCCCACTATGTACTGTAAGGAGCTCTGATAGTTTTCCTTTGTGTACTACTTTGCCTCCTGATAGAAATCTTGGATGATTTTAATGAATTTCTCTGGAGTTCCATAATGTCTCAGGATTTTCCATATCACAGTACGGTCTATACTGTCGAAAGCTTTTTCGAAGTCCACAAAATTTCTATCCAAGGGGGCTGCCACTCATTTGATTGTTCTGTGATGATTCTGAGTGTTGCAAATCTGGTCTGTACATGATCTTCCTGCATGAAATCCTGCCTGTTCTTCTTTAAGTTTGTCATCCACCACCTTCTTAATACGGTTCAACAAAAAGTTAGTTGCTTATCCTTTACAGGACATGGCAATCAACCCCAGCTTTTATTGGCTGTTTGTGATTTTTCTAGGCAATTTTTTTCATTCAGTAGTTTGCCATTGCTTTCTGAATGGTACGGCGCTTATACCATTGTTGAAAATCCACACAAAGCGATCTGCTACCAAACCGCCTGCAGCAGGTTTCGAACCTGGTATATCTGGATTATGAAACTGCGTTCATATCCAGTAGGCCACAGACGCCGACGGTTCAACAAAACTCTGGTCAAAATTTTTCCAGCCATTGCTTGTAGTGTTATACACCTCCAGTTGCTACATATAGACAAGTTTCCTTTCTGTGGCAGTTTGATAATGTGGCCTTCCAGCTCTTTGGGATGGCCTCTTTTTTCCCAGATTTTCTTGAAGAGCTGGTGTAGCAACTCTGTAGTGTATGGTATATCTGCCTTCAGGGCTTCTGGTGGTATTCGATCAGGTCCTGCAGCCTTCCCATTTTTCAGCTGTTTTATTGCCTGAGAGATCTTTTGTTAAGTGTGTGGGTTCATGTTGCTTTGTAGTGGCTCTTCTGCTGATTCTGTGATGGGTTGCTGTATTGGTTGATTTTCGTTTAGAATTTCCTTCAAATATTCAGCCTGTCTGTCCCTTTGTTTCTCTCCATTGCTAATGCCTCATCCTTCTCTGCTCTTCACTGTTGTAGTTTGGTTTAGCTGTTTCTTATCTTAGATAAAGTTCTAGTAATATTATATAATGTTTTCATGTCTCCTTTTTTGTCTCAGTCTCACTCTGTTAGTTTTTCAATAAATTATCTTTTATCTTGCCTGGCACTCTTTTTCACTTTCCTGTTTATCTCCCAATATATTGTGAGCAGTTGTGTTTTCTGTTCTGCCTCTCTACAGTTGTTTACTTGCTGTTAAATGTATCTCCTTTCTCTTATGTGGTTCCATGTGTTTTCTGTGAGTTATTCCTTCTGTTGTTTATATCTTTTGCCAAGAACTTCTTCATGTGAATTCCTGTATGCTTCCTGAATTGGGCACCAATGATTATCTATAATTTCCTCTTCAAGGTTTTCCAGTGCTTCAAATCTATTTCTCAATTTTAGGTTGAACTGAACTCTTGTGTCTTTGTTCATAAGGTTCTGGGTATTACACTTTGTGCTTGATCTTTCTGCTCTGTCTTTGTACACCCTCAATTTTATCCTCAGTAATGCCAGGAGAAGGTGGTGGTCTGACGCTACATCACCTCCTCTCTTTACTCTAACATCTTGTAGGCAGCGTCTCCATTTTCTTTCTATGATGAAGTGGTCTATTTGATTTTGCGTGTGGAGTTCCATGTAGTCTTGTATATGTCTTTGTGTGAGAAGATACTCCGTCCGATGACCAGATCATTCAAATCACAAAAGTTCACTAAAAGCTCTCCATTTTCATTTCTATTTCCTATGTCATTCTTTCTCATGCTTAGTTCACAGTTTTTGTTGTTTACTCCTACTTTTGCATGTAAATCTCCCATTACTACCTTAATGTCTCCTGTGTGTTTTGTCCTGTGTTCCTTGGAATTCATCATAGAAATCTTGCTCTTATCATCATCTGCATTGTTAGTAGGGGCATAACACTGACTGATATTGAATTTTCTTCATTTACCCTGGAATCTTGTCGTTATTATCCTGGGTGATATTGGTTCCCATTCTATTAACACATTAACTACCGAATTAAAAAACACACTGTGGCCGAATTAAATTTTATTCCCATTTTCATCCTGTAGGTCTTTGCACAAGTAAGCTGTAGTTTTCGTAATTCTTTACAGATTTGTATGAATTACATGTCATTTTAAAGATAAATGAATGTACTTTTACAATAAACATTAGTTGCAACTCTAATAGAGGTTGTTGCTATTTAACTGCCCTCTGATGGCCGAGGACTTGCAATATTTTTACAAATATAACTGCTTGCACCCCATCTCTATCAAAATCACAATTTCAATCAATGTGCACACCGTTTTCACTCTTGTCCTCGTCGCTAAATCTTTCAGTCAATTGTTGAAACATGTTTCTATCCTATTTAGCCGTTAGACGAGATGTACACGCATTTTTTGTAGTCCTAGCACTAGTTGCCATGGTAAACAGTTTTACATGATTTGGTAACTAACCCAAAACACTGAAAAATATGAACATAATATCAATTTTTCAGTGTTCTACAACAACCATGCTTTGGGAATTTGTTTTCCGGTGGCAACTTAAAATCTCGAACCAGATCAGAGAGTGTTTCAGTACATTTTTCATTCGTTTTATTACTAAAATTAGATTGGCGCCCTGAGCGGCTTGCGGTCCAAATGTGATTATGTTGTGAGCCGCTGACAGCGGCTTGCGGTAGTTAATGAGTTAATGCTTTTCTGGCTTCCTGGGACATCATAATAGCAACCCCCTCTGCGTGTGTATGATCTTCATCCTCGTGTCCTGAATATATGAAATTTTCAACTATATTGGTCATGAATTCTCCAGTTCCATTTATTATCATTTCTGCTAGTCTAAAGAGTTTTATTTTATATCGTCTCATATCTCCAGCTACCTGTGCTGTCATTCTAGCCTTCTGCATTGTTCGTATGTTCCAAGTGTCTATTCTGGTTTTTGCCTTCGTCTTTAGAAGAGGTGTCAGCAGCCTGACTTCCATTGACAGGCTTTCATCAGGTGTCTGCATCATACGTTTCTCTTGTGAGGGTTCTTCCTGACTCTGACATTTGTTTCTTTCTTCAACTCAATTAAATTAAATACTCTTAAATCATTCATCCCATTTTTGCTGCCTTTATTACGACAGTATTTATTTATACCATTTTTCTGTTATTTTTCTCTCATTCTCATCATGTTGATATTTCCCTCAATGTAGTGTACTTTAGTCATTTTATTTTACATAGGCTGTGCTTCTGGTCATTTCTACTCGCAGCAACTCAATTATATGTAATCTCTTGTTCCTCATTTATTTACATATATACATCGTTAATATTGTGAACCATTAACCATCATGGTCACAATCATTATTTTTAATCTTCCACTAACCCCTATCTATCCCTGACCTTACAGAGCAGTCCCTAAACGAAATATTCTGTGAATTCCTGAATACCAACTAAATCCTACCCATTTAATCTCTATCCTCTTCATTGCATACCTCTCTGTGTCGGACAATCACTTCCTCCACCGTTTTCTGTATCCTTAGTGTCTCTAGACTTCTTATTAGTCCTATATCTTGTGAACCTCTCAATTCTTCTTCGCTACTCCTTATCCCCTCTGCTCCTGCTTTATTTCTCTATCTCGTATTTATTTAATTTCACATCCTTATTTAGGAACTTTCTGCTTCCTCATTCTCATTAAATTCAATTTTCGTTTTCTCAATTGTCCTTGTTACTCCTGCTCTCAGCATATCTGCATTCTATCTCCTCACATCAAACGTTATTATTTCTCACTTCTCTCATTTATCTCAGTATCTCATTTCTTTGGTTCTGTATAATCCGCGACTATCCACACTCAAACTTCTCTGTTTCTCCACTGTTCTCCAGCATTCCATCCATCGACGTGCTGAGATTCCTATGATTGATGAGGTATGCTCTCATCAAATCTTTTCTACTGCCACAAAATATTCTCATTTTTTACTTGTATGTTCATTCCCTAGAATGTCTCTTCCTATTTTTTCAATTACTCAATGTCGCCACACTTTGCCTGACTGTCTTCATTGTCTCCCTGTCTATACTTCTTCAAATCTCTTCTCGCCTCTCTATCTTCTCCCTATGTGTATCCTTATATGTCTCTGCCATCTTACCCATGGCTTCTCAATTATATTGTCATTCCCTCACCGGAACATTATCATATACATCTCTAACATCTTCTCTATGGCCTCTCAATTATCTTCGTTCTCTCTCTGGAACATTATCATATAAATAAAATCTCTGCCATTTTCCCTATGGCTTCTCAATAATATTCATTCCCTCTCTGGAACATTATCCTTATATACCTCCACCACCTTCTCTATGGCCTCTCGATTATCTTTGTTCCCTCTCTGGAATGTTATCCTTATATACTTCTGCCATCTTCCGTATGGCTTCTCAAATATCTTTGCCATCTTCTCTATGGCCTCTCAGATATCTCAAATCTCTTTGCCCTTCTCTATGGCTACTTCTACTTCCTCTCTTCCTCCTCATCTGCAGCCTCTGTCATTCAGAAATGCTCAGACTAACTCCTTATGGTCAAGAAAGAACAACTTTACTCAGCCTCCACTAGGCTTGGCAACTGCCGCAATACCTCTCTCCTTGACTCCTAATTCTCCTCAATGTGCTAGATGCTTATTCTTCCTGCCCAGCAACACTTCTGTTGTTCAGAAATGTCCAGACTACTTTATGTGTTCAGTAAAGAACAACTTTACACAGCCTCCATTATGCTTGGCTACTGCCGCCAATCATGTCTTCTTTACTATTTCCTCGCTTTCTCACTACCTTCACCATTTACCTATAGTTCCCCTCACTTCTAAATCTCTTATGTTTGCCATTTCATTTTGGGCTCTTTCTGACTTACCCCGTTTTTCTCTTTCCTCAACTCCTAAACTTCATTCCCAAATCTGTCTCCTCATGTCCTCTCAGTGGATTACCTTCTCATCACTTAATCCTATTCTCCTTCTATCATTCAGCACCCTATCATCCAGGTATGCTCAGACTTCTAATTCTCTATGTGATCGGTAAAGAATAATTTCACTAAAGTCTCCTCTAGACTTAGCAACTGCCGCCAATCATGTCTATATTTGCTATAACTCCCCTCCCATATCCTTCTTCTACGCCACCCTACTCATTAATTTCAGCATCTCCAATGCTACCTCTTTATCTGCTCTTCGACATACTTCACTCTGTCCTAACTCCTCGACCATCTGGATCTGTTTCTTCATTTCTCATCTTCTGACTACTCCTCTTAGTCTCTTCCTCTCAACCACTGGATATGTATCTCTCTCTATCTGTCCTTTTAGTGTTCACTGGTATCTTTGATTTTCTCATACTGCTACTATTCAACCTGTTTCTTCTTCTATATTCTTCACAGGAATTCTTGATTTGCTTATCTCCTTTCATCTCTTAGTTTCTTTATCTCGACTTTAGAATCGGTAATCCCCTCAATCACTATTATCTCTCCTGTTTTCATTTTTTCCTAGACTGTCTATATTTCTTATCAATATATCTGCAAAGTGCCGTGATCTCTCTTGCCTTGTCTATGGGATTTCTGTTTCCTGTGTCTACGACTACCGTCACTACTATCCACTGAACTGTCTGAATAGTATGACACTGGCCTGTACGAGTGTCCCCGAGAGCTCATCTCTGACCTCCTGTAGTTGACATTGTCTACTGTATTACTACTCTTCCTCCTAGTAGGTGTATCTTCTACTTCCTCTACATCCTTTTCCCTGTTCTTCCTCCTCCTTGGCCGTTGGTCTAACCGTGCCGTTTTCCTCAATTTTGCCAGGGGAATGTTATCGTCTGACAATTCCTCCAAAGATGTGCTATTTCATTTTGTACCCCATCTAATCTCTTGCTCCATCTCTTCCTGTGCCTCTATGTTCTCTCCTACCATTTCCTCAAACATATGAGGGTCTCCCTGTATATGGTCATGTCCCATGTTTGTCTCTTGCTGTTGCTCCTGCTCTCTTAACCTATTTTCCCTGTCGTTTAATCTCTGTATGTATTCCATCAGTGGAATGTCATCTTCACTTTCCAAATTGTCCCTCTCGTTTTTTTAATCGTTTTATCTTGTCTTCTTCTTTGATCCTTAGCCGCCGACCGTCAAAGCAGTCAGTGGCCATCACGCCTAGTGGCGTCTTGTAGGGCAACAACAAATTGATTCCACTTTGCTCGATCGGTGGCCATCCTTCGTACAGTGCCCCAACTCTGGTTCATTCTTTGCATCTCAGCCTCCACAGTCCTCCGCCAGTTGATTTTGGTCGGCCACTCTTTCGTTTTCCTTCAGGGGTCCAAAGCATAGCTGTTCTTGTGATGGCATCGAGGTCTCTTCTGAGGACATGGCCAACCCAGCTCCAGCATCTGCCAGCTATGATGGTGTGCATGTCCTCTTGCTTGCTCTGAGTAAGCAGATCTTTGTTGGTGATGGTATTCGGCCAAAAGATTCGGTGAATTTTTGTTAGGCATGTTGTGTGAAAAGAGGACAATTTCAACATTTCCTTCTCTGTAACTCTCCAGCATTCTGCACCATAGAGAAGCACAGAAAGCACTTTATCTTGTCTGAGATACCATTATCCGGTCTTCTCTCTTCTGCACTCTTAGTGTGCCTAAATGGCATGTCATTGTCCTGCGTCTCTTCTATCTTATCTTCCTCCGGACTCTGCATTGTTCCTTCCTCTTGTCTCTGAAATGTGATTTGTGGGGGTGACCTTAACTGACTTGATGTTATTCCCGGGTCTCCATGCATTTGGGCTCTGGTTGTTATCTGGTGTCCTGCTGCTCCCAGTCTGTATGTTTCATCATCTGAGCTGTTGTCATCCATAAAACTTTTATCAGTGTACTCGGGAAGTACCACCCAGTTGTCTCCTCTCCTGTTGATATTCCAATCACTACCTTTTGATGTTGTCTCCATCTTATGGGTAACTATCCATTCGTGTGCATTGTTATATTTCCACCGTCCATGTATTCTGTGTCTTGTGTTACTGGGCATCCGTATTCGTCTTTTTCTTTTTGTATCTTTTCTATTGTGTGTCTTCACTGGTCTCTCTTTTTCTTGCAGTGGTATCTGCAATGGATCTTCTCTCTTATTCTTTTTCCTATTGTTATCTTTGTCAGAACCTCTTGCTACCCCCACTTGTAGGGCTATACCACTGCCATGTGGATTTACTATAAAGCTGACTCGTATATGCTAGAGTATGACCACACGCACACTGGCTGACATAATGAAATAACACAGCTTAACAGCTACAATCCCTTTTATTAAATCACAAGACCACGTGGCCAAAACACGATCATGGGGAATACATAGTGAATGAATAAATAATCACTACCAGCTAAACCTTAGTACAACTTCAGGCAAAATGGCGCCGAACTACTTCAATGTGAGTCCCACTCGCATAAATGGCTAAATCATAAGGACAACTAGTAACTACCAAAAATCGATCAGACTTACAAACCGCCGGATACAAACATACACCAGAGAGACTAACTAACTATCAACTATTGGCACAGGACAAGGCACTCATGGTGAAACAATGTCTTCAGAAAAACTTCCATCCCAGGGTAGACAGAAATTGGCTAGTAGCGAACGTCCATCCAGGACGACAGAGGAGCCTGCAATGCCCAGCAACTCCGTTGGCGCCTAAATTTCCTGCCGGTCACATGACCTCAGTCGTTCGTCAACTTTCGTCAGCCACACTGCGGCTTCCAAATGACTTGCTCCATATACGAACAAACGGTGACCCGTATAGCGAAATAGTGCCGTGACAATCCTTATGCTGTGGTGTTATCTCCATCTTGCGTGTAACTATTTGATCGTGTATATAACTATTTCCTGTCTGTTGATGTGTAATGTTTTTCTCTGGCAACTGTAAGCATTTTGTCTGCTTACCCTCCGAGTATCTGACATTCTGTGTCCTTATTAGTTTTTGTTTGTTCCTTCTTAGAAGTGATTCCAGCTTGTCAACTTCTGTTTGTGTTGACACATCTATTCATGACTCGAAATGAAAGTTATTGAAGACTTCTACATACCTGGTAGTATGAAATACACTGTCCTCACAAAATATGTAACACCACTTTTCTCCTGATAGAAAACAATTATCTTCTTCAAATAATAAATTATCTTGCAAGAATGCATGGAAACCTACGAGCAGATAATCAGTAGCCACAGATGATCAGCTTAATGAATAGCTGACATTTGCTCGGTCGTCCCTTCTTACTTTTCTCTTCTCACGAAGTGCACTCTGTCATGGCTAGAAATGAACTGCTTATTTTCTAGTTTGTGAGCTGTCAAGAAATAAAATCTCGGAACAATCCAGAAAGTCACTTTTTCCTGACTTTTCTTACAAAACCCGTGAGTGGAAAACCCCAGCCGTGATTTCCTAACACTCATCAGTGGTATTTGTATAAGGGGAGATTACTATTTTCACTATATAACAAAATGAGTTTAGTTGCACTACTTAATTGTCTGCCCTTTTTCTTAAAGCGACCCAACCTACTTGTCTTCCCATTATGCTTCGCTTTTATTTCCCTTCACTCACATACCTGCTCCACTAGCTAAGTTTGATCCATTTCTTTCAGGCCACATACAACAGTTTGGAAGCAGAGGATCTGAAATTGCTTCATATCTGTCCACAATAATATGTGATTAATTTATTCAGCTTATGGTCAGTATTGTAAGAGATTTAAGTTATGAATGATTTGAAAAAAAAAAAAAAAGCAGGATACTTCAGTTTAAGTGCATATTCTACGCTGAGTCTTTCACATGTTGATCAACTACTGTTATAGTAAGATATGTGTCACCTACTGAATGCTTTCTGACTTTTTTGGAGTTCAAAAATCACAGAAATGAAAATACAGCCTCCATAGTGGTGGATTATCTAAGAAAACACTGCAAAGTTTACTTCAGTAAGTGACAAGGACAGTCGTATGACAAAGCAGCTAACTTGGCTCTAAAACTTAATTGAATGGAGCAAACATTCTGAAGGAAAACAAGCATGCTGCATATATTCAATGTGCAAAACATTCACTGAATCTTATTGGGCATGCAGTTGATTGCTATTTAGATGCAGTAAATGATTTTGCTGTTGTGCGAGAAATATGTACTTTCTTTTCATCTTGTTCATAAATGATGGGCAGCTCTACTATCATTCTTGAATGCTGATTCTAAAGAACCAAAGTATCAAAATACCTGTCAAACACTATGTGGGAAGGACATTCAAATTCTACTTCAGCCATAATTGAATTGAGGCAATTGTTGATGCTGTCAATCATCTCCATACTAGTGATAGTGAAAAAGGGGATACAAGAAGACAGGCTGGTAATCTGCTGGGGAAAATTGCGGAATTGGAGTTCGTTATTGGTTATACCTGTGGAATCGTTTGTTGGATGGGTTTCACAAAACTAGCAAGGCCGTCCAGGATCAAAAATATTTTACATCACTTTCTCACTTTGTGAAAGATACTCAAAATCATTTGAATAATATTGAACAAGAAGCAAAAAGCAGATTGCTTCATGTAGACTACAAGTATCAAAGAAAAGAAAAACAGTCACAAAGAAACAAATCATTGATGGTACTGCTCCCAACACTTATGAAAAGCTTTCTCCAAGAGATAAATTTCGAGTGAAGTCCTTTTTTCCTGTAAGTGATGCTCTTGAAACTTACTTAAAGAAAAGAGTAAATAAATAAACAAACAACACACAAAGGTATGATCAGGCACTCAGTGGGAAAATAAAGAAGTAGAAGACCAGACAACAGAAAAACAACAGAAGTGATAGGCTTACCGGGATCGAACCAGGACCTTCCGAACGGCACCCAACCACCTAGCCACGGGAGCGAATCGTCACTATCCACTCTGCCAGCTAAGCATTACTAAAAATAATGCTTCACCGACAGAGGTCTAGCACGAACTCCCACGCGACCCGGATATGTACCATAGGACGACCCAGACTTATTATAGTCGCAATCACTGCTGCAGTTCCACTATTAACACAGTATAGGCCAGATTACACAAGACAAAGGCCTTAATACTGTGTCTAGTAAATGATAGAAGAATGAGAATAAGTATATGTTTATATGTTTAAAGAAAAGAGCAACAGTTGATAATATGCCACAAGCAAGTTCATACAAACAGAAATTAAGGTAAGAAAGTGGGGATGGATAGAACATACACTCAGAAGAGAAAAATCAAGCATAGCCACAATTGCCCTTGACTGGAACCCACAGAGGAAAAGAAGAGTAGGGAGGCCAAAGAGAACCCGGAGAAGAACAGTTGAAGATGAGGCTAGGGAAATTTGAATGACTTGGGCACAGATGAAAAAGACAGCCCAGGATAGAAATCGATGGAGAGCAACTGTTTCTGCCCTATGTTCCACAGGGAATGAAAAGGAATGATGATGATGATTTAATATCATTACCAGGCAATCCTTGTTCTTGTATGCCCAGAATAAGAGAGGTAGAGTGAGACTAAACACACATGGAGAAAAGAACTGGAGACAGAAATGAAGGAAATGAGGAAGACATGGATAGACCTTGAGGTGCAGAAGACACTGGATAGCGGAAGTTGGTATAAGTTTGTTGTAGGCTTCTGCTTCTTGGGGAGCTGATGATGATGTGACCTGAGATAACAGATTGTTTTTGTTTCTCTTCAGACTTTCTTGTACATCATAATAGTCATAACTGGTTGTTTTTGTTTTTGTTTTTTTTCGTACGCCCGCTAATACTCGAGGCGAAATCTCAGGTTATTATTAATGTCTAACCTGACATTGATTTTACGTGAGTATCCCTTTTTCCTTGTACAGAGACAGGTATCCCTCGCCATTCAGGCAGATACTTGCCGATTTCGGAGGTACCCATTAAAGCTGGGTCGGCTCAGGAGCCGCCAGTCCCTGGTCGACGACACTCCTTCAAATGTCCTCGCCAGGTCTCGAGTTAATCCAGTCCAAATCCCGGTCGACGAAAAATCCTCAAATGCCGTCGCCCGGGTTTGATCCTGAATCACCCGGTCGCCAGAGCGGTGTGGTAACCACTACGCTAGCGCGGCTCCCTATAACTGGTTGTAGAAACGCATTAAAGAATTGGTCATTATGTATGTAATCATTAACATGTATAATGTAATGTAATCAAAACCCAGGTTCTGAGGAATGTAAACAGGAGTATAACGGAGACAGCCATACATATGACGCTTTGAGCCCTGAAGTTAATACTGAGGTAGGATGTTGTATGTACGGCCATTGAGACAAACTATATCAGCCAGTTAACAGCCTTATTTGGCATTCTTGCCTGTTTTTTTTTCTGTTTTGTTGATGTTGGTTATTTACACATACAATTCAGTTGAGGTTTTTTTTTCAAAGTCTGCATTTCATCTTGAAATTACTTATTTTCTACATGTGTGTGTGTGTGTCCATGCATGCGTGCGCGCACTCAAATACGAGTGTATATAAGCGCATACATGTTTATGTGTATTTTCAAACCCACTTGCTGTGACCTTTCATCAAATATTTTTTGTCTTGCATCTAATTATGGTTATGGGACAGAAAAGCCTAGTCAACTACTAAATGTAGATCATCAGCCAGTGTGTATGTTAAGTGTGAATGAATACTGGTCAGTGTTTTTATAACTCATTTGTTGCTAGTAAGAAAAGAAATGGAGACAAGAGGCATAAATAGATGCTGGGTTTGTGTAAGAAAAACACAGGAGAATAGTTCTGAGTGCTGAGTGGGTTTTTAGATTGAGAAAGTGAATGGAAGGTTGTTGTGCGCTGAGAGCCAAGCAGGCTGGCTGTAGTGTATTATTCTGAAGTGAAGAAAGGAAGTACGAATAACAACATTTTGGTGATATAATGTTTATCTGTATTTTTGGATGATATCGATGTTCATGATATTCTGTTCATCATATTCTGTTGTGGGACTAAATTCCTGAGTTGGCTGTTCATTCAAGAATGAATGTGTGATTTATAAGGACCTTTTCACACCATGAGACATTCATACATGCTGTCACACACGTTGTGCCTCTCCCACTACATACTATGTACACCCATCAACACACACTAATACTACATGGTGTTACTGGAGAAGAGACAGCTTGTGTCACTAAGACTCTTTGCTATTGGTTGCTGCATAGCATTGGATGTTTATTTTCTTTTTTTTATTGTTTTGAATATAGCTGTTATGATTATGGGTCCCACAGCTTCCCATTTTGTGAGTGTTTTCTGTGCTTCTTTAAAAATCATTAAAGCTACCCCCTCACTGTAGTTTGTGGCATCGGCCAAAACAATTTCTGACTCTGGCTCCTGAAATTTTAGAAGTCCAACTCTCGATTTTTTTTTTAACTAGTCATATGGCATACAATTATGCACTTATATAGAGTTAAATGTGTAAGTATTGTATATTTAGGAATAAATGAATGTGTGGCTTTCATAGATTACACCTTTAACTATTCATTCAGACATACAATAATTGTTATTGTTGAACCCATAGGTGCTCAGTCTCCATCAGTATATGTCGAAGAATGTGAATGCTAACTGTTCCTGTAGCTCACTGGTTGTATACACGATGGATGCATACTCTCATATGTCCATCTGTGCTAGCCTTACGTTTGATGCCAAATTCCAACAGTCGTAACCTTGATGATTCATCTATTGCAGTGTCATTCTCTAACAGGTGATCATTAAGTGTTCTCAGTATCTCTCCCTTATCCATATTCAGTGCCCCCACTGTGGGTTCTCTTGATGCTAGCCTGTAAGCTCTCTCATTACCACATACCCCTGCATGACCAGGACAGTAGATTCACACCAGCACTTGTAGACTCGAAGCTTCTATGAATGTTTTCCATTCATGCCTCAACCAACCACATTGAACCTTTCGAAGCATGTACTGAGTCTGACACAATGATGGCCTTTGTTAGTGAAGTTTCAGTTATCCATCTGTAGTGAGATTGGATGCCTAGCCTTCTTGGATTAGGGTTAAAAAAAAATAGGAGGTCCAATGTGCAAGTTGCGCATGTTAAAAATCCCACTGCAGTTGGAAATTGTAAAGAGTAGGCCTATCAGGCAGCTGCCCTGGCAAAATTTAAAAATTATAAACCTACCCACCACAAAAATATTTCTTCTTCTGCGTTTGTCCTGAAAAAGACGTTTGTTACGTTGTGTTGCCGTTTACAGCAAAACTGTGATAATTGTGCCTTTCGGCCAGACACATATTTTCAGCGTGGCGTTTTTGGGACTGTGTTTGCCTTTCTTCTTCGAATCCTACTCTCTCGGCCAGACTGCAGTGACACAGCCTGTTTCCAGGATCACCACTTGGAGGTGGAGTAGGGTCTCGGTCAGCTCTGGTTCGCTGACGCAAGCAGTCAAGCTATGAGTCGCTGACTGTATTCTCTTTTGCTGCATCTTCAGTCCCAAATATTTATAGAATGTGTGATTCCTATATACACAAATATAGGAATCACACATTAGGATTCTCGAAGGTGCTACGGAGTTCATGCATTGTGCTGAGATCCTCCTTGTGTGATATAAGGGAGGAGATTGGAGCACTGATGGGGTAGTCTATGTGCAATAAAGAGAAGATTCTTTCTTGTAGAACCCGCTATCTTCGGCGACAATTCTGCCCTGTATACTCTAGCAGAGAAGCCCCAACCTGATTTCTCACCACATACAATAATGCAAAACACAAAGTATTTTAAAATATGATAATTTTTATTTAAATTGAATTAGTTCTTTAACAGGACCGCTTCTGATAGGTCTGGCTTCATTGCTGCTTTCAAATTGGATTTGATTATTCTGAGGACAGAAAACGAACATTCTACAGTGGGTGCAAATGCAATGACAGTCAAAGCAGCATCTTGAATGAGGAAGCAAGGTTTTGCATTTTGAATTCTTAATTCACGGTCAAATTTCTTTTATTTATTTTTTATTTTGATGATGAGAAATATCCCGTTGTAATCTCTGATGGGTTATAATTAGGATATAAATTGTTTTAAATTTCAAAATAATATGAATAACTGCCGATAGGTGAAAGTGGCACAACATCCATCAAATCACTGTAAATAGGGCAAATTAAAATTATCAATTTTGTGTGTATGTATTTAAAAAAAGAAAAACAACTGAACAAAAGCAAGATAAAACAAAACCAAACAAAAATAATATTAAGACGGAGGGGCGTTTCCAGTTAGATATTTCATTGACTTTTACTTGCCATTAGTCATATGTATTGCAAGAACATCATCAGACCTTCACCTTCCCATATACTATATATTAACTTTTGTTCTTTTGTGGCCCATGGTTCGATCCCCGCTTCAGGTGGGATTTTTTAGACCGCAAACAGCTCTGAGGTCGACCCAGCCTCATGAATTGGATACCAGATCAACTCTTGGAAGGTTAAGGTGGCCAGCATGAATCTGACCACATCACCCCTAGTGTGTTAATGGTCAAGAAAATATAGGCCAAACACAATATTCCCAATATGCCTAAAGGGAAGAGATACCAGCAGAATGGAAGGAAGGATATATGGTTAAGTTGCCTTAGAAGGGAAATTTACAAGAGTGCACACATTATAGAGGAATAATGTTACTATCAGTGCCAGGAAAAGTATTACACAGGATCATCCTCGAGAGATTAAAAGAGTCCATAGACATGAAACTGAGAGATGAACAAGCAGGTTTTCAACAAAACAGATCCTGTACAGACCAGATAGCCACTTTGAGAATAATGGTTGAACAAAGTCTGGAATGGAATTCACCACTATACATTGAATTTGTGGACTACAGAAAGGAATTTGACAGTGTAGACAGAGAATCACTTTGAAAATTGATTAGGCATTATGGAGTTCCCCTGAAAATCATTAATTTAATAAAGAAAACTTAAAGACATGACATGCAGAGTTCTTCATGAAGGACAACTTACAGAATCGTTTGGGATAAGAATGGGAGTGTGACAGGGATGCCTCTTGTCTCCATTTCTTTTCTTACTAGAAATAGGATTATGAAAACATCGACAACACACAACAGAAATGGAATCCAGTGGAACCTGACTAAACAGTTAGATGATCTAGATTTTGCTGATGACTTGGCTCTTCTGTCCCAAAACCATAATCAGATGCAGGACAAAATGAAAACACTCTATAAGAGGTCACAGCAATAGGGTCCAAAAAAAAACACAGGGAAAAGATAAAAATAATGAGAATAAATGCAGGAAATGATAATCTGAAGAAACACCACTACAAGATTTAGAATCATACACATATCTTGGCAGTAATATAGACAAAGTTGGAGGGACAGCCGGTGATATCAAAGTAAGAAAACAAAAAGCGAAAAGAGCTTTCATTGAACTGGGAAATGTATGAAGATCAAGAGAAATCGGATCCAACACAAAAATAAGAATCTTCCACTCAAATGTCAATATGGCTGTGAAACATGGAGAACAACAGAAACAACCAAAAAGCTACAGGCTTTCATAAATGGGTGTTTGCGTAGAATAGAAGGATTGAAATGGTATGACAAGGTTAGCAATATGGAATTGATGACAAGAACCAGACAAGTGCCAGTGGAACAAGAGATGAGAATAAGATGATGGTGATGGATAGGACACATACTGAGGAAACCTGTTGATAGCATTACAAGGCAGTCCTTGTTCTGGAATCCCCAGGGCAAGACAGGCAGAGGAAGACTAAGAAGCATATGGAGAAGAAATCTGGAAATGGGAAAAATGATGAGGAGAACATGGAAAGAGCTTGAGATGATGGCACGTGACAGGAGGACTTTTGTGTTTGTTGAAAGCCTATTCTCCTTGGGGAGCAGAGAGTTATGAATGAATAATTTACCATCTTCTCCCTTGGATCAATCTGTGTATTCAGTAATGCTGTCCTTTGATATTTGTTGTATATATATTTTGTGGCTGTGTTTTTTAAATTTTCTACATATTTTGTTTTCTTAAGTATTTCTGCAAGGTGGTAGTCCGTGTCTGGTTTCTTGATATCCCAGGGTGGAACCACTGGCTTGTATTCACAACTGTAATTAGTTGATGTAATTAAAGTACCCAGGTGGATTATTTCCTCCATGCACTTCCATCCTGTTGGGTATATATTGGTATTCATTGGATTGACATGAGTTGCTAGTTGACATTTGGTAAATATACTGGGTGAGATTTGTGTAACATAACTTTGTTCATGTAATTTAGTCTTAACTCCTTTCTCTGTAATTCCAAGGGTAGAGCCCCCATTGATGTTGATCTGATTGCACTTTCTATTGTACATAAAGCTTGATGCTAAATTCTGTCTAATTTAATCTTGTTACTGTGTGCAACAGGGTCATATATTATACTTCCATAACCTATTTTTCCTCTAATAAAAGATTTATAAAATGTAAGCATTGTCTTAGTGCTTGCACCCAGTCCATTACCTTTCAAACATCTTAACAAGTTATTCAATCCTGTGCAAGACTCCACTAGTTTATCTATGTATTTATTCCAGTTTAACTGTGGGTCCAATGTCATTCCTAGATATCAAGTAGTTTGTACTGTATTAATGTTTTGCCCCTGGATATTTATGTCTAAAATTTTATTTTTAGCAACTCTACCTTTAATGAAGATCATTCCCATTGTTTTATTTGCATCCATTTACATACTTTATTCATTTGCTTTTGTAGATCTTTATATAATTTTGGCAGATTTTTCCCAGATCTCCATGCAGCAACATCATTTGCAAACTGACAATTTATTTTTTCAAATCATTAAATTATTCATCTAAATCATTTACCATTATTGTAAAAATCGAAGGAGATATTAATATTTGGGGTATTCCATTTTTTGTTCATACGATTCTGATCTAAAGATAGGAGTAACAGGTAAAATATTTATTTAGAGAATTTCTAACAAGGTAGATATTCCACTGTTCAGGTAAACAATGATAAGTCAAATTTCTCAACCTTTTTTTTTTCAGTGCTAGATAATGTAATGATAGAGTGGGATTTGCAGGGCACTTTGTTCCTTCTAATTTATACAGCAGAAGACCTTTTTTGTTTTTAACTCACTTTTTCAAAAACTTTACAAGGTAACTTTTTACTTCCGTTGCCTAAAATGTACTAAGTTAGTAATAAACAACTTTTTTTTTCCATTGATCTTCTTGGCTTAAGTCTAGTAAAATTTGGAGTTAAGATATTTTTTACCAACTTTGACTGCACTTGGTTTCCATTTAAAAAGATCATCACATCTGGCCCCAAGTTAGGAGGAAGAAGCATGTGGCATACTGTGCATTCCCTGCCATCCAAGAAGATTCTCCAGATATATAGAGCTAAAATATTCTGCTCTGGTTCTAGGTTCTGCCACTGTATTGCCTTGTCCTGAACAGAGCCACTTCTCAGCTCATCCGTCTGTAATGAGTCCACAGTGAGATCCTCCTGCATGTGTCAGAGTTAATCTGTGGCCCAAGTGACTCCTCCAAGCTTAATGTGCAATGCTGGGTTCTCAACATGTTTCCTCACAGACAGAGGTTCACTTCTACATCTGTATACTATAGCATTGTGCTTAGCTGGTGGTCATATAATGATGTCTCCAGATATGTGTGCATTCATTACTTTCTTCTTATATGATCCTCCTTAGCCGCCGACCGTCAAAGCAGTCAGTGGCCATCACGCCTGGTGGTGTTTTGTAGGGCAGCAACAAATTGATTCCACTTTGCTCCGTCAGTGGCCTTCCTTCATACAATGCCCCAACTCTGGTTCATTCTTTGCATCTCAGCCTCCACAGTCCTCCGCCAAGTTGTTTTTGGTTGGCCTCTCTTTCATTTTCCTTCAGGGATCCATAGCATAGCTGTTCTTGTGATGGCATTGGGGTCTCTTCTGAGGACATGGCCAACCCAACTCCAGCATCTGCCAGCTATGATGGTGTGCATGTCCTCTTGCTTGCTCAGAGTAAGCAGATCTTGTTTGGTGATGGTATTCGGCCAAACGATTGGGAGAATTTTTCTTATCTTAGGCATGTTGTGTGAAAAGAGGACAATTTCGACATTTCCTTCTCTGTAACTCTCAAGCATTCTGCACCATAGAGAAGCACAGAAAGCATACAGCTCTGATATAATCTTAATTTTGTGCTTGTGCTGTACTGAGAGGACTTCCAGATATTGTTTAGACTATAAAAGACTGTTCTTGCTTTGTTCATTCTGTTGTTAATGTCTTTGCTTGCTCCGCCATCTGGTGTTACTATGCATGTGAGGTCTGTTTCAGTTGTTGATTCCTTACTGTTATGCGCTCGGGGTTGCTCACATTGAGTGTCATGACCTCTGTTTTCTTTAGATTGATTTTCATGCCCACCTGCTGGCTATACTTATTAAGTCTATCCTTTTTTTCCTGGATGTGTTAATGTGAATGTGCTAGTAATGCAATGTCATCTGTGTTGCAGACTTTCGTCTTAGATTGTTGGGTTAATATTATGTTTTCACTGTATGCAATATTAATTCATCTCATCTGTCTATCACGGAGTATCTTTCTGCTGCAACATGGGATTCATCTTTGTTATTTTAAAGTTGAGTATCAGCGTTTCTTTCATTAAACTTTATATATATTTGACTGTCAGTGTTATGTTCTTTGAATTATTAGTGGCCTGACAGAGTTTTGTATTCTTGAACCAACCTTGAAGGTTAACGGTCAGTAGTCATATAACATAATTGAAACTTGCAGAAGACTTCAGTGAACAAGTCTCGTTCGGACAACTAAACATTTTTAATGATCATTCATTGTTAATAATGTAGTATTGACACTAATATATTTCACACTAAGCCACTTGCTATCACATTTCAGAGTTTGTATCTTATCAGACATTGCACGTCTGTCAGGTAACCGTTATACATATCTTTCATGTCTTTGACCAAAGCTATTTATCAAGCATTTGGCATAATTATTATATTTATGCAGTATTAATCTTGCTGCTAATAGTTTCATGAAGGAGTGATCCTAATACACACATCGAAAAACTCTGTCTATAATATCAATTCAATTTGGCATCCATAGCCGGGCTCTATCAGCCGTTACACATTATATCTGCGTTCGTATTTCATGACTTTCGCATCTAATAATTATTCGGTTAATAATACCGACTTATATAACTTCGGACTCAATGGTCCTTACACATTATTATTTGATTGCTTTACCAGCACTATCTTAACGGTTAGACATATTCCTTTAGTGGTTATACCACACAATTATAAAACACTGTTCTATGCCCGAAGGCTACACATAAGACTGCTGTTACTAGCCTAACGCGTCATACAACGTTATACGCGAACCTTATTATTTTTATTCAGTAGAGGTGTTACATGGTGCGACCATCCGAATTCAAACCAAAATGCTCACAGACCATGCAACAATCCTCAACATGTGAATGTGCTAGTAGTGCAATGTCATCTGTACATTCCAGATCTTCCAATGTAGAAAATGCAGTCTATCTTATTCCTCTTGGACTGCCCTCTGTTGTCTTTCGCATCACCCAGTCTATGACTGTTAAAAATAGAGTGGTTGATAAGGGGCATCCCTGTTGTACTCCTGTCTTCATCTCAAAGGTTAGGTTGCTCTTCTCTACACTACACGTAAAGTTGGCATAGAGGCTTTTTATGATTGACACTATGCAGCTTGGAATTCCATAAGCCCTGCATTCATTACAGGATTGAGTAATTGACCTCATGCCCAAACAGCTTTTTTCCGCGTGTATAGTAATGATTAGTATTACTGTTCTTTGCTCCCCTTTCAGGCCCTGGTAACACAGGTGATGTGTGTATATTCATGTGAGTATTTCCTTATGTATGTGTATGAGTGATGGTGGCAGTGAGAAAGAGATTACAGAAAAACTTATCTCCTCTGCATTTGAATTTTCTATATAGCATGTGTCTTAAATATGAGGAGAAATCATGTCCAACAAAAAATTCTGAGTCTTCTGCTCAAACATCAAGTCAGTCCTATTGTGTGGCTGTTGTAACATCGACAAAAACAACAACGTAAAAAGCTTCATTCATAAGTGGGTGCTTGTGCATAATAGATAAATTGTAACAGTATTACAAGATCACTAATGTGGAACTAATGACAAGAATAAGACAAATGCTAGTGGAACATGAAATGAGATGAAGCTACCAACAAGTAGGACACACACTCAGGAAACTAACTGATAGTATTACTAGGCCATCCTTGCTCTTGAATTCCTAGAAAGAGAGGTAGATAGAGATTGAAAAACACATGGAGAAAAGAACTGGAGAGACAAATATGAAGGAAATAAGGAAGAGATGGAAAGATCTCTTGAGCTGCTGGTGGCCACTTGATAGAAGGATTTGACATACGTTTGTTAAAGGTTATGTTCCTTTGGGACCTTATGGTTGATGATGATGCTGTGGCTTAAATTTTTAATTAATCAAATTTATTTCAGTCTGATTGTGACAACAGCTATACTAAAACTGAGATACAATATACTGACTGCTTGGAAATTCCAGAAAGTAAACAGCAGTTAGGTTCATTAGGAGATGAAAAAGGTATGTATTATGGTATAGTTATTATTTTAAATTCATATGTTGACTATATAAATTGGCACAGTATGTTTTATGACTTCTTCTTTTTTGATCCTTAGCCGCCGACCGTCAAAGCAGTCAGTGGCCATCACGCCAGGTGGCATCTTGTAGGGCAACTACAAACTGATTCCACTTTGCTCGGTCAGTGGCCATCCATCGTACAGTGCCCGACTCTGGCTCATTCTTTGCATCTCAGCCTCCACAGTCCTCCGCCAAGTTGTTTTTGGTCGGCCTCTCTTTCGTTTTCCTTCAGAGGTCCATAGCATCGCTGTTCTTGTGATGGCATCGGGGTCTCTTCTGAGGACATGGCCAACCCAACTCCAGCGTCTGACAGCTATGATGGTGTGCATGTCCTTTTGCTTGCTCCGAGTAAGCAGATCTTGGTTGGTGATGGTATTCGGCCAAATGATTCGGTTAATTTTTCTTAGGCAGGTTGTGTGAAAAGAGGACAATTTCGACATTTCCTTCTCTGCAACTATTCAGCATTCTGCACCATAGAGAAGAACAGAAAGCACACAGCTCTGATATAATCTTAATTTGTGCTTGTGCTGTACTGAGAGGACTTCCAGATGTTGTTTAGACTATAAAAGGCTGTTCTTGCTTTGTTCATTCTGTTGTTGATGTCTTTGCTTGCTCCGCCATCTGGTGTTACTATGCATCTGAGGTCTGTTTCAGTTGTTGATTCCTTACTGTTATGGGCTCGGGGTTGCTCACATTGAGTGTCATGACCTCTGTCTTCTTTAGATTGATGTTCAGGCCCACCTGCTGGCTATACTTATTAAGTCTATCCATTTTTTCCTGGATGTGTTGATGTGAATGTGCTAGTAGTGCAATGTCATCTGCATATTCCAGATCTTCCAGTGTAGAAAACGTAGTCCCATCTTATTCCTCTTGGACTACCCTCTGTTGTCTGTCGCATCAACCAGTCTGATAAGAATAAGAAGTTTTATGACTGCCATGATTTAAATGCTCAGCGTGGGGCAGAATACTATTCACAAGAGTTAACTGTGTTTATACGACATGAAGTCAGGTCGCGTGGTTTCATGTGATCATGAGGTTTGCTGGGAAGCAAGAAGCTCGGTGGACATTTCGAACTGACTGTCATTTTGGCAACTTGCTATTCCAGTTGGTCTTTGTACCATATAACATGACCTGGGGGACAGCCATTTTGCTATTCAGTTCTTTCTCACAGAGGATGTGTTGTATCCCTGATGCTAGGCGATGACCTTTTAGAAGGTAGATATTTAGATTTTGATATTATCCTCATAGTGTATCAGCCTGGAGTTTGTTCCATGCTCAATTTTGCGAGCTGTGGGTATTTGTGCCTTGTGACTCATTATAGTGTCGCCTCATGGATTTCATTTTAGTGTGGTCATAGCAATCTACTTACGCCATATTCTGGCCAAGTGTTGTACTTTAATAAAGGGAAAGTAACTGAGTAAGTCTCACTTTGTTCTTATGCACCTGTTATTCATGTGTGGATTCCTGGTATTTAATAAGTTCCAACTTTATAAACCCACACAGTTAACAGTAAATTGTGACATAAGTTAAAATGATTTTTACATCTGTAACAGTGTAACATTTAATACTAAGCAGCCATTGGGCCTTTCATGGACAATTCAGAGCAGTAAGAATTGTAATTTAAACTTGTGTGATTTATACATTTTACATATTTATATGGGCATTATGCTTATGTGTATGTTACTACATTTTGCTTAAAAGATTATAAGTAAATATGTAGGACCTGCATTTCATTATTTATCTTCACTCATTATTTTAATTATTTCAGACTTTTATCCTTGTCCCCTGTGCAACATGTTTTTCTTTCAACTTGATGTCCTGGATGAGCATTTGAAAATGGTACACAGAAATGGACACAGGGAGTTTGATATTAAAGACAATTATCTTTTTGATGTGTTCCCACAGGGCAGTGGAAATGAAATGAATAAAACAGTAAGTAAGATAGTAAATGGTACTTTTGCTGATGTAGCTAGAGAAGATAACATCCAACTGAGAATACCTGACAAGGAAGCATCACCAAACTTCATCAACAGTCAGGAAAGGACAGTTAAAATGTGTGACAACGTAGGTGCTAATACAACAGCTTTAGAAAATGGCATCTGTAACATAAATTGTAGTAAAGTATTTTCTGACAGTGAAATAAATGTTCAGCTTAGTGTGAGTGATAGACCTGTAGCTACTTGCAGTGATTTAAACATTCAGTCTCACAAGATAATAGAGGAAGACAAGTCCTACGAGTGTGGTATTTGTGGTGTATCGTTTACTGTGAATGATAACTTACAGCAGCATAAAAGAATACATACAGGAGAGACACCTTTTAAGTGTGATGTTTGTGATCTAACATTTACTCACAAATGGAACCTCCAAGATCATAAACAAACACACAAAGTGGAGAAACTTAACAAGTGTGATGTTTGTGATGCAACATTTAAACGAAGAGATGGCCTACGAAAACATAAAAGAATACATACAGGAGAGAAACCTTACAAGTGTGATGTGTGTGGTGCACAATTTGCTCACAGAGGTAACCTACGAAAACATGAAAGAATACATACAGGAGAGAAACTGTACAAGTGTGAGGATTGTGGTGCAGCATTTACTGACAGTAGCGGTATACAAAAACATAAAAGAATACATACTGGTGAGAAACCTTACAAGTGTGATGTGTGTGGTGCACAATTTGCTCAAAGGGGTAACCTACGAAAACATGAAAGAGTACATACAGGAGAGAAACCTTACAAGTGTGATGTTTGTGATGCTGTATTTGCTGAGAGAGGTAAACTACAAATACATAAAAGAATACATACAGGAGAGAAACCTTACAAGTGTGATGTTTGTGAAGCAGCATTTTCTGCAAGTAGTAACCTGCAAGTACATAAAAGAATACATACAGGTGAGAAACCTTACAAGTGTGATATTTGTGACGCTGCATATGCAGAGATATATAGACTTAAAAT
The DNA here is from genome assembly GCA_024509875.1 of Oreohelix idahoensis. NCBI lineage: Eukaryota > Metazoa > Mollusca > Gastropoda > Stylommatophora > Oreohelicidae > Oreohelix > Oreohelix idahoensis. Next base: position 266,377 of record JAMPIV010013132.1, read on the forward strand.
ACATAAAATAATACACACAGGAGAGAAACTTTACAAGTGTGATATTTGTGAAGCAGTTTTTTCTGCAAGTGGTACCCTGCAAGTACATAAAAGAATACATACAGGAGAGAAACCTTACAAGTGTGATGTTTGTGAAGCAGCATTTTCTGTAACGAGTCACCTGAAAGTACATAAAAGAATACATACAGGAGAGAAACCTTATAAGTGTGATGTCTGTGATGCTGCATTTGCTGTGAGAGTTAGACAACAAATACATAAAAGAATGCATACAGGAGAGAAACCTTACAAGTGTGATGTTTGTGAAGCAGCATTTTCTGCAAGTAGTAACCTGCAAGTGCATAAAAGAATACATACAGGAGAGAAACCTTACAAGTGTGATGTTTGTGGTGCAAAATTTACTCAAAGTAGTAGCCTTCAAAAACATAAACGAATACATACAGGAGAGAAATCTTAGAAGTGTGATGCTGCATTTGTTGAGAGGGGTAAACTATAAATACATAAAAGAATACATGCAGGAGAGAAACCTTACAAGTGTGATGTTTGTGGTTCAAAATTTACTCAGAGAAGTAACCTAGAAACACATAAATGAATACATACATGAGAGAAAGCTTAGAAGTGTGATGCTGCGTTTGCTGAGAGAGTTAAACTACAAATACATAAAAGAATACATGCAGGAGAGAAACCTTACAAGTGTGATGTTTTTTTACTTAAAGAAGTAACTTACGAACACATAAACGAATACATACAGGAGAGAAACCTTACAAGTGTCTTGTTTGTGATGCTACGTTAGCTGAGAGAGGTAAACTACAAATACATAAAAGAATACACACAGGAGAGAAACCTTACAAGGGTCATGTTTGTGAAGCAGCATCTTCTGCAAATAGTAACCTGCAAGTACATAAAAGAATTCATGTGCTGAGAGAGGCAGTCTACAAAAACATACAAGAATATATACAGGAGAAATACTCTACAAGTGTGATGTTTGTGATGCAACATTTACTCAAGATCACCTTCTAGAACACAAAAGAGTACTTACAGGTGAGAAATCTTACACGTGTGATGTTTGTGGTGCAGCATTTACTCAAAGAAGATACCTATTAATACACAATTGGAACCTCTATGAGCATAAACAAACATACAAAGGCGAGAAACTTAAGTGTGAGGTTTATGATGCACACGACTGTACTTCGAAGTGCTATCTTAGTTTGCTGACCCTGAGATAATAAATTTGTTGCCAAGCAAGGTCACATTTCCAGGACTTGGCAGAAAAGATCAGCTGATTTTTTTAAATGTAAAATCAGTTACATTTAAATCATTGCACACACATTCTGGATAGTCACATCACTAAAATACTTGTGTGTACAATAATTTTGTACTGTGTACTATCTTTGTTTTGATTTTCATTCATTTGTAATTATATTTGGCTGAGTGACAGGCTTGTGAAAACATCTGAGAAAATTAATACCCGAGGCAATGTATTTATTAACGAGATATCTGAAAAGTATCATTTGATTGAATTTGTAATTACATAGACTTCTTGTGGGGATCCTAAAGATTATTTCCACCTAATTTGTTTCTTCATTTTATATCCTTATAATGTATGGTAGTCAGTTTTGTGAGTCTTGCATAAGAAGAACATGAATATTGTCAAACCATTTTTATAAAATTAAAATCACTGCACATGCATTCTGGACACTCACAAAGCTTAAATATGGTTGTATAAATCTATTTTGTAGAGCACCGTCTTTTTTATTCATTTATAATAATATTTAGCTATGTATATAGGCCTGGAAGATAAAGAGTATTTCCACCTAGTTTGATCTATTTTTCAAGTCTTGTTTATCTTGTACTTATGTCTTGCTTTTTAATTGTGTGTGAGACATGAGGAATTGTCACACTTGTGTTTGTTGGTAGACACTCCTGTACACACTACGGGTGCCACAGATTTTGACAAAGTTTTTGTATTGTTTCTTTCATACACAAATAAGGTATTCTGCAGCCTGGTGCTTTTGTAAGACTACATTTAACCCCATCTACCACAGGCAGTCCAGAACTTTCATGTTTACTGACTCTTACCAGTGCAGCAGTTCTTAGCATTGTTTCATGTAATCAGTCTCCTGTTTGTCCCAGTCTTAGGGAAGGAACTGTAGTTTTTTTTTTTTAAACGTACGCCCGCTATTACTCGAGGTGAGAATCTCCAGTTAGTATATCTAACCAAAGACTGATTTTTACGTGAGTATCCCTTTTTTCCCTGTACAATGACAAGTAAGTGTCCACTTGCCATTCAGGCAGGTACTCGCCGTCTTCGGAGGGTACCCATTAGAACTGGGTCGGCTCAGGAGCCGCCAGTCCCTGGTCGACGACACTCTTTCAAATGTTTTCGCCCAGGGCTCGGATTAATCCAGTGCAAGTCCCGGTCGACAATACTTCTTCAAATGTCCTCACCCGGTTGCTAGCGCAGTGTGGTAACCATTACACCAGCGCGGCTCCCTAAACTGTAGTTTAAGTTTAGGGCAATTAAGAGTAAGCAGTTAAGAAAGGAGCAGAGACAGAAACACAGAAGTATGCACTAAAGTAAGTGCGCGATGTGCACATCCCAGAAGGCTCTGAAATTAGTACATAATTCGAGGATCATGCTTCTCAGCACTCAGTCCAGAAGCATCAGTGAGATAGGCACGTCACACAAGTTTGAGTAGCTGTCGTGCAAGTTGAACCAGCCATCTTGACAGACATATGCTTGCTCATCAAAGTTTATTAATGCGATGGGCTGTAGTGGACAGACTCAGCAGCATTATGCAGGAGAAGATGATAGCTACAACATTCAGATGAGTAGTCAACTAATTTATGAATGTAATTCGTTACCAGGAGAATGGTCATCTTAAGAAGGTACGAGGGGCGTTCAGAAAGTAATGCACCACATCGTTTTTCTCAGGAGCTGTTTATTCAAAAAGCATGAAATTTATACACAATATACATGGATATGTCATGTAAACATCAGTATTATTCAACATAATCCCCATCAACTTGTACGGCTTTATGCCAGCGCGAAACAAGTGCATGTATTCCTAGCCCGTACCAGATTTTGTCTTGATCATGTAGCCATTTTTTCACTGCATGAATCACTCCTTAATCATCTTCAAACCTTGTCCCACAGAGTGCATCTTTAAGTGGACCAAATAGATGAAAATCAGATGGTGCCAAATCGGGACTATAGGGTGGATGGTAGTACAGTCCAACCCAATTTGGTGATTGCTTCCCGTGTTGCCAGACTTGTGTGAGGGCGCGCATTGTCGTGAAGGAGAAGCAGGTCTGTTGGATTCTTGTGCGGCCAAACTCTGCAAAAATGTTGATTGAGTTTTTTCTGTGTCTTAATGTAAGCTTGCGAATTGATTGTCTCTCCTCTTGGCATAACGTCCACAAGAATCACACCTTCAATGTCCCAAAAGACAGTGATCATGACTTTTCCAGCTGAAGGAATTGTCTTGAATTTCTTTCTTCGTGGTGATTGCGGATGATGCCACTCCATTGACTGTCTTTTTGTCTCAGGTTCAAAATGATGTGCCCAGGTTTCGTCACCTGTAACGATCTTAGCCAAAAAGTTCTCTCCATCAGCATTGAAACGCTCCAACAATTCAGAAGAAATTGCTTTCCTTTACAATCGGTGGTCATTTGTGAGACTTCAAGAAACCCATCTTGCGCAAACCTTAGAAAATCCGAGAGTTTTTATAACTGCATTTGCACTACCAATGCTGACTGACAGCTGTAAGGCCAATTGTTGAGTAGTGATTCGCCTATCAGTAAGAATAATGCCCTCAGCGCATTTCAACATTTCTGCGTTGGTGGCTGTGGCAGGACGTCCACAGCGCGGCCGATCAAGCAGCTCCGTATCTCCACTTCTTGATTCTTTGATTCTCTGAACCCAGCGACTGACTGCACTCCTGTCGACTGCAAAACTTCCATACACATCACATAGATGCTTGTGAATGTTCACAACAGTTTCCTTCTCTGCAACAAGAAATTCTATCACAATTAGCTGCTTATAACGCAAGTTGCTAACACGCTCCATTTCAATGGTTTAGGGCAGCCGTATTATTTGGCCTGTTGCGGTGCAATTTGGTGCACACAATTGGCACATGCCATATGTGAAGTGTGCAAAATTTCATGCTTCTATCTTCATTATTAGCTGAGAAAAACGATGTGGTGCATTACTTTCTGAACGCCCCTCGTATGTAGAGATTGATAGCTAAGAAGTTTCGTGGGCCAGTCGTGTGAGGCCAGTATTCACTAGAATTCAGGGAAAGCTTCTTTACCCGGAGTTGTCCGGTTTCTGCAATTAATAACCTGAATGTTACTAAAGTAAATGAGTAGTCAAGAACAGACAAAGAAGTTAAGAATTTAGAATCCAGCATAATTATCAATAAGATCAGAGGAAAGAAAGTTCCATGGTCACGATCAAGTAAAGCTTGTATTCAATAAATGTTATGCAGGACCAGGTGTGATGGTCGATATACCATATTTCAGCCAATTTATATCATGTAAATAAAGTGTGTTCAACTAGCCAAGGACTTGAGATCATATTCATGCAGAGTTGTGTTGATGGATGTAGTGTGTGACCACTCTGTATGTTTTTACATTCATCGTTACTTGCTGAGGCAAAGAACCTAGGTAAAGAAGGCAGTTAATATAACTAAACGATACAAGAACAGGCTGTCATATGTTGTACTGGATAGTCATAAACACAGTGTTCGTAGCGACCTGGAAAAGGCTGGAAAACGAAAACAAAACTTCTAGGCCATGAAAAGGCTGGAAAAATGGCTAAAAGCCTTGAATTTTCCACATCGGACCTGGAAAAAAACATACGAATCGAAAGTTGGATGCTTGGCGTCCATTTTTCGGTTATTGGTGGTATGTATTTCAGAGCTGGCATTTGCTGATGATGTTGCCCTGATTGCTAAATCAGAGGCTCATCTCCAATCCAACCTGCAAGTCTGGAAGGAAGAACTGGAGAAGGGGATGGTCTTAAGAAGCTCTAAAACAAAATCCATGGTGATATCACAAGAAAGAAGACATCAGATTAAGTTGGGAGAACAGGTCCTGGAGCAGGTCGACCACTTTAAATATCTTGGAGCTATTATAGACCGAAAGAGGGGCATCAAAGAAGAGTTGGCCACTCGAAAAGCAGCGGCTGGGAGACTTTTTCAGGCCATAAATCAAGGATTCCTCAGCAAGAGAGGTTGGTAAGAAAACAAAGATGGCTGTATACCGCTCCACCTATGTCCCAGTCTTGACATATGGATGCGAGTCATGGGCAATGACTACAACCCACAAAAGCCAGATCCAAACCTCAGAAATGAGGTATCTGAGGAAGGTGGTTGATGTAACAAGAAGAGACATGGTCCGCAACCAGACGATACGTCAAGTCCTAAAAACGCAACCCCTGCAGACCCAAGTAGAACAGTCTCAACTGAGATGGTTTGGCCATGTCTGCAGAATGGGAGAAGATCGGCTACCACGACAAGCATGGGAAACTATGAGCCAGGGATCCAGACCTCCAGGATGACCCAACATCCGCTGGGAGGACAACATTAGACAATCTTTGAATGACCGAGTACTAGAATGGAACCAAGCTAGGAGGAAGACAGTCGATAGAATAGTATGGCGCTCTTTCTTACAAACCTCTACACCTCACGGTAGAAGAGGAACGACTAAGTAAGTAAGTAAGTACAACAAAAAGAAACAAAGCGTGAACTGAATGATAATTGAGCGAAATTTCGGAGCTAGAGCAAATTATGACAGTTGTTGCGTGAGAGTGACTGAATTAACAGAGTTGGGGAAATAATTTAATAGGTGTACGTTTTATTTATTGGAGTGAACCATTTTTTTTGCTCTTTGTGTGACCATCATGATGTGGAGTTAAGAGATAATTGTGAAATCTCATGTTTTAGGCATAACTGAATGCATTGTTTTAAAGGTAATATACTCGTATATCGACTTGCAATTTATGTTTCAATAATTCATGTTTAACGCACGAAATGGAAGCAAAATTATGATATCCATTTTCTGTGGGTCTCCTACTTTTGATTTCTGTCATTTTTATATTTATCAAATGGTTTCGTTTTAGTCCATTGCATAAGAAACAAACCAAATAAAAACATTTTAAAACTTTTTACTTTTCTTCAATATTTCAGACTATCATATCTTCTGTTGTAATTATGATGAAATGTTCGTTTTTGTACTAAACTTTACTCTAACGTTTCGAGTCTGGCTTAATGCAAAATTAAAGCCAGTATTTGTAATAATAAAGCAGCCTATAAACTTTAATTAACCCCTATCAAAAGTAAGCACCACCACATTTTTTTCCCCGTTAGGAATTTAACCTCGTGACCTCTGTCGCAATAGCACGGTACAGGTCAAATTAAAGTATCGCTGGCAAACCGCTATGTGTAACATTTACTCGCTATGTGCAACATTTACTCGAGTTCACCTACAAGTGCACAAAAAAGTACATACAGGGGTGAAACCTTCCACGTGTTATGTTTGTGGTGCAGTGTTTACGCGATGAAGTAACCTACAAAAACATGCAAGAATACGTACAGGAGAGAAACCTTACAAGTGGTGCTGCATTTACTGACAGAAGTAAATTACATATACATAAAAGAATACATACAGGAGAGACCATATAACAACAGAACGTGAAGAAATGAACTATTTATTGAATAATAATGGTAAGCATGTTATATCTCCAAGAACCTGAAGTAGAAGCTACCAACAACAGCTCCCAAAAGTAGGGAGTTTTCCTTTTTTGAGCTTCTAACAGTCCCTCATATTTACTTTGGCTGCAGCTTCCTCTGCTTCCTTTGCCAACTCTTCAGTATACTTCCTCTTGTCTCTTTTGATGTTTCATCTTACTTCTTTGTTTGCTTCTATGTACCCTGGCTTTGGAGCTTCTGGATTAGCTTCTGTTTAAATCTGCTTTTTGTTTTTCCTATCTTCTTTATGGTTTCTGTTGTTATCCATGCTTTGTGCTGATGTTCTCTTTTTTCTCAATACTTCTCCACGTCTTGTTCCATTTTTGTAACTTGTTGCCAGTGGTCTTCTGTATCTGCTTCATCATCCACTGGTGGAGTCCTTGGTATTTGTTGGATTGAAAATTTTTTTATTTCTGTACTATCTCCCAGCAGCTTATCCGTTATCTCTTATTCTTCAATTTCATCTTACACTCTACCTTATCTCTTCATCCTCTGCAAGATTCTGTTATTCAGAATATTCAGACTGCTTTATGTTCGGTGAAGAACGACTTAACTTAGCCTCCCTGTGGTGGGTTTTGATGTTAAAGAGAGTAATCAATACGTGTCTACAGAGTGAGGTCAGCTATGCAAGTCCCTGAGTCTAATAGTTGATGATGATGTTCTCAGGGTACCTAACTGCTACCACACTACGATCTCACTCTGCGATTTATTTTGGATATCTAGTGTTTGTGATGTTATTTATATGGCTTAGTGTCTAGGCTAATGAAAATGTAGTGAAAAATGCGTTTAACAAACACAATTTTAACTCACTAAAATTGAATGAAACAAGACTGGTTTTAAAGTTATGATATTAATGTACAATTTTAATTTCCTGTCCCTTAATTCTTTTAGGACAGGAATGTTTAAAACTTAAAAGTGAAAATGTGGTTTTATACAAAATTAAATACACATGAAGGACCTCTGTCCAATAGATCTTAATATTTTAATGTTTATAAACTTGTATTCCCTGTTGAAAAATAATGTCATATGAAGAGTCACTATTGGGAAAGACTAGTGGTCTTATCATGTCACAAACTGTTTCTGAATAGGGTGGAGATTAAACACATTTGAGTTTGCATATAAGCCTGCAAGATTTTGGCTTATCTTTTAATTCTTGTTAACACTGAATGACTTGCTCGAGAAAAATTGCACACTGCTTCATTACAGTGTATCCTGGAGACTGCTAGTACATTTAGGCTTCAATATATAGAAACAACCGGTAGGTTGCCTCAAATTCTGCAGCTCCGGCTTCTGACCAACTTGATACTGGGTGATGTAACCCTGAAACAAGAGGAACAAGCCTCCCTAAGTCTCTAGTTAATTATCTCCACCACTACCAATTTAACATCATTAAACATGTATTGTGATCAGAGAAAAGAGCTAACTAAATTAGCTACAGTCTTTAACTTTACTGTGACTGCTTCATAATCAGGGGGTATCTCTTTTCCACCTAGACTCTACGCCCCTGTCACTATACATCATCTTCAGCTGGAATACAATCTTTTCTTTTCTCCAGAGTTAATATAACAATAGGCCTGCCAGTGACTTTCTGGTCTTACAGTCAAAAGAATGAATGATATTATTCAACTCAAGTGTTCTTTGATTTGCTTCCTAAGTCTGCTTAGACATGCCTGTGCTCCTAGTATGTCGTAATCTTCCACAAAGGCAAATGTCGTACACACACAATGTTATGGCGCCCTATCTGGGTTGGCCTCTACATTCTAATAATGTATTAAAAAAGTTATTCATCTTACTGCAATCAATGAAATAAATCACACAATTTGTTAAAGGTTAACAGGCTATCAATGGTTCAACTTTAGATAGCTGCTGTTCCAGACGCAAAGGCAATTCGGTCACTAATTGCTTTGCCTTGAATCTTGCTTGTAGGAAATATTTTTCAAGTGGTGCCCTGCGTAGCAGAAGCGTTAGTTTTATTCCCTCTATGTTTAGACTAACATTAACCAATCAGTTTAAACTATGCCGATTTGACTTGCTTCCAAACAATGCGTCTAGAAAAAAAATAACATCCCAAGGTTTTTCAAAACAGAGCCGTTACCAGTGCATTTGTCGGTCTGTAGTCAATTTTTATTTTATGCGATAACTCAGTCAATTTAGAAGCTATTTAAAAGATGGAAGGTGATTATTAATCAGACTAGGGTCCTTTATTTAGCCAGTATGTTTTCATCTACGCCTTTATCTAAGTTTGCATCTGTGTAATTTTCTCGTTATTTATGGTTTTCTTGTACTGTACCACCATATTAATGAAATAAGTCTTCTAAGGTTCATCTAAGTTATTATAAAGGAATATGAAGGATATTATATTCAATAATATTTATTATATCTTTCAAGATCTTAGTTGTAGTTTATACAGAAAGCCATTTCCTAAAATTCACTTTTGCCACTCGCATGTGTTTTTGCGAAAGTGACTTCATCGCTTTGTGTTTATACATTGGCATCTGCGTCGATCGTTTGCAGGTTTTGAAAAAGGCAATAGCCTTAGTTATTCCAATGCTAAAACGTACTACTCGATTGTTTGTTTATCGTTAGTTTCATTTTGGCAACAATCGTCAATAATTAATAGGATGGGGTGGGTAAATGATTTTAGTAGGGGATTTGTACCGCCTTTTTTTTTTCAAATGTGCTAGCAGAAAAAGTCACACATTTGCCAATGTTTATTGTAATATATATATATAGATATTGCCCCTTTGCAATTTTTTTTTTTTTTAAATCTGAGGTTTATAACTTGTAAAATGCGTTTTATAGATTTAGGAAGGGGGTGAAATTTGAGAGGGAGGGTTAAGACGGAGTGAACTTTATCACATACCTCCCCTCTTAAAAGCCTGCATCCCAATGCAGCTTGATAATCTGTATGAACAATCTCGATCAAATTAACTCAACTACTCTTTATGAGTGTCCGGATTTTCTGCAGATGGGTGCCTACTCAAGAAATCCGCCCCAACATTCTGCGATCCAGGAATGTATTCAATGGTAAACGAATATGGTTGAATGAGAAGTGACCACCTTAATAAAAGGGCATTTCCATGTTTTGCCTGGGCCAAAAATACCAATGGCTGATGATCTGATTGTACCACGAATGTTCTACCATATAAATAGATCTGGAACTTCTTGATCGCCCAGACTAAAGCCAAACATTCTTTTTCAATTATTGAGTAATTTTGTTCCGCTCGGTTTAATTTGCGACTGGCATAAGCAACTGGGTTCAATTCCCCAGCTGGTGAAGAGGACCTTTGTAACAAAGTGGCCCCCAGGCCCACATTACTAGCGTCCGTTCTTACCACGAATTCCAGACTCAAATCAGGTAATTTCAATATAGGCTTGCTGGTGAGCTTTTCCTTTAACTCATTATATGCCAATTCACATTCTGCTGACCATTCAATTTTTTCCAGTTTTCCTTTGCGAGTTAAATCCATCAGAGGCACACACACAGAGTTAAAGTTTTTGATGTACTTTTGATAAAAGCCACAAAGTGACACAAAGGATCGCACATCCTTTTTAGTCTGTGGTCTCTGTGCTCTCTGTAATTTCTCCAGGTTCTTGGGATCAGGGGTCATTCTACCCTGATCTACCGTATGTCCCAAGAATTCCAATTCCTTGCATCCAATACAACATTTTGTTGGTCTAGCAGTCAAATTTGCCTCTCTGAGTCTATCAAATAGCATATTCAAAGAGTTAACATGTTCTTCAAATGTTTCCGTAGCGATGATATCATCTATGAAATTTGTTATACATGGGTTTTTCAGTGGATCCAACAATTTTCACATCATTCTGGAAAACACACTCGGGGCATTCTTCAATCCAAACGGTAACATGTTAAACTCATAGTGCCCTTCCAATGTGCTAAACGCCAGATAAGGTCGGATCTCAGTCTTCACTGGAATTTGGTAATATCCTTTGCTGAGATCTACCTTGGAAAAATATTTCCTTGTTCAATCTGGCAAACAGTTGGTTAGTATCAGGTAATGAATCCACCTGACTTTCTGTGACAGCATTCAGTTTCCTGTAATCTATGCACAGTCTATGTTCCCCAGAGGGTTTCCTCAACAATACCACACTGGAGCTATACGGAGATTCACTGTGAGAAATAATCCCTTCTTGTAACAGATGTCACAGACCATCAGACGTTTGTCTTTTAATTTGCATAAATCTCAGGACTTCTCAGTATCCTGATAAGCAGTGCTAAACTTGCACCTCTACTTAGTACGGCTGGAGTCCTCCGGAATCCACCTGTCACGGACCCGCTGTTGATAGATTGACATCATCATCTCAACTTGCAGCATCCATCAAGTTTGTACTGTCCTTAAGTGACTATCTCCCTTGTTGACTCTTCTTTTCTCGTGATCGTATAGTGGTAATGTGTAGTGATTTAATAATCTGATGTTCTGATAGACAGGTTGGATGGGTAAAAACGAAGTTCTTCTAACTTCAAATTGGACCACTGAATTGACAACACTACTCCTAGCGAAGTATCAAATGAAAGCTCGGTTTCTTAAAAGTCCAATTCTTTATTCAGTTCATTCGAATATTAATTTGATTCAACAGCAACACTGATTCCCTCACGCCATTCTACATCATTCATTCCACGGGTTGCTCCCTTTTTCGGAACCTCTAGGACAGTGTTCGAATTAACAATGTTTGACCTACAAGTCCGATTTCTTCTTCTTACAATACTAATGCTTTTCAGTCTCAACCAGACTTACCCCTTCTAATACGTTCTTAGTTGTTCCCAATGTTTTAGTTCATTATATAACCAGTGGCTATCACAGAGCTGATTTAACATATGATTCTTTCACTCGGTTCCTTCATATTTCTAGGTCTTTTCTTCTTGGGTCGGATGAAGCACCCTTCTTGTTCAGAGGACCATTTTTTAACCTTGTCTCATGTGTGCGTCATCCCGTTGTCTCGTATGACGTCGTTGGTCTCTCAATGATTTTTTTTTCATAGCTCGCATCGAGAGTATTCTTTTCTCCTCCTTATAGTTAGTCCTTTATTATTTGGTTATTCCGTCATCTCTGCCCGTATGTCACTGCTCCTGTGACATATACACCCCAGGGTCCCTCAAAGAAAAATGATGTTTTAAAGCATCATTCCTCTCCGGCCCTATCTCCTACAGATTCATAATATACCCTTTCCTACAATTCCCTTAATTAATCACAATAACCCAAATCTTTACGAATGCCAATACTTAAGAAATAACATGGTTAACTTCCTAATTAACAGTTTAACTTATTCTTAATTCACAACAATAATTACTTATTTAATTTAACATACCTTGGACACTCAACTATATCTCAGCCCTCACCCTACACTCGTCTCTCGTTATGATCTCAACCAGTACTCGTTTTTCCTAACGACTTGTACTTCTACCAATAGACACTACCCGCAAGTCTTGCCTCTTTTCTTACTCGTCAATTCTAAAGTCACCCTTTTATCATTACACCACTGTATCTATGTTTTCACCCCTTGTTCTACTATATGTGCATTATCGTTTTTCCCACTCAGCTCACACATAAGTCTGTTTGGACTCTAATTATGACCTTATACAAGAATTAGCCATCGCTTCTATCCTGTACTTATAACTGCCATAAGCAGCCTTCAAAGATTTTCTCAATTCTCTTTCTTTTAATCCTGCCTTGTATCTCATTTCGTTCCCTATTTTCCTCTCACTATTCTACTTTACTCTCTGAATTTCGGAGAAGCCTATCTCCTCATAAGTCTCCACAAGGCTACAGCAATCGCCGCAACAACTCTGTGCTCCACACTACCTCCTGATCTCGTTCCCTCACTGGAACTATATCTCAACATTTTACCTTACCTCTAGGTTTCGGAGAAGCCTATCTCCTCATAAGTCCCCACAAGACATTAGCAATTGCCACAACATCTCTATGCTCTCTTCTACCTCTTAATCTTGTTCCCTCTCTGGAACTATTTCTCACCTTTTACCCTACTCTCTAGGTTCGTCACTCCTCTGTGACTTCCCCGTTTACTCATGGCCATCTCTCATGGCCCTTCAGACATTTTCGTCTCATCTCTCAACCCCCTCTTACTTTTGCCATCTCCTATGGCCTCTTCTTCTTCGCACTATATATCCTCGTCATTTTTTAATGACCTTTTACCCTACTTTAATTATTCATTATTTTCACATTTTCATCATTACAGCCTCTCTACTTCACTTACTCACAAACTCCACTATTTTCGCTATAGTAGCCTCCTTGTCCCTATGTCTCTCCCACGAAATCTGTTTAGCAATGTCTATAATTGCTTCTTCCCTTTATTTCTCTTCTGACTTTGTTCACAATTTGCTTGCTCTATTCTTCTCTGTTGCCGCAAAATCCTTTCGTCATCTAACATTTTCATCAGAAGCATGTCTATTTCATCTCTTGTGGCTGGAAAGTGTGTATAATACCTTTCCTCCAGCAATCTCCATACCACGGTTCTACAGAGGTTAAAATCAGGCCGTTTTATGATGGCCTCTATCACCCTCTTCAACTCCTCCATGTTTGGTTCATCCACTTTAATCATTTTTTTACTCATGTCATTCACCTCTTCTCCCACTCCTTTTCTCAATTTCTCCACCATTTCGCACCTCTCCGTGCGCCCTACTTTCTCCATATGACTCTCTATTTCTCCATCTTGCATTTTCTTCCGCGTCCTCATCCTCTGTAAATTCTAATTTATCTTCTTCATCTGATGATACACCGTCTGAATAACTTGACTCCGAATCAGAGAACACGTCTCTTTCCATTATTTTGATTCCCCAGTAATTTAGTTCCTCCATTACTCTCATTATAAGCCTGCGAATTTCTTCTTTTCTTCCCGATAAGTTTGTATCAAACCTTTTCTCCAGAAATCTCTGTACATACTTTAGTACTACGGTGTTGGGTTTAGCTCCCTTCAATTCGTCTTTTATTGCTTTCTTCATCTCCTGTACATTTGGCTTAGCCATCTTAATAATTTTCTTTTCCACTGAACCACTGTTAGCTCTCTGCGCTCTCTTCTCTACTTTTTGCTCTCTAATTGTAGTGTCGTTATATGGGTAATGTTCTGCTATCTCGTCCCCGTTCTTTCTTCTACTATTGTTTCTTGAGTTCCTCTTAACTTCTTCCTTCTCAATTCCGTCGTTACATTGACTTCTGCTTGTTTTCCTGGTATGCCTAACTACTTCCATCCGGTTCTTTCTCGTTTCTAATTCTTCAATCTCCCTCTCGATCTTTGCACACAATGCAGTTATCTCTTCCATTGTGGACATCTTGGCACCTTTAACCTTATTCTCCCTCTCTTGCCTCGTCTCCGACTGGTTTTCATCTCTCAATCTTTGGAGACGTCTTTCATAATCTGATGAATCATCCGACGATACATCAAAGTTGTTATTATTCCTTCGGATACCTGTAACACCCATCACTACTTGTGTCTCTGAGGTCCTTTCTGCCTGATCCACCAATTCCTGGGGATCTCCCCGTCGTTTCTGGTTAACTGTGGTCCCTTCTGGTTCCGTGTCCTCATTCTTCTCTTCCTTATCCATCAGAAATCTCCTCTTATATTCCATCAACGGAATATCATCCTCACTCTCCCAATCATCGGTCAGAAATCTCCTCTTATATTCCATCAACGGAATATTATCCTCACTCTCCCAATCGTCTAGATCTGCTAGTCCTTCTCCCCCATCTTTTGACAATTCCGTATACCTCATCATAATCGGTTTACCCCTTCTTCCATTGATCTCCCTATCACTAATCTGGTGCTCTATATTTTCCTTTCTCTTTTCTGTTTCAGAATTTGTTTTTGTCTTGTTCCTACCCATTTCCATTCCTACTCTAGTATTTAGATTACTAAAAGGGTTTTCCATCAACGAATAACCTTCTGGATTCCTTTCTTCACTATCGATATCTGGTGTCGTTACAAGGGTGGCTCTCCTTCCTTGCTTTTCTCTCTCTCTCATGCTGGGCTCTCCAATCCATGGTCTATAGTCATCTCTCCGTAGTTGTTGAACGTGAGCTTTCGTTGTGTGATTCAATTTCTCATTCCATATCCTATAATTAATTAAGGTTGTTCTCTCCAGAATAACATAACCTTTTATCCAACGGTTATCGAACTTAGTGGGGCGTACATGCTTCCTGTAATAAACTCTATCTCCTGGTTGAAATTCTTGTAACTTAGCTTTTCTATCCGCATAACGTTTTTGCCTCTCAAACTCCTTCTTTAATCGGTTTGTTACAAATTTATAGGCCTTGTGCTTTTCTTGTAATATAATCTCAGTGAAATTCTCTCCATAATATTTTCTCCTGTCTTTAAGTATCCGTTCGATCGGAAAGATGGGATCTCGCCCGTACAACAGATAGAACGGCGACATCCCCCTACTCTCACTTACATTAAACCTAATTGCTTCCATGGCTTGTCTTCTTCTTCTTCGATCCTTAACCACCGACCGTCAAAGCAGTCATTGGCCATCACGCCTAGTGGCGTCTTGTAGGGCAACAACAAATTGATTCCACTTTGCACGGTCGGTGGCCATCCTTCGTACAGTGCCCCAACTCTGGTTCATTCTTTGCATCTCAGCCTCCACAGTCCTCCGCCAAGTTGTTTTTGGTCGGCCTCTCTTTCGCTTTCCTTCAGGGGTCCAAAGCATAGCTGTTCTTGTGATGGCATCGGGGTCTCTTCTGAGGACATGACCAACCCAGCTCCAGCGTCTGCCAGCTATGATGGTGTGCATGTCCTCTTGCTTGCTACAAGTAAGCAGATCTTGGTTGGTGATGGTATTCGGCCAAAAGATGCGGTGAATTTTTCTTAGGCATGTTGTGTGAAAAGAGGACAATTTTGACATTTCCTTCTCTGTGACTCTCCAGCATTCCGCACCATAGAGAAGCACAGAAAGCACGCAACTCTGCTATAATCTTAATTTTGTGCTTGTGCTGTATTGGGAGGACTTCCAGATGTTATTTAGGCTAAAGAAGGCTGTTCTTGCCTTATTCATTCTGATGTTGATGTCTTTGCCTGCCCCACCGTCTGGTGTTACTATGCTTCCTAGGTATGTGAAGGTATCTGTCTGTACCAGTTGCTGATTCCTTACTGATATGGGCTCAGGGCTGCTCACATTGAGCGTCATGACCTCAGACTTCTTTAAATTGATGTTCAAGCCCACCTGCTGGCTAAATTTATTAAGTCTATCCGTTTTTTCCTGGATGTGTTGATGGGAATGGGCCAGCAGTGCAATGTCATCTGCATATTCCAGATCTTCCAATGTAGAAAATGTAGTCCATCTTATTCCTCTTGGACTGCCCTCTGTTGTCTGGTGCATCACCCAGTCTATGACTGTTAAAAAAAGAGTGGTTGATAAGGGGCATCCCTGTCGTACTCCTGTCTTCACCTCGAAGGTTAGGTTGCTCTGCCCAACACTACACGTAAAGTTGGCATAGAGGCTTTTTATGATTGCCACTATGCAGCTTGGAATTCCATAAGCCCTCAGTATTTTCCATAAACTGTCCCTATGTATGCTGTCAAAAGCCTTTTCAAAATCAACAAAATTTATGTAAAGCTGTCTTTGCCATTCTGAGCACTGCTCTATAATGTTCCTGAGAGTGAATATATGGTCTACACATCTTCTGTTCTTTCTAAATCCTGCTTGTTCTTTCCTCAGTTTGTAGTCTACTGCCTTTGAAATTCTCTGTATAATTATCCTGCCTAGTATTTTGCTGGGAACTGAGAGAAGAGTGATTCCTCTCCACTTATTGCAGTCTGCAAGATCTCCCTTTTTGGGCAATTTGACAATTATTCCTTTGTTCCACTCTGATGGTGTTGTCCCCGTTTTCCACACCTGTGCACATAGTGGTTCTAATAGTTCTGCTGCTAGCTCAGGGTCTGTCTTAAATAGCTCTGCATTTAAGTTATCATGGCCCGGAGCTTTACCGTTCTTTAACCCTTTGATTGCTGTGATGATTTCTTCTTTTCGTGGAATGTCTGTATTTACATCTAGATCGTTTTCAGCCTCAGGAACATTCAATTGTGTCTCTGGTATTTCCTTGTTCAGAGTTTCTCTGAAGTGCTCTGCCCATCTTGTTTCCTGTCCCTCTGCTGTCTTGATGAGATTTCCTTGCTTATCTCTTACTAATGTAATATTGTTTGCACCTTGTTTTCCGCTGATGAATTTAGTTATTTTGTATACTGTGCTTTGTTCATTTCTCAGTGCTGCCTCTTCTGCCTGTTTTGCAAGATCGTCTAGGAAATTCCTTTTGTTGGCTCGGGTTTGGCGTTTAACTTCCCTGTCCAGCTGGCTGTACTGTTCGCTATATAGTTGCTTTAACCTGGGGGACTTCGCTTCTGTTTTCTTTCTTTTCATTTCCTTTCTCATCTTTATGGTGTTTAGTGTTTCTGGTGTTATCCAGTCTTGCTTCTTCCTTTCCTGGAATCCTAAGCATGATTTGCTACTTTCCTTATATACTGTTGAAATGGTGTTGAAATTCTGGTCTATATCATCAGTCAATGTCTTTTCCTGGCTTTTGGCAAATTGATATCGTTTCTTAATGTCGGCCGCAAAAGCTTTTCTGGTAAGGGGGTCCTTCAATTTGCTGATGTCAAACCTTTTCTGTGTAGTTACAGTTGGTCCAGCCCTTCTTAGTTTCACTTTCAGTTTTGCTACTACTAAATGGTGATCACTTCCCACATCTGCACCTCTTCTTACCTTCACATCTTGTAGTGTCCATGGCTTATGTCAAGACTAAATCCCAGTTCTCTATATTCCCTTGACTTATTTTGCTGATGATATCATTTATGGTGCCATGCATGCGTTCATTCATCCCATTTCCTTGAGGTCTATAGTAATTTGTGGTAATATGCTTTATTCCTAGTTTTTTTTTTAACGTTTCTTGAAATGTAATTCCAAAAAATGCTCTCCCATTATCGGTAAGAATAACTTCCGGACATTTATGTCTGGTAATGACCTCGGTAACTAAGATCCGAGTAATCTTAAGTGATGTCCCATCCTTAACAGCAAAACATTCTGGCCAACCGGTATACAAAAAAGTGTAGTATCATGGAATTTCCTTCGGCTGTTCGAGGATACGGCCCAGATAAATCTATACTCATTTTCTGCATCGGAAAATGGGGTCTATCCATCTCCTGAAGTGGACATTTGATGGGTTTCATTTTCCTCAACTTACAGATCTCACAATTTCCCACATGTTCTGTTATTATTTTGTTCATGCCTGGCCAGAAATATCTCCTCTTAATAACGTCCAACGTTTTATCCCTACCAACATGTCCGTTGTCATCATGATATTGGATTAAGATCATTTTTATCAACTTTTCTGGAATGTATTTTCGCCACCTATTTTCTCAGTCCTTCCCCGCATAATACACTTGTCCGTCCTCTGGCCATATAAAGAAGTTTTCTACTTCCTCAGGATTCTTTAACAACTTCGACTTTATTTCCTTAAGTTTCATGTCCTTGTCCTGTTCCGCTACCATGTCAAATCTTTCCTGTCCATGGTTTAACCCTTCTTCTTCTTTTTTATTCGATTCCTTCATCATTGTCGTCTGCTTTTTATTCCCTTTCCTTTTTACAGCACTTATTTGAAAGAATTTATCGCTAATATCTTCAGTTATTTTCTCAGAGTCCCCAACTATTTCTCCTTCCTTTGGTGCGTAATTAGTTCTAGACAACAGATCTGCACATGTGTTCTTTTTCCCGGCTATGTGTTCTATCTTTAGATTGTATTCTTGTAGATTCAAAGCCAACGTCTGTAATTTCCTAGAGTTTTCCTTCTGTTTTGTTAGCCATGTCACCAAAGGCTGGTGGTCCGTGCGCACAGTAAATTCCACTCCTCTTAGGTAGTAATCCAATTTCTGTACTGAATAATATATAGCATAGGCCTCTTTTTTCCGTGGTTCCCCAATTTTTTTGAGATTGACTTAACTTGTGTGACAAGAATACAATAGGCTTTTCACCCATTATATACGGCAATATATTATCTTCCCCTGATTTATTTTCTTGTACTAGACATGCTCCAATCATCGTGTTGGATGCATCCGTATATAGGATCATCTTCCCTGTTAAGTCTGGATGTACCAAATATGGTATTTCTGTTAAAGCCTTTTTCAATTTGTCCAACGCCTCTTGACATTTATCTGTCCAATTAAAACGAATATTCTTCCTAGTCAGATTGGTCAAGGGTTCAGCTATCTCGGAAAAATTCGCTATATGTTTCCTAAAATATGCGAATGCTCCCAACACTCTGCGCGTTTCTCTAACATTTTTAGGCGGAGGTATCTCACGAATTGCCTGCACCTTCTCATCATCCGGTCTCGTACCATTTTTATCAATGATAAAGCCTAGATAGCGTATCTCCTTCTTCAAAAAATCACACTTCTAATTTCAATTTAATATTCTTTATCTAGGTATTCCAGGATTAGTTGCACACTGCCTTCCGAAACATCGTCCACGTCTACACTTTTCATTTCCTCCATTTCCAGCGTACCTTCCAACACTATTTATAACAAGCTGGCTTTTCATTGGTCAGTTACATCCACTGGGTTTGTATGGTGATACTCTTTGAATGATGCCAAGGTATGGTTCAGACTTCATTACATTTTGTAAGAAAACAGTGATGTCAAATGACTGGTTTCATGCTCTATCAGATGTGATGACAGCTGTCATTGAAGCTAAGCGCAGTGCTGCAATTGAATACAAACGTTCACTGAGTGCTAGAACAATACAGATCCTGAAGGCTACAAGAAGCAAAGTTCAATAAACTGCTCGACGCTGTGTAAATGACTGCTGGCTCCAGCTCAGTGAGAGCACCCAGACCACAGCGCAAACAGGCCACATTAGACACATGTATAACGGTGTGAAGAAAATCCTCAGTCCCCAGAAAAGTAAGACAGCACTGCTAAAAACCATCGACGGAGAGAAGCTAACCGATAAGGGTAAGTAGATGGAGAGGTGGGTCGAGCACTACTCTGAGCTTTACGCTAGAGAAAATACCGTCACGCCTGCAGCCTTGATGCTGTCAAATTTCTGCCAACTATGGAGGAGCTGAATGCTGAGCCAACATTAGAGGAACTCAGCAAGGCTATTGGTAGCTTGGCCTCTGGCAAAGCACCAGGCAGTGATGGGATTCATCCTGATTTAATCAAATGCCGTAAGAGCATGCTATTACATCCACTGCATAGGGTGCTGTGCCAGTGCTGGGAAGAGAAAATTATTCCTCAAGACATGGGAGATGCCAAGATTGTAACACTGTATAAAAATAAAGGAGACAGAAGTGATTGCAATAATTACAGAGGCATCTCTCTTCTTAGTATTGTTGATAAGGATTTTGCCAGAGTCATCTTAGTGCGACTACACAAGTTAGCTGAGCGCATATATCCAGAGACACATTGCGGATTCCGAGCTGGTAGATTAACAACAGACATAATCTTTTCTCTCCGCCAGCTTCAGGAAAAATCAAGAGAGCAAAAAAGGCCTTTATATATCGCTTTTATAGACCTCACAAAAGCATTTGACCTGGTTAGTTTTTTTTTTTTTTTTCGTTCGCCCGCTAATACTCGAGGCGAAATCTCAGGTTATTATTTTTATGTCTAACCTGACATTGATTTTACGTGAGTATCCCTTTATTTCTTGTACAGAGACAGGTGTCCCTCGCCATTCAGGCAAATACTCGCCGATTTCGGAGGTACCCATTGCAGCTGGGTCGGCTCAGGAGCCGCCAGTCCCTGGTCGACGACACTCCTTCAAATGTTCTCGCCAGGTCTCGAGTTAATCCAGTCCAAATCCCGGTCGACGAAAAATCCTCAAATGCCGTCGCCCGGGTTTGATCCTGTATCACCCGGTCGCCAGAGCGGTGTTGTAACCACTACGCTAGCGCGGCTCCCACCTGGTTAGTAAGGATGCAGTCTTCAAAATCCTCCTGAAAATAGGCTGCTCCGCTAAATTGCTGGAAATGCTAAAGTCATTCCATGTCGACATGAAGGGAACAGTCCAATATATATATATATATATATATATATATATATATATATATATATATATATATATATATATATATATATATATATATATATATATATATATATATATATATAAAAGGCAAAGTATGTTTCTATGTTCGTAATACAAATCCGCATGCCTTATTATTTCTTGATGAATTTTGGCAGACTCTCTTTATGTACAGCCGTGGTACACCATTTAGTTATTTAATAATTTAGTATATTAATTAGGACATTATAAGTAATTACAGTTTTTCGAAACAAATGTAAACAGATCAGGGGCTATGATCATTAAATAAAAATTCATGTGTAATCAAGGGAAGTAATACTAATGTAAAAATTATTAGTTTGTTTTTGTGACAACTGCCACACTTTCCATATTTTACAACATAGTTCAAAATTATTAAACACATACTTTTAATTTAAAGGAAAATAAAAAAAATAAAAAGCAATGACTATACAACGAGGATCCGTATCCGAATAAAAGTAAGACTCACTACGTGGTGTACTTTATTTTTCTATGCGTAATACAGGGCATGCTTAACAGATCAAGGGAAACAATCAAAAATGATGAATCAAGGGAAACAATTTAAATAATAAATATATTATTAAACGCCGTTATTTACAACGTCACATTTCTTTATTTTACTTTGCCATTTAAATTATTTAAACAAACACTAATGCTTGATGCAACAATACAAAAAACAGATTTCAAGTACTTCTTCTTTGATCCATATGTGCCTACCACCAAAGCAGTCTGTGGCCATCACGCCTGGTGGCATCTTGTAGAGCAGCAACAAATTGATTCAACTTTGCTCGGTCGGCAGCCATCCTTCGTACAGTGCCCCAACTATGGTTCATTCTTTGCATCTCGTCTTCAACAGTTCTCCACTGTGGTGGGTTTTGATGTTAAAGAGAAGTAGTCAGCTATGCAAGTCCCTGAGTCTAATAGTTGATGGTGATGTTCTCAGGATACCTGACTGCTACCACCCTACGATCTCACTCTGCGATTTATTTTGGGTATCTAGTGTTTGTGATGTTATTTATATGGCTTGGTGTCTAGGGTAATGAAAAATGTAGTGATAATTGCGTTAAACAAATACAATTTTAACTCACTAAAATCGAATAAACAAGACCGGGTTTAACGTTATGATATATATGTACAATTTTAATTTCCTGTCCCTCAAATTTTTTAGGACGAGAATGTTTAAAACTTAAAAGTGAAAATATGGTTTTATACCAAATTAAATACACATGAAGGACATCTGTCCAATATATCTTAATATGTTAATGTTTATAAACTTTTATTCCTTGTTGGAAAATACTGTTCTATGAAGAGTCAATATTGGGGAAAAACTGGTTTTCGCATCATATCACAAACTGTTTCTGAATAGGGTGGAGATTAAACACATTTGAGTTTGCATATAAGCCCGCAAGATTTTGGCTTATCTTTGAATTCTTGTTGACACTGAATGACTTGCTCGAGAAAACTGCACACTGCTTCACTACAGTGTATACTGGAGACTGCTAATACTCTTAGGCTTTGATATAGAAACAACCGGTAGGTTGCCTCAAATTCTGCAGCTCCGGCTTCTGACCAACTTTATACTGGGTAATGTAACCCGCAATCTCTCCACATGTAAGCCTACCTTGCCGTGGTTGGAGAGCTTGAGCGCCTCAATGATCCCGGGAGCTATGCCGGCGGGAGTTTTACTCCTGGCAGGGTCACCCAAGCCGGACAGGTCCTGGGTGAGGGGCCAGACTAAATGGGCTGAGGAGTGGGTGGAACCCTATAGGTGTAGATGCAGAACCCACCGGCGAGTGGTACATGCTCTGGTCTGCACCAATCCACCCCCACTTCATGGGTTAAATGCTTTCTTGCCTCATTCTTCACTGTTTGTCGTCTATCACGCCCATGGCGACCGTTGCCTCAATTGGCTGTGTGTGGTGTACCCGGAAACGGGGCCTCCCAGTACTGAGGCAAAGTTAAGTCCCCGATGTCACTTATCGGTGCAGAATTGAGAGAGATGGCTGAGCATCACAATCCCTCCTGTGTTGCAGCATGATGAGAACCCAGCATTGCACACTGAGCTTGGGGGGATCACTTGGGCACCAGACTTAATACTGGCTCTTGACTGGATGGCCGCATGCAGGAGATTTCTACAATGGAGGGTTGGCAGGTGGTGGGTATCGGGAAGTGGCTCTGTGCAGGACGTGAGGATTCCTTGGGAGAGCCCCGAACCAGAGCACAGCATTGTGCAAGCTGCATAGTTGGAGAGCCCCCTGGATGACGGGAAATGCACAGTGTGCTACCCCACCTATCCCCAACTGCTAACTTAGAACCAGAAGTGGGGTCCTCTGTATGCGTGCCAGGCCAGGATAAAATGCCTGGGAAAGAGACTGGAGCTCAGAACTCCCTAACTCAAAGTTGCAGGATGGCAGAAAAGCCACGGGAAAGACAGGGCTATTTTGAAGATAACGCAACCATATTTTCACCATACGAGCTCGGACGCCGCCTCGGTAAACAAGGTCCGCGCAGAGCAGTGACACCCCCAGGCTGCTTGCGAATAGTCTACTACTGGGAACATAAACAGATTAGGGATGAGCCCACTCTCCCGTTGAACAGGTGCTAAAGTCGTAGATACTGGGCCAGAAGGCGCACCGGAAACCACAGTATCATGCAACTCGCTTTTTTTTTCTATGGAGAGTACACCGTCAAATAAATCTCGTTCTGGTGCTCGCCCTGTGGAGCTCCACCAGGCAGGTGCAGTGCCGGGCTCTGAGCCTCGACAGAGCCCACCCTCAGCTACTGGAGGACCCTCTAGACCGTCTTGTGGAGTCAACAGACGGCGGAGGAGAACTACTGACCAAAACAAAACAGAAAAAGAGAAACCCAGAGTGCCACTTGTCATGATGCACTGGAATGCAGAGGGAGTGAACAGCAAGCAGGCTGGATACAGCAAAAAGACAGAGCTGGAAAACATCTTGTATGAGAAGCAAGTCAGTGTTTGCTGTATCCAAGAGACTCACTTGAAAGCAGATCAAACCCTTAAAATAAGGGGATATCAATGCTTCAGATCCGACAGACAAGATAGACGAAAAGGAGGAGTACTTACTCTTGTAAGGAATAACATTCCTGCACACGAAAGGAAAACCTTCATGGATGGAGCAGAATATCAGCTGCTGCAGATAAAGGTAGACAAGATGGAAATAGAACTCCTGAACTATTACTGTCCGAACAACAAACCCCTGAGTCTCAGCTCTATACAGGTACCAGCCACCAACTTTATAGCAGTTGGAGACTTTAATAGCCACTCCCAGAGCTGGGGCTATAACCATCTGGATCACAGAGGTGAAGAGGTTGAAACTTGGCAAGATGATCACTCCCTAATCCTAGTCAATAATGCCACAGATACTCCTACCTTCTACTCCAGAGGATGGCACACAACCTCAACACCAGATCTTGCCTTCTCCACACCAGATATAGCTGGATCTATTAGTAGAGAAGTAGGAGACCAACTAGGGGGAAGCGACCATCGCCCAATCTTTCTTACTGTCCAGAGTGCAACTCTCAGTACAGGCCCAGCCATTACAAGATGGAACTACAAAAAAGCCAACTGGGGTTTATTCAGGCATCAGGAAAACACGCTGCTGTCTACCCTCAAGGTACAGAACAGAGACATTAATGAAGTGGTAAAAGACTTCAACAGATGCATACTACAAGCTGCAAAAGAAACCATTCCCAAAGGATGCCGGCGTAACTACATACCATACTGGTCCAGCACACTCCAAGAACGTCAGAAAGCTATGGACAAGGCTAGAAAGGACGCAGAGTCTCAGCCTTCACTTGAAACTCACAACAAATGGAAAAAGGCTGTAGCAGAGTTTCAGAGAACAAAGCTAGAAGAAAAGCGGAAAAGCTGGAGAACTAAAACGGCATCGCTGAACCTTGAGAAAGACGGCAGGAAACTTTGGAGATTAGTCAAGTCTCTAAATGAAGAGCATTCCTCACCAAGGCAGACTATCACATTGGATGAAGGTGGCAAACTTTTCAGAGGAAAACAAGCTGCAGACTTGTTTGCTAGAAGATACAGTTCAGAAAGCAACTTACCCATTAACATAGACCATCAGAGAGAGATAAGAAAAGAAATACTGGCAACCATGGGACAGACAGATACTCCTGCCCCAATGAGGGAACCCATCACACTAGGAGAACTACAGAAGGCTATTTCCAAGCTTAAGTTTCAAAAGTCACCCGGCCCAGACAAAATCAGCAACGAAATGCTAGTAAATCTGAGCTCAGCAGCAAAGACAAAACTGCTTGAGATATTCAACCACAGCTGGTTGAAAGGAACGGTACCCCAAGTATGGAGAGAAGCCATCACAATACCCATACTAAAGAAAGGGAAATGTAAGACCGAGGCTGCAAGTTACCGGCCAATCAGTCTCACAAGCTGTGTTGGGAAGACTATGGAGCGAATAGTCAACCACAGATTGAAATGGTATTTAGAGTCTGAGCAGATCCTGGTGCCGGAACAAGCTGGATTTAGAGAATGCTACAGTATAGAAGACCAAGTTACTTACTTGTCTCAAGCAATAGAAGATGCCTTCCAGGAGAAGAAAAAGGTCCTAACGATCTGGGTCGACTTCAAGCAGGCCTTTGACAAGGTGTGGAAAGATGGCCTCATTGCAAAACTTAGGAGAAGTGGAATCCAAGGCAACATGATGAAATGGATCCAGTCATACTTGCATAACAGGAGAACTAGAGTCACTCTTGACGGTCTGCAGAGCAGAAAAGTGTTGCTTCATCAGGGGGTACCTCAAGGAGGAGTAATTTCCCCAACACTCTTCCTTGTTTACATCAATGACCTGGTGAAAGATCTCCCTGCAGGAGTTAAAGCTGCCTTATATGCAGATGACCTAGTACTCTGGTGCGCTGATGAAAATGTCACCACAGCAAATTATAGAATGCAGCGGGCAGCAGACATGCTAGTGTCATGGGCAGAGAAATGGCTTATCACAATAAACACAGACAAAACCTCCACAACACTGTTCTCCCTCGCCCCCAAGGACAAATCAGCTAACATACACCTAGGGACAACCAAGATCAAGGAAGAAAGCTACCCCACCTATCTTGGGGTGACATTTGACCAAAGGCTTACATGGAATAAGCATATTGAAAATGCAGAAGGAAAGGCCCGAAGACGACTAGGCATACTCAGAAAATTAGCAGGTACCAACTGGGGAGCAAATGAACGAAATCTAAAGAAGATTTATAATGGAGTAATAAGACCACACTTAGAGTTTAGCTCAGCAGCATGGTCATCAGCTGCTAAATCACATCTGCAGTCTTTGGACAAGGTGCAAAATCAAGCTCTCAGGCTCATTACAGGAGCCATGAAAACTACACCAATAACAGAGATGCAGAAGGTTGCTGGATTACAGACATTGTCCCATAGAAGAGACACAAAAAACCATGATCCAGATGGAAAAGTACAACAGTATGCCAATGCACCCAATGAAGGCAAGACTAGATGATCTGGCATTGGGACGTCTAAAGCGTAGCAGCTTTGTGCATCGGGGGAAAAGACTTATAAGACAGCATCAAGAAGACCTATCCATGAAGACAACACCACTGAAGCCCACCCTATACCCTGTACCATGGGAGCAGGCCAGCAGTGCCCTCCAAATTAATACAACAGTCAGTGGTCTCACAAGTGGATGTGAGTATAATGATCTGCAAAAACGAACTGCTACATTGAGTATGATCCAAGAAAGCTATCCCGATCAATCATGGATACATGCCTATACAGAGGGATCAGCAACTAATGCTGTTAGGAATGGAGGTGCCGGTATCTTTATCTCATATCCTGACAACCACTATGAGACTAGGCACATTCCCACTGGTAAATTCTGTTCCAACTATACAGCTGAGGTTCAAGCTCTAGAGCAAGCTGCAAATATGATTTATAACACCAACTCTGACTGCCACCAGGTAGTCATCCTCACAGATGCACTGTCTGTCCTGCAAGCTCTCAAGGGTGGTAAACTCCCGCATCTGAGAAATGAACTAAACAAGGTAGCTGCCAAAAAGAGAACCATACTTCAGTGGGTACCATCTCATTGTGGTGTACCCGGAAATGAAAAGGCAGATAAACTTGCAAAAAAGGGAGGAGAATGTGAACAAGAAGATAATGAAGTCACATACTTTGAGAAAAAGAGAGCTATCCAGACTATCAGAAGAGAACAGAACCAACCCAAAGACGACTATCACACTCTCGACCGGCAGGGACAGACAACTATTTTTCGACTCAGGACAGGGCATAACAAACTGAATAAACACATGCACAAGCTACGATTGTCTGCTTCACCACTGTGCACATGTGGATTAAACGAACAAACTGCTGAGCATGTTCTACAGGACTGTCCTCTGTATGACCAGTTAAGAAAGATATACTGGCCCAATGACTCAACACTAAACTCAAAGCTATATGGAGTTAAAGAGGAACTTCAAACAACAGTCGAATTCATCATGAGAACTCGTCTGACGGTGTAATCATCAAAGATGCGATCGCAAGAAGAAGAAGAAGAAGTAACCCGCAATCAATGAAATAAATCACACAATTAGTTAAAGGTTAACAGGCTATCAATGGGTCACTTTAGATAGCTGCTGCTTCAGACGCAAAGGCAAATTCGGTCACTAATTGCCTTGCCTTGAACCTTGCTTGTAGGAAATATTTGTCAAGTGGCACCCTGCGAAGCAGAAGCGTTAGTTTTATTGCCTCTATGTCTATACTAACATTAGCCAATCAGTTTAAACTATACCGATTTGACTCTTTTTTGAAAATCCCAAACATTTATGTACGTTTATCAATAAGTTCGTCAGTCTGATTCTAATATTACTGTTTAGACTATGTGTCGCTTTAGGCTGGCAAAACTTCAAAGTTACCTCTCCCTTCCTCACTAGTAGTGTCTATCAAAATGAGGCAAGCCAATTTGACTTGTTTCCAACCAACGCAACTAGAAAAATGTAACTTTTAAATTGAGCTGGGATATCAGTCTATCTGTTGTCAATTTTTTTTTATTTTATGCAATAACTCAGTCACTTTTGAAGCGATTTAAAAGATGAAAAGTGATTATTAATCAGGCTAGTGTCCTTTATCTAGCCAGTATATTTTCATCTACGTCTTTATCTAAGTTTTTCTTTTGCCCCTTTTCTCTCCCCTGCACTCATTTGTTTCAGTTTGACAATACCCAAGTGGGTTTAGACTTTTCCATACTAACCCCCCTCTTCTCTCTATCTCCCGTCTTTTTGAAGACGAAACACGTGTTGGCCGACTGCCAAAATGGTTTTATGTTATATTTAAAAATTAGTACGGAGTAACGAAAAAGCCTTTGGTAATAGGGATGGATACCATCGCGTGGCGTTAATAGATTCAAAACGCAAGCCGCTCGCTGGCGTTTTTTGAAAATACGACGTTCTAGAAAAGAAAAAAATATAACTACTGTAATTTATTTCTCCGCTGCAGTTTGCCCCGTCAAAAAAAAAAAAAAAGACATCTAACGACAACTGTCGCGTGTTGTAACTAATAATAGATTCTTAGAATACGTTAATTAAAAAAAAAAATTCAAGTAGTGTCCAATGTTTTGCATTAGATTTTATCGACCTTGACAATTTTCAAATTTTTATAGTAGCGGGTTATAAACGGTAACTTTACGTCACTAGAATTGGACTTTTGAGAAATATGAGCAGGGTAGAGCAATGGTGGCGGGATGTGTAGAGGATCTATCTTGGCGTATTGGAACAAAATTCAAATACAGTATTATCATTATAATTTGAGCTGGAGGGTTAAAACGGTGCATTTTACCACATCCGCCAAGTTGTTTCAGGGTCCATAGCATAGCTGTTCTTGTGATGGTATCAGGGTCCCTTCTGAGGTCGTGGCCAACCCAACCCAACAGCGTTTGCCAGCTATGATGGTGTGCATGTACTCCTGGTTACTCCGAATAAGTAGTTCCTGGTTGCAGATGGTGTTTGGCCAAAAGATTCGGAGAATTTTCCTTAGGCAGATTGTGTGGAGGGAGGACATTTCCTTCTCTAATACTCTAAAGCATTTTGCACCATAGAGAAGCACAGAATGTTCACAGCTCTCATACAGTCTTAATTTGGTGTTTGCGCTGTACTGGGAAGACTTCCAAATGTTGTTGAGACTAACAAAGGCTGTTCTCGCTTTATTCATTCTATAAGAGTATTTTGGAAAAACTCGGAAGCAAATTGAAAAGCAAATGTGAAATAACTCTTCTAGTGGAACCATAAGGAATGATAGT
This sequence comes from Oreohelix idahoensis, assembly GCA_024509875.1. NCBI lineage: Eukaryota > Metazoa > Mollusca > Gastropoda > Stylommatophora > Oreohelicidae > Oreohelix > Oreohelix idahoensis. The sequence continues at coordinate 295,491 of JAMPIV010013132.1, forward strand.
ATTTTGTGCGGCTTGCATTTGCAATTGCTGTAAGCAAGGCACGAGGATAGCCACTTAAAGCAGTTGTCATTAACTTAAATGAAAATTCATTTTCACCCGAATATCAAAATATTATAGTTCGATTTTGACATTTCATAAGTTTCCTAAGTAGTTACTAGGGGAAAAAAACCGGGCAACGCCGGGTCCTTACAGCTAGTATGTGTGTGTGCGTGTGCGTGCGTGCGTGCGTGTGTGTTAGGAAACTCTTTACAGAGCGATACAACAGGAGGCAATCTAATCATCAGAAGTTGTGTCCCCGTCCGACAAATATTTCGGCCCAGTTTACTTTTTTACACTCTAAGGGGAGTGGGCCCACTTGGGTCATGACTCCCAAGTGTCTCAGCCTCTTGTTGTCTTGTATCAAAAATGAACCCATTTCACGTTGGTAGCAACTTTAAAATCCACACCTCCGTCAGCCGTGGAGGCAATTGTGAAAGTAACAAAGAAAAGACAAATTATCCCGTTCGTTCCGTCGCACACAACTAGGGACAGACACTGACACACCTGCGCGAAGCCGACAAGGCTAGCCACTGCGCGCTAGCAACTGAAATTCTGTGCCTAACACCTCTTATACTATACACGGCGTGTTGTCCCTCAGTCATAGCCCGTTCATCAGTACACCGAAAAACTCAAAGTATTGTGGACTTAGAAAAATTCCTGGTGTTTTCTGTACCGCAGAGTTTACTATCACGATTTCCATAGCCCATTGCGATTGTTCCACAGCCAGCATGATGCCTTTTTGGCAGTTTAACTAAGCCTCTTCAGTGCCCTTGTTCTCGACTGTCCCCTCAGCCCCAACAGTTTCAATAAATCATACACTGATGCAGCCACGAGCCCTCTTGCGCTCACCTCATCCGCCATGACCCTTGCAGTGAACCCATCATGTATCAGATCCGCGGCCAGATCATTATACTTGGCCGCTTTGAACGAATGTTGCTCGTCCAGTCTGGATTCAAATGGCACGGTCATTTCAATCAGTATAATCTGAAGCGATGCTGAAGAATGAAGCACTATATCCGGCCGTCTCCGTGATGTTCTGATACTCTCTGGATATGCCCCTCTTCCAGTTAGGTCTACCGCCATCTCCCAGGCGTTTGCACCGTCTAGAAGAGATGGTAAACTGCTACCTGGTTTACTCGGTTTGGGGTGTGCTGACGTTCTTGCCCTCAGAACAGGGTCGGCCCTAGGAATTTTGCCGCCCCGTACAATACCATACCATGCCGCCCCAGCCCAACCTCAAATTAACATTTGAAATTTTTAAAACCATTATGTTAAACAAGCTTCAACATTAATTTCATGACCATTAGCCTAATTTTAAATAGTACCATTAATAATAATGTATTGATAAATTGATGAAAATACTGTATAGTCATAAAATAAACCATTTACTTTATTAGAGACAATTATATGAAATAAATGTAGTTACATTACTTACATATAGGGGATGCCCTTCTCATGTGGAACGATGAACTGTTGAGTCACAAACACTTAACTATAGTATGTACATCTTATAGTTTTTAGCACTATTTTCACATTATTTGAATTTATATTGTTTGAAGTATGTACTGCTTAAAAAGACACTTTTCTTGCTTTCATATTTGCAAAAGCAGAAATAAGGTCTGCGTAGTCTTATTTTTGACTCATTTCATGTTCAATTGAAATCATGGCAAGTCCTTCCAATCTAGTTTCGGCCATTGTTGAGCGTAAATAAGTTTTAATAAGCTTCAGTTTTGAAAAACTACGCTCACCACTTGCTACCGTTACAGGCAAAGTTAGTAATATTCTTAAGGCTATAGCGACATTAGGAGCAATGTTATTTTCAATAATATAACGAAGAACTTCAATTGGCGGTGTATTTTCTGGTACTAATTTGGATACTACTTTCAGTTCATCACATAGCTCAATGGCATCAATGTCTCTATTTTCTTGATGTGTTAAAACGCCTTCTAAGTTTTTATAAAATCGAGGAAGTTGAGGGGAACTGCGGTAAGACGTGGAGTACAATGGATGGGTTTAAAAAAAAATCGAAAAAAGGTGATTCTTCTTACGAGGACAAAAGACAAAGAAAGAGAAAGAAAACGAATTTATATTGTTTTTACATTTGTTTAAGAGCTCATTTGTCGTTTCAGATTTCAATTTAGGGATGTTATATAAAAAGGAAAAATGTGAACTGTGATGTTCCAATTGCTCGAACCTTTCTTCAATAGAATTAGTTGCAACATCAATAATAAAAAAGAAAAATTCAATTTTTAATTTAGTTTTGGGATCCAAAATAGGCTCATCTCTTGCTTAATAGTTGTGTTGCTTTTTCTGCCGACGCACTCTAGTACATTCAAACGTTGGTATCAAATCAGGATCAGCTTCAACTTTCTCAGCTAATGTTGTAGCATCAACAAGAAAATTTTGAAATGATTCATCATTTCTGAGATTCATAAGGCTTTGGAGAACATTTCTCAAAGTTGTTATGGCACTAGTCAATTCCATTTTTATGCTTTGCAACAGTTTACTAGCAACATTAATTTCGTTTAAAACATAGTGCCATATAACCAGACAACATAAAAATTTAAAATCTCTGAGTTTTAGGGCAAGAGTTTCAGCTTCATGTCTCGCCATTTTGTCTACTGACTCGTCATCAGCAATTTCTATCAATGCATCATAAAATTCCTCAATATAATATCTTAAAGGACGAATGGCCTCGATTCTAAATTCCCAGCAAGTTGTACTTAGTGGCTTGGGCGTTAGAGTTGTAATATGTTTCTTAAGGATTCCCCAACGCAGTGTTGACGCTGAGAAAAACACATACAATTTCTGAACCGTTTCAAAAAATAAAACCCCTTCTCTAGATGACATCGCGGCATCATTGACCCCCAAGTTGAGAGAATGAGAACAGCAAGGGATATAAAAAGCTCTCGGGTTCAAGTCCCTAATACGTTGTTGAACTCCTGAATGTTTTCCTTTCATGTTTGATCCATTGTCATACCCCTGGCCACGCATGTTTGCGATTGGATATCCATGTCTGACAATTTTCTTAGAATGCATTCGGTTAACGCTGAGCCTGTAGTGGCTTCTACAGCAATGAAACCAAGAAAATGTTCATGAATGTTGATATCACCTGAATTCGTATTAACAAATCTTACAATTAGTGTTAATTGTTCAATGTGACTTACATCGGGAGTACAGTCTGCAACTATGCTGTAATATTTAGCTTTCTTCATCATATAAATTATTTCTTTTTTTATGGCTCCAGAGAGAAGAGCAATCAATTCATTTTGAATGTTTTTCCCAAGGTAATGTTGGGTCGATCCACGAGCTACTCTCATTAAATGTTCACACATAGCACTATCAAATCTGGTAATCAGTTCAACAAGCTTTAAAAAATTTCCATTATTAGGGTCATATAATTTATCAGATGTTCCACGAAATGGCAAGCATTGTTGGCTCAAGAACTGGACAATAGCAATTAGGCGTTGTATTATGCTCCTCCAGTGTCGAACTTCTGAATTTAATAACTTTTGTTGCACTGAATCAATTGTCTGTACTGATTTAAGCCTGGACGATAATTCAATCCACTTTGTATGGGAATCCAAGTGTTTTTTTTATAGATTTTTCGTGTTCATTAAGATACACATACAAATGACCCCAATCATTATAGCCATCAGTAGTGAGTGACATTTTATTACAGGAAAACAACTTACAACAGAAACAAAATACAGAATCTTTTTCTTTTGAATACACTAACCTTACTTACTTACTTAGTCGTTCCCCTTCTACCGTGAGGTGTAGAGGTTTGGAAGAGAGAGCGCCAGACTATCCTATCGGCTGTCTTCCTCCTGGCCTGGTTCCATTCTAGTCCTCGGTCCTTCAAAGATTGTTTAATGTTGTCCTCCCAGCGGACTCTGGGTCATCCTTAGGGTCTGGATCCTTGGCTCTTTGTTTCCCATGCTTGTCGTGGTATCCGATCTTCTCCCATTCTGCAGACATGGCCAAACCATGAATACAATAACCATGATCGATTAATATGTTCTCCATTGCTTAGCTCCCTAGTGTACAAATTTAGTGAAAATTTCCGACCATTAGAGCTGCGCGGAAAAAACGAACTCATTTTTTGGTCTTTCTGGCAGGCCTTTTTTTACGATTTCCAGTCTTTCGGTATCGCTTAAAGAAGGATTCCATCTTGCCGGATCAGTGTACCTCTCAAGTTCATCACTTAAATCTCTGGAATTGGAAATGGTCAAATCAGTCTCATTTTCGACATTGTTAGTAATATCTACGTTACTGGGGTCCGAGTTAGAAGTACTTGCCATGAGCTCATAATCATTTGTTTCGGCACATTTGCTTATTTTTTTCTGTCCTACATCAGCTGTTTCAGTTTTTAGATATTTATGTAAAGCCTCGCTATGTTTTTGAATATCGCGTTCTTTTTCCAGTTTCCGTTTCCGATATTCGGCACCTGATAGTTTTTTTTTTCTTTTATCGGACATTATATCTATTTGAATATTAAAACTGTTTTAATAAAAAAAAGTTAGTTGCTTATCCTTTACAGGACGTGGCAATCAACCCCAGCTTTTATTGGCTGTTTGTGATTTTTCTAGGCAATTTTTTCATTCAGTAGTTTGCCATTGCTTTCTGAACGGTACGGCGCTTATACCATTGTTAAAAATCCACACAAAGCGATCTGCTACCAAACCGCCTGCAGCAGGTTTCGAACCTGGTATATCTGGATTATGAAACTGCGTTCATATCCATTAGGCCACAGACGCCGACAAAAGTTAGTTGCTTATCCTTTACAGGACGTGGCAATCAACCCCAGCTTTTATTGGCTGTTTGTGATTTTTCTAGGCAATTTTTTCATTCAGTAGTTTGCCATTGCTTTCTGAACGGTACGGCGCTTATACCATTGTTAAAAATCCACACAAAGCGATCTGCTACCAAACCGCCTGCAGCAGGTTTCGAACCTGGTATATCTGGATTATGAAACTGCGTTCATATCCATTAGGCCACAGACGCCGACAATATATAAACTCTGCAATAAAATGTATTATTTAATAATGAATGGAGGCTGAAGCACTGTACTAATTTCCATAAAACGTTTAAAAAACATATTTATCACTGTAACACATAGCACACTAACACTGAGCAAAATCAACTTCCTTGAATGCACACTCGAAAATAACTGAAACATTCGAGCCGCCAACATAGAACGGTCGATATAAAAATTAATTCCTGATTCCCACGCCAAGTTAATTAATTCCCGTCTCTCGTTCAGCCATGCCGGAAGATTTATCGTGGCGGTCTTCAGTTGACCACGAACACGGAAATATAATCCTCTGGGAACCACTATGGTTTCGACCAAGCGAATAAATTGTACTGACGTCCCTAAAGAAATACCTTTTAGTGCCTTTGTAGGAGAAGATAGCATTAGGATCATATGGCAGAACTATTAGTGAAGACTTGAAAAACAGCTAAAGAACAGACCGCATGTGCAAATATTTCGTAGAGAAAACAGACAAAATGTGCAGGAATAGAAAAGAATTTTTTTTAAATCTAGACGAAACCTTCGAACACTCCGTGACACCATCCACAGAGGGTTTATTACAGGAGCCGTTCAGGTTATTCAGTCAAAATCCCGGTCGATGACACTCCTACAAATGCTCGCGCCCGGGCTTGAACCTTGAACACCTGATCGCTAGCGCAGTGTGGTAACATTACACCAGCGCGGCTCCCAGGCGGAATATTTTGGCGGGATTGTGAAAATAAGTAAAAATATTTTTTGCCGCCCCCCAAAGCTTGCCGCCCCGTGCAAATGCACGTGTTGCACCGTCGGTAGAGCCGGCCCTGCCTCAGAAAGTATGTATTTGCGGTGCTCAGCCTGGCTTTGCTATTCGCCTTCATCCTTGCCAGGTCTATTGTCGCAGCAAGCTCATTTAGCACTTTGTTGTGGGACCAAGTGTATCGCCCTTGACCTAATGACACCTTACACGCTGAGAGCACGTGTTCAAGTGTCTTCCTCCCCTGGCACAGGGGGCACTGCTCATCATCCAACTTTCCCCATCTCACAAGGTTTGTGGCCGACGGCAGCAGGTCATACATTGATCTAACAACGAAGCTGAGCCTAAGAGGTGCCATATGCCATATATCGTTCCATGTCAAGGACCTCTGCAGGGCTCCTTCCCATGTTGTCCATTGGGTGCACTGCTTTTTGCAACCTCTTATCATTCTCAGCTCCACGAATCTCCTGAACTATCATGTCTCTGCGTTCCCTGCTTGATGCCTTGGACCACCAGCGGATGTCTCCATGACCAAATCCCCGTCTATTCGTTTGTGTGTATCCAATTACCTCCCTCAGCTTGAGCAACTCTTGGGCAGCATCAACAGCTTCTTCCACTCTCCACTTCCTTCCCGTTTTCAGTGTGGGCTAAATGGACTTAACCACGTCATCTGCTGACTCGCATAGCATCATTGCAAGCCTTGCCTTTCCAACTTTGTACTCTTCAACAACTGACTTGAAGGGGAGCAGACGTTTTGACTTTTTGCAGTACAGTGCTACATCTGACAGACCTGGTGGTACCCCTAGCAATTTCCTCATGAACTTGTTGACCTTCTGCTCTATAGCTTCTACTGTACTTATGCTTATTTCATATATAACAACTTAGGTATCAACATGAACTGGAGGCACCACAGTTTGAATTTTCCCAGGAGTCTGCTTTGGTCTATGATCTGTAGTCCTCTGCCTGCCATTTCTATTGTCTGTTGCACTGCCTTCGAGTCTTTTAATGAGGCATCGTACACCCTGCCAAGACTTTTAACAGGTTCCTCAATGACTAGGGATTCTTTGGTTAGAAACCATGAATATGACCTCTGCTATCTTCCCTTTCCTGACTGATAGGCTTCTCGACTTCTTGGGTTTGAAGCTCATTCTGCACCCGCTGACTAGTTCATCCAGGCGTGCTAACATCCTCCGGGCCTGATGTTCATCTGATGTCAGAATTGTTGTGTCATCCATGAATGCTTTGAGCGGTGGCATGTGACACATTCCACCGAGCTTTGGACCTATAGCCATCCCTTCAGCCGCAATTGAGGATTACCTGCATAGCCATCACGAATAGTATCGGAGAGATGGTATATCCCATCGCAAATACAACTTCAAGGCCAATCCACTTCGTTGTGTACTCTCTGGTTAAAAATCTGACAGAAAACCTTGCGAAATACAGCTTCAGCATTGCTGCAATCTCTAGTGGAACATGATACATTTCTTGGGCCTGCCACAACATCTGGTGTGGAACGGATCCATAAGCATTTGCTAGATTCAACCAGATTACACGGAGGTTTGTTCTGTCAGACTTTGCCTTTTGAATTGCTTCCCAGATCATTGTGGCATGCTCCAGACATCCTGGTGTACCTGGGATACCTCCTTTCTGAATGGTAGTGTCAATGTACCCATTTGCCAGGAGGTATTTAGTGAGCCTTTTCGCTATCACTGAGAAGAATATCTTCCCTTCCACATTAAGTAGTGAGATTGGCCTGAACTGACTGATGTCTGTGGAATTTTGTTCCTTCGGGATGAAGACTCCGTTCGCCTTTCTCCATTCCTTGGTTACAAGTTGGGTTTTCCACGCATTCTTCAGTAAACGGAGCAGTCGTTTGAGCACCTCAGGGCATCTCTTATACACAACATATGGAACACCATTAGGACCTGGAGCTGACTTGCATCGAGCTTTCTGGACAATGCTTTCTACCTCTTGCATCTTGGGGGGGGGAGGGGGGGGGGGGCGGGCTTGGTGTTAAATTCAGCTCCTGGCTTATTCGGCCATTTAAGGCCTGCCATGCTGCTTAGCGGCTCGTCTTTGCGACCATCTGAATATGTCATTCTAAGGTGGTCTTCCGTGTCTTCTTTCTTGATGTTTAGCGTACCCGACCATGGCTGCTCAAACAGTTCTTTGGCAAACTTGAAGGGTTCCCTGAAGAATCTTTCCCTATCCCTTCGAGTCTTCGTTCTCTTCCTGCACAACCTTTCTGCTCTACAACGGGCATTATGTTGGCCTTTAAGGTGCTCAACCCCTTCCTTCTCTGTGGCAACTGCGTTCTTGAACAGTTTTCGGGCATGCTTCTTCTGTTTTATGATTTCTTCTATTTTAATTTGTCTTCTACTTTTCCGTGGTGGGTTACTCTTCCTTGCCTCCCTGACTCCGAACACTTTGCGACAGTGAAGATATATTATGTCGCCGAAGATTTCCAGCTTCCTTCTCGCCAGGAGCCTCTGTGATACTTTCTATGAAAATACTTGCTTTTGTCAATTTCTACTACAATACGTTCCCCATTAACTTTAAAGCCACCAATCTGTCGGCTTAAAAAATCAATAACTGGAAACATTGTGTATTGATACTGCTAAGATACCCAATTACTTACACAATGTGGATAGCAGATGTATACATATTTTAAAAAAAATACTACAAACAAACTTAATTAATGAAATGCTAAACTTGATGAAAACTGTAGTGCGATACTTATAAATTCGAAACCCATTTCGATACCCTGCGAAATGCCCGGTACAGGAAATTGTGAAGGGAGTTAATTCTAAAATCCCCAAATTCTGTGCTGAACGTTCAGCGAACGTCAATGCGATATTACATTTATCTTAATCATCGTCCAGAGTTCGTTGGGTGGACAACAGTAGATAATCTCTGAAGGACGGAGGCCTGGACTGGAACCAGACCAAAAGGAAGACAGCTTTCTCTGGCAAATCTCAACACTCCAAAGTAGAAGTGCAACGACTAGTCCTAAGTAGTAGGTAAGTAGGCTATCATCTTCAAGCACCGTGCTCGCTGGCATAGATGATCAATACCCGTCTCAACTTCCAGCCCCCATTGATTTTTATCAGTATCGTTGTTCAAGATAGGACATTGGACTGGAGGCCTCCATTTTGGCCAAAAAATCGCATCTTTTCTCATCTATTTGCTTTGCCCTCTTTTATTTATTAATTTACTTTATTTTTAAAACATCCTCAGGGTTGAAATAAAGAATCACGGGCCGTGTTCTTCGATGTCATCCTATTAAGTAGCTTACGTTATTAGAGTTTTTTTAATTTTTATTGTAGGCCTATCTAAATCTAACCCTTACCCCTTTTTTAAACTGCCTTTCTGAATTCTTTTTAAAGTCTGTATTGAATAAACCAGTTCCAAAGGTTGTTATTGCCGGGAGTTGTAGTGAGGATAAGCTCTCACTGCAGATAAAATACTTCTATGGCACGCGCCTCAAACAGCCTCTGACAACCAAGTCCAGCTCCCGGCCTTCACGTATGGCTCAATTTGAGCCCGGCGGAACTGTTTCCACTGACGGGAGAAGGGGCAAAGGCGAGCGACTGGCGCCTTAAAACCAGCAGCTTCGGGCAGATAGGGCTCGTGATCCTTGGTTGGTAGCTTATCTAAGAGAAGGAACTCTGAATTCAAACCACCGCTGCCTTGCGGGAATATCCATTTATGGAATTGGCTTCGGGAGTAAACCCTGAGGATAAATCCGGAGTCGGAGTCCCTAAGGCAGTCTAATGTTGATTCGACATTATTCTGGCAACTCCTGCGACATGGCTGGTACCAAACTGTATCGGCTACTGCCGTTCCTTTGGATCTACCGGCTGTGTGGAGAGGGGGAACATGCTGCATGGGCAACAGCTTGATCTCCATATAACTGTGCCCAAGCTCGCGCCCTGGAGAGGACACTCCAGCTTCACCCTATAGGTGTCGGCAAAACACGGGAAGTAGCAGTTACCGGTTATAAGCTTTTTGCCCAATTGGCGTAGGGCATGGCGCCATGGGCTACTTCCGACAGTGGGAGAGGTTCTAGGATCTCACTGGACAGCTACCGCCCGCTTCAAGCTGGGCAGCCCCCAGTCAATAAGGTGTTGTCCCGCCACTGTCTGCTTTCCCCATTGGGTGCATGGGGATTAGGGTCAAACCCGAACTGTGGACAGAAAATTTTGCACCAAGCAATTATCGAAAAAATAGAAATAAGCAAACTCTCAGATTGGGATGCTGGAACGTCCGGACTATGTTGACTGGACTATCCGAAAACCTACAGGATGTAAACGATGTAAGGAAGACAGCCATAATTAATGATGAGCTTAAACGACTTCAGGTGGATATAGCTGCACTTCAGGAAACGCGCCTGGCGGGCTCTGGAACGGTGAGCGAGAAGGACTACACATTTTATTGGCAAGGGAAAGATCTTAATAAAGCTAGAGAACACGGAGTAGGTTTTGCGGTCAAAAAATCGCTAACTAAAATGGTTGAACCAGGCGAGAATGGATCAGAACGCCTGTTAACGCTCCGCCTGCAAACTAGCACAGGTCCCATCATCACCCTTGTCAGTGTGTATGCTCCTACTCTGTACTCTGCCTCAGAAGCTAAAGATGAGTTCTACGAGAATCTAACAGCAATTATCAAAAGCATACCTAGGCAAGAACAGCTTGTTCTCCTTGGTGACTTTAACGCTAGAGTGGGTGCCGATAATGTTTCATGGCCTTCATGTCTGGGCAGGTTTGGTATTGGCAAGATGAATGAAAATGGACAACGGCTCTTAGAGTTGTGCGTCCACCATGACCTCTGCGTGACCAACACCTACTTTCAGACAAAACCCCAGCATAAGGTGTCATGGAGACACCCACGATCCAAGCACTGGCACCAACTTGACCTGATTCTCGTCAGAAGGCCACTCCTCAGGTCTGTGCTCTCCACGCGCTCGTACCATAGTGCAGACTGTGATACAGATCACTCCTTGGTTTGCTGCAAAATCAGAGCACAACCAAGAAAACTCTATCGTGTCAGACATGAAGGGAAACCACGCATTGATACCAGCAAGATGTCAGACCCTTTCATGATCGCTCAATTCACTGTGACCTTCGAGAAAGTGCTCAGTAGCCCTCAGCATGGTGATACTATTACAGAGAACTGGGAGCATCTACGGAACACCATTCAAAGTACTGCACTTGCCACCTTTGGTAAGAAAACAGCCAAGTCAAATGACTGGTTTGATGCTTCATCAGATGTGATGGCACCTGTCATCGAAGCTAAGCGCAGTGCTATGAATGAATACAAACGTTCACCGAGTGCCAGAACCCTACAGATCCTGAGGGCTACGAGAAGCAAAGTTCAACAAACTGCTCGACGCTGTGCAAATGACTACTGGCTCCAGCTCAGTGAGAGCATCCAGATCGCAGCGCAAACAGGCAACATTAGACAAATGTATGACGGTATAAATAAAGCATTTGGCCCCCATAAAAGTAAGACGGCACCGCTAAAAACCATCAGCGGAGAGAAGCTAACCGATAAGGGTAAGCAGATGGAGAGGTGGGTCGAGCACTACTCTGAGCTTTACGCTAGAGACAATACCGTTATGCCTGCAGCCCTTGATGGTGTCAACAGTCTGCCAACTATGGAGGAGCTGGATGCCGAACCAACATTAGAGGAACTCAGCAAGGCCATTGATAGCTTGGCCTCTGGCAAAGCACCAGGCAGTGATGGGATTCCTCCTGATTTAATCAAATGCTGTAAGAGCACGCTATTACATCCCCTGCATAGGATGCTGTGCCAGTGCTGGGAAGAGACAACTATTCCTCAAGACATGCGAGATGCCAAGATTGTAACACTGTATAAAAATAAAGGAGACAGAAGTGATTGCAATAACTACAGAGGCATCTCTCTTCTTAGTATTGTTGGTAAGGTTTTTGCCAAAGTCATCTTAATGCGACTACACAAGTTAGCTGAGCGCATATATCCAGAGTCACAGTGTGGATTCCGAGCTGGCAGATCAACAACAGACATGATCTTCTCTCTCCGCCAGCTTCAGGAAAAATCAAGAGAGCAGAAAAGACCATTATATATCGCCTTTATAGACCTCACAAAAGCATTCGACCTGGTTAGTAGGGATGGACTCTTTAAAATCCTCCTGAAAATAGGCTGTCCTTCTAAAATGCTGGAAATGATAAAGTCATTCCATGACGGCATGAAGGGAACAGTCCAATATGCTGGAAGCACGTCACAGCCCTTTGATATACGAAGTGGCGTTAAACAAGGCTGTGTTCTGGCTCCGACCCTCTTCGGAATCTTCTTTGCCTTACTCTTGAAACATGCATTCAGAGATGCAACTGAAGGAATATGCCTTCACACTAGGTCAGATGGCCGTCTGTTTAATCTTTCAAGGCTGAAGGCAAAAACAAAAATCAGAAGGGTCACTATAAGAGACTTGTTGTTCGCTGATGATGCTGCAGTCGTCACTCAAAGCCAACAGGAGCTTCAGAGCTTGATGAATCGCTTCACTAAAGCATGCAAGGACTTTGGCCTCACAATAAGTCTAAAGAAAACGAATGTGCTGAGTCAGGATGTGGGTGCTGCACCAGGATGTGGGTGCTGCACCAGTTATCACTATCGATAACTATGAATTGGCAGTGGTGCACCACTTCACATACCTAGGGTCTACCGTCAATGACAAACTCTCACTGGATACAGAAATCGACAGCCGCATTGGCAAAGCTGCAGCTACCTTTGCCCGCCTCACATCGCGTGTTTGGGGAAACTCTAAACTCACAATGAAGACCAAAGCTGCGGTATATAATGCCTGCGTCACCAGCACACTCCTATATGGCAGCGAGACCTGGACAACCTATGCTAAGCAAGAAAGAAGGCTCAATACCTTCCATTTGCGGTGTCTACGCCGCATCCTCGGCATCTCGTGGAAAGATAAAGTGACAAATGTCGAGGTGTTGTCACGTGCTGGCCTTCAAAGTATGTATATGCTTCTTAGACAACGCAGACTTCGCTGGCTTGGCCATGTTCGCCGCATGGAAGATGGTCGCATCCCAAAAGATATCTTCTACGGACAATTAGCAGATGGCAAGAGAACAGTTGGGCGACCACAGCTGAGGTTCAAAGATGTGTGCAAGAGAGATATGAGGGCACTGGACATGGATCCAGCAACATGGGAGGATGAAGCTGCCGATCGCACTAAGTGGCGATGCTATTTACGGCGCCACCTCAGATTGGGTGAAGAGAGGCTCACACAAGAAGCAGAGGTGAGGAGAAAACGTCGAAAGGAGCACCAGGAAAATAAGCAGCTGAGGGATGTCACCTCAGGGGCGCATTCCCATAGTCAGTTATGACTGAAGGGGCTATTATTATTATTGAATAAACCGCCCACTGTTCTTCGTTTCAACCATGTTTCGGTGTTGGACGTGGTAGGCCTAGATGGCGAGTAAAACAGACGCCGTTCCCCCATGTTGTCAGACTAGCTATCCATATTTACATTACAGCAAAACTTAACCTAACACCAACCCTGTTTCGAGCTTTACCATTCTTGTTTCAAGCTTTGTCAACACTGATAGCAACCGACAAATATTAAGGTTGTTTAAAAAAAAAAATCCAACATGGCGTCCCTCTGTCTACGGTTCCGGACTTGAGAGCATTAGCTGTTTCAGTCCCGAGCAAATAAGTGGGTTTGGCCCAAACAGAAATGGCCACCCCAGTGTATTTTTATTGTTGTTCTTTGAAAATAATGTTTTAAAATGTTCATATGCATAAATAATGTGGTAATTTCCTATCTTTCGTACCTTTTTGCTCCGCAGTGAATATGTATAGTCAAGTGTTGTTTCGTAGCGCTTAGGGTTAGGATTAGGGTTTGTGTTAGGGTTAGTGTTAACCATAATTCTAACCCTAACCCTAAGCGCTACGAAACAACACCTAACTACATATATTCACTGCGGAGCAAAAAGGTACGAAAGATAAGAAATTACCAATAATGTTGTATATGAAAATGAAGGTAAATGGATGTACATTACTCTTGTGCTGCTTAAAAGCTTTGATTGAAAAATTATTAGTTAGGCCTTATCCAAGGTAAAATGGAGGCTGAAAGAATAAGCCTGTGAAAAAATAGAACACACATATTCAGTCAAATTCTTCTAGAATTGTTCTCCAGGAGAATATCCTAGAGTAAACTTTCAAAATGTCACAAACAAAAGTATTCTAACAAAGCACAATCAGTTTTTAGTCAATAAATTTCACAGATTACAAAATTGCTGGAGCTCTCCTCTTCTGAAGATGAGGTATAATCAATAGGAAAACATAAAAGATCACTCACAATACATTCACACTATGTATAAACATTACTTTATCATGAAATCCTAAGTAAAAAATGTAACAGAAAAAAGTCCCTAGCATTTAAAAAAAGGAAATTTCTAACTTTATCAAACATATCAGAAAAGGGAAAAGAATATATTATTTGCAAAGCTTATTCATATCTATGCAGACCCTAGGCCTATATATATATATATATATATATATATATATATATATATATATATATATATATATATATATATATATATATATATATATATATATATATATATATATATATAATTTTTTATTTCTTATGATAAACTACAAAGCAATTTTGTGTACAAAGGTGGGGTGTGCCTGTGCATCCTATACACACAAAGCTTGATCAGCGACGCCTTCCGTTGGCACTACAATGAACACAGGCTCTGTATATAAAGTATATAAATAACTCCATATTCCACTAGATGTCTGACTCCACAATCATCCAGTTCCACTTCGCATTTCCTTTTTCGGTATGTTTAGAATTTTTGAGTTGAAAATCTATTACACCATCTTGTGTCAGCTGTGCAGCTTCTTTGTACAAATCCTAAATCACACTTTGTTTAAAATCTTGAAGTATGAGCTTACTTTTTGTCGCACCTTCCTGACACAAATTGTTTAGATCGTGGGCATTTATCTGTGCCACTTCAATCATCCAGTGGTAAATCTTCTTCCACCACTTTCTTGTTTTATGGTTGTGCATACTGTAGTAACCAACCACTTGATTCAGCCGGTCACAGTCATTCATACTCATATTGTAGTCATCAACTACCTTTGGCTTTGTAACTTTGGTTAGACCCTTGCCCTTCTCAACTGTTGCAACAGCTGATTTAAATTAAACAAGTAGGCTATGCAGAGCTTCTTTGCTTTTTTATCTTTCCACGCAAACATAATGTATTTTCTGAGTCAAAAAATTATTTCATCTCTTGATGGCCAAGCTTCAGATTTTTTATTTCAGGAGGGAAACCAAAGCAGTTGACATTCAGGGTTCCGGTATAATTATAATTGTGTGCAAGCAGATATTCAACCAGAGCTTTGGATGAATAAAATCTATCAGCAAAAATATGATGTCCTGATCTTAGTGGCTTCAAAAGAGTCACGAAAACTGTCATGGCATGAGCAGAACTGGGATCTAGACTAGGATCATAGGCTGCATTTTTAACCAAAATAAATTTTTTAATTGAAAACATTGCCTGTTGCCGGCCCCTCCACCATGCAAAGGCACAACAGGCCAATCACCTGTTTGTCTTAAACTATGATTACGAGAAATACAAGAGAGAAAACCGGACTGATTCTAAAGGCGACGAACTGGAACGGACTACGGACTATGACTTATGGAACTTGGAACACAAGAAGTATAAATGGGAAGGAAGAGGAGCTGGTGGAAGAGATGAGGAAAGCAAAACTAGAAATCCTGGCTATAACAGAAACGAAGAAAAAAGGACAAGGAATCATGGATCTCGATGGCAACACGTTGCTCTACAGTGGTGTACCCATATCTGAAAGAGCTAAAGGGGGCGTGGGTTGCATTGTGGCCCAAAATCAAAAAGATAGTATCAAGGGATGGAACTTTGTCTCAGAGCGCATTATGGTTGTAAAACTAAAAGAAGGAGAAACCATAGTCAACCTGGTCATAGTGTATGGGCCAAATGAGGATGAGAGAGCAGAGGTCAAGGAGGAATTCTTCGAGCTGCTTCAAAGGACAGTGGATGACTGCCTAGATGAAGTTATCATGCTCGGAGATTTTAATGCCAGAGTTGGAAATGACCATGCTAGATGGGGTGGCGTTATCGGAAGATATGGAGAAGATACTCTCAATGACAATGGAAAGCGACTCCTTAGATTCTGCAGTGAGCAGAATCTGATCATTACAAACACAAAGTTCCCCCATAAGCGCATACATGCATACACTAGATGTGAACCAACCAAGAATGAGAAGTCAGTGATCGACTATGCCATTGTTCGGAGAAGCTCATTCAGATATGTCCGAGATGCAAGAGTCTGGAGGGGGCCAGAGATTGGAAGTGATCACTACCTGCTAACAATCAAACGAACAACTGAAAGAGTTGCTCAGCCTAGGAACTGCCCAACATCACGCAAGAAACCAAGTAAACGAGCAGGAGAAATGAGCATTAGGACCTACAAGCTGAGAGAGCCAGAAATTAAGACCAGATATCAGGGGCTTATTGCTACAGCAGTGAGCAACACAGAAGAACGACCTGATGACTTGGAAACCCTCTGGAATAAATTCAAGGATATCATAAAGACAGCTGCTGCAGAAGCATGCGGTGAAGTCCGACTTGGGAACCAGAGAAAGAGGACACCTTGGTGGACAGAGGAAGTCAAAGAGAAAATAAGAGAGAAGAAAATGGCATGGAAACAATACTTAGGAGCTAAAAGCACAACAGGACAAATGGAAAAATATAGAGAATATGTGATACTCAGAACAGAAGCAAAGAACAAAGTGCTAGCAGCAAAACAGAAGTCCTGGGAAGAATTTGGAGAAAAGCTAGAAAAAGATGCACAAGAAAACCAGAAATTGTTCTATAAGACCCTAAAGAACATGAGGAAGGAAAAACAATGCCCTCTCAAATTTATAAAGGACAAGCAAGGCAAATTGCTTACTGCCCCGAAGGAAGTAATGGAAAGATGGAAAGAATATTTCTCAGAACTCCTGGATGGTGAGCATGGTGAAGCAACAGAAATGATAACCACTAGCACAGAAGAGAAAACCAATGATGGTGAAGATGACATAAAGATGGAAGAACTGAGGGCAGCACTAGAGAAAATCAAGATGGGCAAAGCAGCAGGGCATGATGGTATAACACCAGAAATGGTTAAGTACATGGGAGCATCAGGCGACCTGTTACTCTTAAAGGTCCTACAGGCAGCATGGTGCAACAAGACCATACCAAAGGATTGGGAGATTGCCATCATAACACCAATTTTCAAAAAGGGTGACAATCGACAATGTGGAAATCATAGAGGCATATCCCTTCTCAGTGTCCCTGGTAAAATCTACTCTAGAATCCTAGAGCAGAGACTCCGACGCCTAGCTGAGCCACAATTGGATGAGGTCCAGTGCGGATTCCGAGCAAACCGAAGTACTCAAGACCTAATCTTCACACTCAGACAGCTGAGTGAAAAGGCCCTTGAGTATAAGAGTGAGATCCATCTTTGTTTCATAGATCTGGAAAAGGCGTTTGACAGAGTCCCCTGGAGCAAACTTTGGGACTGTTTGGCAAGGAAGAATATTCCAGCACCTCTGATTCATGCTATACAGAGCTTCTACAAGTCTTGCAGAAATTATGTGAGGACAGCAAACCATAAGTCAGAAGAGTTCAGGACCACCACTGGTGTAAGACAAGGTGATATCCTGTCACCTTATCTTTTCATACTCCTCATGGACGATGTCATCAAGGCATGTAAGGAGAGAACAAGAAAGTATTCAGTGGGGTACTGGAAGATGAGACAGGTCTATATTTCGGAGCTGGCATTTGCTGATGATGTTGCCCTGATTGCTAAATCAGAGGCACATCTCCAATCCAACCTGCAAGTCTGGAAGGAAGAGCTGGAGAAGAGAGAGATGGTCATAAGCAGCTCTAAAACAAAATCCATGGTGATATCACGAGAAGAAAGAAAACATCAGATTAAGTTGGGAGAACAGGTCCTGGAGCAGGTCGACCACTTTAAATATCTCAGAGCTATTATAGACCGAAAGGGAGGCATCAAAGAAGAGTTGGCCACTCGAAAAGCAGCGGCTGGGAGACTTTTTCACGCCATAAATCGTGGATTCCTCAGCAAGAAAGAGGTTGGTAAGAAAACGAAGATGGCTGTATACCGCTCCACCTATGTCCCAGTTTTGACATATGGATGCGAGTCGTGGGCAATGACTACAACCCACAAAAGCCAGATCCAAACCTCAGAAATGAGGTATCTGAGGAAAGTGGTTGAAGTAACAAGAAGAGACATGGTCCGCAACCAGACGATACGTCAAGGCCTGAAATCCCATCCGCTGCAGACCCAAATAGAACAGTCCCAACTAAGATGGTTTGGCCATGTCTGCAGAATGGGAGAAGATCGGCTACCACGACAAGCATGGGAAACAAAGAGCCAGGGATCCAGACCTCCAGGACGACCCAGAGTTCGCTGGGAGGACAACATTAGACAATCTTTGAAGGACCGAGGACTAGAATGGAACCAGGCCAGGAAGAAGACAGCTGATAGAATGGTCTGGCGCTCTCTCTTCCAAACCTCTACACCTCACGGTAGAAGGGGAACGACTAAGTAAGTAAGTAAGCCTGTTGCCGAATCACATAGACCAAATGTTTTGATATAGTACTTGTGGTGCTTTGTTGCATTGAACTGTTTGTGCCTAAACCTACCTTTTCGTCCTATAACCATCTCATCAATACAAACTTCTTCAAACGGATAGAAAACATTCTGAAATTTTGTCAACAGCATCTCAACAAATGGCTCAATTTTACCTGCATCCTGATCTTCTGGTTCACAAACATGCAGCATGCTGTGATAAATAGTTTCTTGAATACATCTCATTGTACCAAAGTGTACAAAATTTCCTGCGGTGCACCAGTAGTCCTTGGTTTTTGGTCTTCGACCCAGCCCCATCGCAATCATTGCAGCTGTGAACTTGAGCCATTCATAATAAGTGAGTAGTGTCCATGAAGCAAATAAAGAATACTTTCTAGGTGGGTTGTTTGTTTCAACAACTTTTGCAGCAGAGGCATTAATGCTGGTTATTAAAGTGCTAACAACAACAACATCCATGTACAATTTTTTTAAGTCGAGAAGTTTTTGTAAACTGTACGGAGCTGGATTTAATGTTCTGACGTGTCTGGCAGAAAGTAAAATTTGCTTTAGTTTTCTAGTCGCCACTGAATGCCAGACTGCACTGTTGGTGTTGCTAACAAAATCAACATTACCATCCTTCCTGATTCATTTTCTTTTTGGCACAGATATCTTATTTGAATTTATTACATCTGATTACATGCTCCTGTATCCATAACTTCATTATTGACATCAGACCTCCCATTGTCATCCTCGGTTTCCGAGGACTCGATGTCAGGCTCCTGCCGAAAATCTTGAGTCGTCTTCATGATCCTGTGAATAAATACTACAATCTGAATAAATATCACTATCTAGAATTTCATCAGATAACTTTCTAGCTTGATATAAAGTTAATCTATGAGGTCTGCCAGAAGAAGTTGGCATGGCTATTTTATCTTATTAAATATCCGTTAAAATAATCTTAAATTAATATCGCAAATCAAAAACACATTCACTCTTAAACATACGATTGTTACTTCTTCTATCAATGGAACTGCACACAGACCCAGGTCGAAATAATGTTAGATGAACACTGCTGACAGTTATATAATTTATTGACAACTACATCCAATACGTACTCTATCCACAATGGACAATTCATGATCACCTAAATTTTAAAGCCCACTGTTACGGATGATATTTGTCTTGTAGTGTGTAGTTGATAGTGTTGCAAAGCTCAGTGACAAAATAGAACATCGTGCTGACAAAATGAATGGATACAGGCAAGAACATACAGTACATCAGTTTAGACGAATCCAAGCCGTGAGGTGGATGGGTCCACATAACATGGTTGACGTTTATTAACAACTGTAGAAAGCAACATCATAGAATAATGGCATGGCATGTATATTAGTACTTTGTCCCATCCTTCAATAGTTACGTCTCTTCAACACTTCTGGCTGCTGTACTAAAGGTGCATCCAAACGATGATCACCCAAGTAATGTGGAACAGACAAATGTGGACGAGGAATTAATTCATAAAAATACTTATTAGATTGTCACAAACATCTCACTCCTAGGCTCTGGATCCTCTTGTCCGATCTCTTCATAATAGTGGTGGCCTTCGAATACTAGAACATGCCACAACATCGCTCAACTTCCATAGTATATAAGGAGCTTGCATAAATACATCTTTCCTCAAAGAATACAAGTCACGAAAGGCCAAGAATCTTAGCCGTTAGAATAAATTAGTGCATAACGCATTACGTCACTAACTACCGATGACGTATTAAATATCTCGCGTTCAATATAAGTGAAAACCCATGCAAATGCATGATTAACCACAGAGAGACATATTACCGCGTGTATTAACTGGTAATAGCCTTTGTGTGGTAAAAATACATTAATATTTGTACTTTAACACCCACCCACATAGGGCCATCAACGTTCATGTATGTGGAATACACAGTAGTAACAGTATTTTCGTCTCCTCTCTGTACAGTCTGTATGTTACTGGTCTGCTATGTGAATATCTATTCCTTACTCGTACACATCGTTAAATTACTTCCTGCCACATAATAAATATCTTGTATACAAATGAATAAACACTTTTCTTGTATGCATACACACTGGCAGACACAGAATATCAGGAAAATTACACATCCTTACTTACTTACTTAGATGGATGCAATTTTTTCAGACAGGTGAAGTTTTAAAAACAGGCAGTAGACAAATACATAAGTTCAGTAGGTACATATGTTATACATTTAAATGTGTGAAATTGACTGGAGAATCTTATGAATTGCTTCATATAATTAATTGATATGAATAGGTGTGTGCTATGTCTTGTGAAGTGTAGACTTGATTAAAAAAGTGTTTAAAAAATAAAATAAAATTGTATACTTAAACTTAAATATTTCAGCTCCCAATTAATGTATGGCAATAAAATGTTCAGAATGTCAGTGCACATTTAGTTTGAAACATCTAGAAACTTTTATCACTATCAGGCAAAATACACATCCAACAGCCATTCTGGCTGGATACACTTCCCACAAGTACACTGATTGCCAAAACATCACCGAACACTTTCCCCCCATTCGCGACCTGCATTCTTCCCACGGACTTACTCAAATCACATTCACAATTATAACATACACCATGAACTCAGTTTAGAACATCTGTTCTCGCGACACTATAGTTGAACACCGCATAATGAAAGAGTAATGGGGAAATGCGGCAGCGGAACAGCAAACGAAAATGGGGATAAATTAATAAGTTTCTGTAGCATTAACAACCTGGTCATTGGAGGAACACTTTTCCCACATAAAGAAATTCACAAATTAACATGGGAATCACCAAATGGTCGGGACAGAAACCAGATGGACCACATCATGATTAACGGTAGATGGAGGCATGCATTACAAGATGTGAAGGTAAGAAGAGGTGCAGATGTGGGAAGTGATCACCATTTAGTAGTAGCAAAACTGAAAGTGAAACTAAGGAGCGCTGGACCAACTGTAACTACACAGAAAAGGTTTGACATCAGCAAATTGAAGGACCCCCTTACCAGAAAAGCTTTTGCGGCTGACATAAAGAAACGACATCAATTTTCTAAAAGTCAGGAAAAGACATTGACTGATGATATAGACCAGAAATTCAACACCATTTCAACAATATATAAGGAAAGCAGCAAATCATGCTTGGGATTCCAGGAAAGGAAGAAGCAAGACTGGATAACACCAGAAACATTAAACACCATAACGATGAGAAAGGAAAAGAAAAGAAAGAAAACAGAAGCGAAGTCCCCCAGGTTAAAGCAACTACTCGTATATAGTGAACAGTACAGTCAGCTGGACAAGGAAGTTAAACGCCAAACCCGAGCCAACAAAAGGAATTTCCTAGACGATCTTGCAAGACAGGCAAAAGAGGCAGCACTGAGAAATGAACAAAGCACAGTATACAAAATAACTAATTTCATCAGCGGAAAATGAGGTGCAAACAATATTACATTAGTAAGAGATAAGCAAGGAAATCTCATCATGACTGCAGAGGGACAGGAAACAAGATGGGCAAAGCATTTCAGAGAAACTCTGAACAAGGAACCACCAGAGACACAATTGAATGTTCCTGAGGCAGGAAACGATCTAGATGTTAATACAGACATTCCACAAAAAGAAGAAATCATCACAGCAATCAAAGGGTTAAAGAATGGAAAAGCTCCTGGCCATGATAACTTAAATGCAGAGCTATTTAAGACAGACCCTGAGCTAGCAGCAGAACTATTAGAACCACTATTTGCACAAGTCTGGAAAACAGGGACAACATCAACAGAGTGGAACAAAGGAATAATTGTCAAATTGCCCAAGAAGGGAGATCTTGCAGACTGCAATAATTGGAGAGGAATCACTCTTCTCTCAGTTCCCAGCAAAATACTACGCAGGATAATTATACAGAGAATTTCAAAAGCAGTAGACTGAGGAAAGAACAAGCAGGATTTAGAAAGAACAGAAGATGTGTAGATTATATATTTACTCTCAGGAACATTATAGAGCAGTGCTCAGAATGGCAAAGACAGCTGTACATTAATTTCGTTGATTTTGAAAAGGCTTTTGACAGTATACATAGGGACAGTTTATGGAAAATACTGAGGGCTTATGGAATTCCAAACTGCAAAGTGTCAATCATAAAAAACCTCTATGCCAACTTTAAGTGGAACGTTGGGCAGAGCAACCTAACCTTTGTGGTGAAGACAGGAGTACAACTGGGATGCCCCTTATCAACCACTCTATTTTTAACAGTCATAGACTGGGTGATGCGCCAGACATCAGAGGGCAGTCCAAGAGGAATAAGATGGACTACATTTTCTACATTGGAAGATCTGGAATATGCAGATGACATTGCACTACTAGAACATTCACATCAACACATCCAGGAAAAAAATGGATAGACTTAATAAGTATAGCCAGCAGGTGGGCTTGAACATCAATTTAAAGAAGACAGAGGTCATGACGCTCAATGTGAGCAACCCTGAGCCCATATCAGTAAGGAATCAGCAACTGGTACAGACAGACAGACACCTTCACATACCTAGCATGCATAGTAACACCAGATGGTGGGGCAAGCAAAGACATCAAAAACAGAATGAACAAAGCAACAACAGCCTTTTTTAGCCTAAACAACATCTGGAAGTCCTCTCAATACAGCACAAGCACAAAATTAAGATTATATCCGAGCTGTGTGCTTTCTGTGCTTCTCTATGGTGCAGAATGCTGGAGAGTTACAGAGAAGGAAACGTCGAAATTGTCCTCTTTTCACACAACATGCCTAAGAAAAATTCACAGAATCTTTTAGCCGAATACTATCACCAACCAAGATTGCTTACTCGGAGCAAGCAAGAGGACATGCACACCATCATAGCTGGCAGACGCTGAAGCTGGGTTGGCCATGTCCTCAGAAGAGACCCCGATGCCATCACAAGAACAGCTATGGTTTGGACCCCTGAAAGAAAATGAAAGAGAGGCTGACCAATAACAACTTGGTGGAGGACGGTGGAGGCTGAGATGCAAAGAATGAACCAGAGTTGGGGCACTGTACGAAGGATGGCCACCGATTGAGCAAAGTGGAATCAATTTGTTGTTGCCCTACAAGATACCACTAGGCATGATGGCCACTGGCTGCTTTGATGGACAGCGGCTAAGGATCAAAGAAGAAACATTTAAAACTGGACAAATAGCTCTGTGAAAGTCCTGTATCAGGCACCCGCCAATTCCCTCCAAAGATGTGTCAGTCCTGAGAATGAACGGTAAATGCATGTTAGGTAACCTTAAAATAGCTGCGTTAGAAAAACAATTTTTAGTATGGTGTAATGCTGTGTCGCAATCTGCATTCCTTACGATTTTACTAGGAGAGCCCCTTCTAGTTAACGAGTACAGAACTTAAGTGATGGACAAAAAATTTGGTATAAACTTATGATAGAAGTTCAGCAACCCAAGGAGACTGCAAACTTGCTTCTTTGTTGTATGTATAGAGAGATTTAGGATATGTGACACAGTAGCATCCTCAGGTTTCAGAAAGTGTGACCGACTCTTGTATGTGATTACATCAGATCTATTGGACAAAATCATACGTACAAAAGTAGCTGGCACATTCACCAGACCAAAGCAAATGTTGTTTCACTGAAACAAACCTCTAGATGTAGAAAAAGCATTGAAAGGTTTGGACTCTTCTGTGAGCAGAATTTGCCAATACCCTTTTGACAAATTCAATTTACTAAAATAAGTAACATCAGAGAGTTGGGACAGTAAGTCTTCCAGCGCCAGCATGGGCTCAGCATGAGTAATTGTAATACTGTTAAGTCGCCAAAAGTCTGCAAATTCGAACTGACTTATCCTTCTTCCTAATGACGACCATTGGAAAAGCATAGGGTGAACTAGAAGGAGATGTAATGTTAAGATGGAGCATGTCGTCAAGTTCTCTTTCCACTTGATCATGAAAGTGCAATGGAATTGGATATGGTCGTAGTCTGATAGGCTGATCATCCCTTAGTTTAATAGAATGAGAAATGATATTCCTTCATCCAGGAATGTCAGTGAGTACATCTGGAAAAGACTGTAAGAGACTTCACACTTCATCTTGGCGATTACAAGAAAGATCAGTGCATATGGAAACATCTTTCCAGGACTCTGTAGGCTGAAGAGGAATGAGTGGTAAATATAAAGGAACATCATGGAAAGAAGTTTGTTCTTCGTTAATAACCGCGATAGAAGCAAGACGACCTGTAGGTTTCACAACAGAATCAAAGACTAACTGCAAATTGCCAGGTCTAGAATGAAACTTTTGGAGGATATTTATGTCGAATTTTTTATTCTTCCCTTTCACCTCAACGACATAATCCACATCTTTTCTTTTTGAGGTGCCCTGTATGGGCCACTACACGAGATTAATAAACAATTTTTTTTTATGTAATAGCACATAGACTTCATCTCCAGGTGCTAATGTTTGTAACTTCCTATGTTGGTTGTAAAATGATCATGCTTTTTATTTTGCCAACTCAGATGATTCTGTCGCCAACTGACATGCATCGATCAGTCTTTTTCTAAGATTCACTACGTACTGATGTGAAGATTGCACATCAGGATCTTTCTCTGAACCCAGCAGTAAATGTTTGAAAGTGGACTTTGGTCCTTGAGGTTTTGCCCCATAAATCAATTCAAATGGTGAAAATCCTGTTTGCTCATTTGGCACCTCCCGATAAGCAAACAGCATTGCAGGCAATAATCTATCTCAATCTTGAGGATGCTTGTCAGTTACTTTGCCTAGCAGTTGCTTTAATGTGGAATTTAGACGCTCTACCATCCCGTTCGACATCAGATGTTAGATCACACTCAGAGATCTTTCAATCTAAAATAAGCACATCACCTTAGACATTGCCTCAGATACAAATTGCGTACCCCTATTGGACAGTATCTCATCTGGAAATCCCAAGCGACAAAAAATGAGAAAAAGTGCAACAGTCATATGTACGAAGGAAGGTCAAAAAGTAATGCCTCCTATTTTTTTATGTATGTAAATACGGCATCGGTGTGCAATTTGTAAATTTAGCAGGATTCCTCAAACACTCTTCTGCACTGTACAGCATTACCAACCTGTTTCAGTAACAGGTAGCACCACTGTAACAGTTTAAAAATGGCTACCAAAGACGTTCGGTTAAAACAACGTTATGTCATAGAATTCCTCAATGCTGAAGGTGAGACCCCAATTCGCATCCACGAACGTTTGAAGAATGTTTATGGAGATTCAACAGTGGATGTTAGCATTGACCGACGTTGGGTACATCGTTGTGACAAAGCTGAAGTAGGTCAATCCTCAATGGCTGATGCAAAGCGGACTGGCCGTCCATCTACCGCAGTGACTCCACACAACATTCATCGAGTTGATGGCATCATTCGTGGTGACCGTCGGGTAACACTGGATGCACTTTCTTCCATGATGTCCATTAGTAAAGGCAGTGTCCAGAACATCATTAAAGACCTGGGTTATTCAAAAGTTTGTGCACGGTGGGTACCCAGAATGTTGACAGACAGACAAAAAGAAACAAGGAAAACCATAGCCATCAACCTATGGCACCGGTACAAAACTGAAGAAGTGTTTTTATCGAATATTGTGACAGGTGATGAGACTTGGGTTCATGTTTTTGAACCAGAATCCAAGAAGCAGTCAATGGAATGGCATCACACAACATCGCCGACAAGAAAGAAGTTCAAAAGTTCACCATCTGTAGGGAAAGTTATGGCCTCCGTCTTTTGGGATGAAAAGGGTGTCATTCTTCTCGACTTCTTGGAACAGGGAAACACGGTGAATGCAGACCGTTACATTGAAACTTTGAAGATGCTTAGAGGTCGTCTTCGGCGACTTTACCCATTAAAAAATCAGAGAACTGCACTACTGTTGCAAGATAATGCCACACCACACACCGCTAAACGCACCATTGATGCGATTGCAGAATTTGGCTGGACATTATTACCACATCCCCCTTACAGTCCCGATCATGCACCTTCTGACTTCCATCTGTTTGGACCACTGAAAGAAGATCTTCGCGGACATCACTTTGAGGACACCGAGACCCTTAAACGTGCCGTACACCAGTGGTTTAGGAGAAAGGACACACATTTTTACCGTGCGGGGATACATGCCCTTGTGAGAAGATGGACAAAAACTGTAACAAATAACGGAGACTACATTGAGAAATAAATTTTTGAAGTTCAGATTGGGGCTACATTTCAATGTGAATTTTATCTGTTTTCTTGCCTATTGAATGAAATAAAAAATTACGAGGCATTACTTTTTGACCGTCCCTCGTATAAACTGGCCTAGGCCAAATTAACCCTGGGTATAATCTGGACAAGAGGTATACTTTGGCCTGCTACACTCGGTCTGCATATCTGATTTAAAGAAAAATGCAACATAAAAATTTACCTTTGTAAAAATTCAAATTTTTATATGTTTATATTATGTAAAAGCTAGGTTCTAGCTGACAGATCAATCAATCAATACCTGCTACCATGTGCCAACAGCTCGTTCTTTCCACATTTTCCTCATCAGTTTCACTTCTGTCTCATCTTCTCCATGTGTTTTTTGGTCTGCCTCTGCCCTCTTTCTCTGGGGATTCCAGAACAAGGACTGCCTTGTAATGATGCAAGCAGATGGTAAAGTTATATTTTTGTTGTTGAAAGATCTTACACATTTATTATTCATTTGAAAATGCTGAATCACTATTAAAAAAATCAGTAAATATCATATCAGTATATGAAAGTAACATCACAGAAGTATTATCATCAAATGCATTCAGATTGTAACATTTATATCACTGTTATAAAAAAAATGTGTAGCTGCATCTCGGCATCTCAAAATACCTGCATGTTAACAGTTGTATAAGATTTTGTCATGTATAATTAATTAATTTTTTTTTTTCAGATTAAAAAAATGGAACAGAAGATCCAATTTCTGGATCAAAATGTTAAACAGGAAATAAACACAGATTTTAAAGTGAGTTATCATTTTAATTGTTGATACAAATTTTGATACAACCAAAGTGAGTCAATTGCTTATTGTTAGGTTCTTTATTTTTCCCCCCCATAACTATGTAATGTATGTAAATGTACTACTGATTGTTACTTGCATCACTAGACCACAAGAATTATTACCTTAAATCTGACGATCAGAATAAAGCTAGTGTAATTTTGAGATTAAGTTTTTATGTCACAGAATAATCTTATAACACTCAAAGTATTTACAACTGACAAAAGTACACTGTTGCCACTAAATGTTAACTCTTACTTTTGTTATTTTCTCATGCAATGTATAAACTTGAATGCTATCATACACATATCTTGGCAGCAATATAGACAAAGTTGGAGGGACAGCCGGTGATATCAAAGTAAGAATACAAAAAGCAAAAAGAGCGTTCATTGAACTGGGAAATGTATGAAGATCAAGAGAAATCGGATCCAACACAAAAATAAGAATCTTCAACTCAAATGTCAATATGGCTCTGAAACATGGAGAACAACAGAAACAACCAAAAAGCTACAGGCTTTCATAAATGGGTGTTTGCGTAGAATAGAAGGATTGAAATGGTATGACAAGGTTAGCAATATGGAACTGATGACATTCTTCCTTCCTCCTTCCTCGTTCGTCCTGAAAAGGACGTTGGTTGCGTTGTGTCTGTTTACGCCGTAGCTGCGATATCTGCTCCTTTCGGCCGACACATCCGACTTCAGCACGGCATTTTTTGGGATCGGGTTTGCCTTCCCTCTTCGATCCCTACTCTCTCAGCCAGACTGCAGTGATGCAGCCTGTTTCCAGGACCACCACGTGGAGGTGGAGTAGGGTCTTGGTCAGCTCTGGTTCGCTGACGCAAGCAGTCAAGCTATGGGTCGCTGACTGCATTCTCTATTGCTCCATCTTTGGGTCCCGAACTGATGACAAGAACCAGACAAGTGCCAGTGGAACAAGAGATGAGAAGAAGATGATGGTGATGGATAGGACACACACTGAGGAAACCTGTTGATAGCATTACAAGGCAGTCCTTATTCTAGAACCCTCAGGGCAAGACAGGCAGAGGTAGACTAATAAGCACATGGAGAAGAAAACTGGAAACAGAGGAAAATGACGAGGAGAACATGGAAAGAGCTTGAGATGATGGCACGTGACAGGAGGACTTTTGTGTTTGTTGAAGGCATATGCTCCTTGGGGAGCAGAGAGTTATGAATAAATAATTTACCATCTTCTCCCTTGGATCGATCTGTGTATTCAGTAATGCTGTCCTTTGATATTTGTTGTATATATATTTTGTGGCTGTTTTTTTAAATTTTCTTCATTTTTTTTTCTGAAGTATTTCTGCAAGGTGGTAGTCCGTGTCCGGTTTCTTGATATCCCAGGATGGAACCACTGGCTTGTATTCACAACTGTAATTAGTTGATGTAATTAAAGTACCCAGGTGGATGATTTCCTCCATGCACTTCCATCCTGTTGGATATCTATTGGTATTCATTGGATTGACATGAGTTGCTAGTTGACATTTGGTATATACACTGGGTGAGATTTGTGTAACATAACTTTGTTCATGTAAT
Source organism: Oreohelix idahoensis (assembly GCA_024509875.1). Taxonomy (NCBI): domain Eukaryota; kingdom Metazoa; phylum Mollusca; class Gastropoda; order Stylommatophora; family Oreohelicidae; genus Oreohelix; species Oreohelix idahoensis. The sequence goes on from JAMPIV010013132.1 coordinate 324,589, forward strand.
TTAGTCTTAACTCCTTTCTCCGTGGAGCCGCGGTAGCATAGTGGTTAGTGCACTGGCTTCCTAGCGCAGTGGTCTATGGTTCGATCCCCAGATGAGGCGGGAATTTTTTAGGCCACAAACGGCTCCTGGGTTGACCCAGCCCCAAATGGGTACCAGAGCAACTCTGGGAAGGTTAAGGCGGCCGGCGTGATGCCGACCACATCACCCCTAGTGTGCCGACGGTCAAGATAATATGGGCCTAACACCATATTCCCAAGATGCCTCAATGGGCGTGTAACGGGTTCCTTTACCTTTTTTTTTCCTTTCTCCGTAATTCCAAGGGTAGAGCCCCCATTGATGTTGATCTGATTGCACTTTCTATTGTACATAAAACTTTGCTAAATTCTGTCTAATTTAATCTTGTTACTGTGTGCAACGGAGTCATATATTATACTTCCATAACCTATTTTCATCTAATAAAAGATTTATAAAATGTAAGCATTGTCTTAGTGCTTGCACCCAGTCCATTACCTTTCAAACATCTTAACAAGTTATTCAATCCTGTGCAAGACTCCACTAGTTTATCTATGTGTTTATTCCAGTTTAACTGTGGGTCCAATGTCATTCCTAGATATCAAGTAGTTTGTACTGTATTAATGTTTTGCCCCTGGATATTTTTGTCTATAATTTTATTTTTTGCAACTCTAGAAGATCATTGCCATTGTTTTATTTGCATCCATTTACATACTTTATTCATTTGCTTTTGTAGATCTTTATATAATGTTGGCAGATTTTTCCCAGATCTCCATGCAGCAACATCATTTGCAAACTGTGACAATTTATTTTTTCACATCATTAAATTATTCATCTAAATCATTTACCATTATTGTAAAAATTGAAGGAGATATTAATACTTGGGGTATTCCATTTTGTTGTTCATACGTTTCTGATCTAAAGATAGGAGTAACAGGTAAAATATTTATTTAGAGAATTTTTAACAAGGTAGATATTCCACTGTTCAGGTAAACAATGATAAGTCAAATTTCTCAACCCTTTTTTTTTCTCAGTGCTAGATAATAAAATGATAGAGCGGGATTCGCAGAGCACTTGTCCCTTCTAATTTATACAGCAGAAGACTTTTTTTGTTTTTAACTCACTTTTTCAAAAAACTTTACAAGGTACTTTTTACTTCCGTTGCCTAAAATGTACTAAGTTAGTAATAAACAACTTTGAAATGTTGTAGCAATTTTTTTAAGCGCCCCCCCCCCCATCTTTTTTTCCCTTGGATCTACTTGGCTTAACTCATTCCGTCCAAACTGGCGCATCATGTGGACCAGTGACACGCCAATGTGATATATGTTAAATTTCAACGGAAAGTTATAAAATACCTAGCAACTTACTTACTTACTTACTTAGTCGTTCCTCTTCTACCGTGAGGTGTAGAGGTTTGGAAGAGAGAGCGCCAGACTATCCTATCGGCTGTCTTCTTCCTGGCCTGGTTCCATTCTAGTCCTCGGTCCTTCAAAGATTGTCTAATATTGTCCTCCCAGCGGACTCTGGGTCGTCCTGGAGGTCTGGATCCCTGGCTCTTTGTTTCCCATGCTTGTCGTGGTAGCCGATCTTCTCCCATTCTGCAGACATGGCCAAACCATCTTAGTTGGGACTGTTCTATTTGGGTCTGCAGCGGGTGGGATTTTAGGCCTTGACGTATCGTCTGGTTGCGGACCATGTCTCTTCTTGTTACTTCAACCACCTTCCTATCGTTTTTCGTATGTATGATCATTATTTGACTGAAATGCATGTTATATATATTTTATGGTCAAAGGGACAGAACCCGATATATCGATACTGCTATTTTTTATGAGTTTACCTCCTCTTGTATAGAGACACGTTCGGTCTATAATGTCTTGAACGAAGCGTGACCATATCTCCTTATTTGGTAGTATCAGTCAACTGTTGTAGATGTTTGAAACCTTTCTTAACGCTTCTGTTCATGTCCATAAAAGGCGCGACTGTGTAAGACTTTTATCTCGAATGTTCTTAGAATCGTCTTATTGTGAACAGCGACTCAGAGATTGTCACTCTGCGCATGTCTCGACTTGGTTGTCGTTTGTTGTTCCGCCCAGGTCGGGGAGTTGAGAAATGGACTGATTAGCGAGCGGACGCGACTGCGTCTTGTGATTCTCTGAGGGAAATACATTGTCTTTGTGAGTTAGTTAGCTAACTAGACTATTTCCCCGTATTATTCAAGCCTGCCTGGAGGCATATGTTCATGGTTGATTTTCCGAAATAAGGTAATTCCTCTTGTATCGAACTTTAGGCTATCATCTAGAGGTTCGTCATTTTGTCGCCTTTTTGCTCGCCTGTGTGATTCAAAATGGAGAGGTACTTTGACTAGGATTAAGTCACCGGTATCTTTATACCTGAACTAGTTATATATCTATGGGTCGCTCTAGACCAACAAGACTATTGTCTGTGTTCCAGGATTCGTTATATCAGAGATCACGTCCAAGTCAGATGGTTAGACTTAGGAAGGTTATAAAGGTCGAGCTGACCTGTAATCCATGTATGCTACTCACGTGCAGACAGTAAACGGACGTATTGTATACATCTGATCTGCTAGCATCAGGAAGGAATAATTATTATTGTCTATGAACATTAAGGATCTGCAGCTGACCACGGTTGCAGAAGTTATATGTATTATTTATCAAGCTTCGCTATGATATTTGTTTTCCATACAACTATTGAGTATTGACTCCTACATGACTGTCAGTTAACATGAGTTTGAATGCTGCATTCGTTGTACTATGCCGATGATAACATAAGTATCATGACTGTTTTGTGGCGTGCAATAAATGGTATAAACCTAAAGCGAAGTTACCATTTTTATGACTCTACACGTCATGTTGCCTGTGGTGTACCCTGTGAACTGTTCTACTGCAACACACACAGCAACAATCTAAACCAGATAAGACACCCACATCTTGCATTGTAATACCTGGTGTCGATAGAGGTGGTAATTTGACGGCATCCTAATTCCACCCTTATCAATTCATGGTGGCCAATAGTTGGTTTATTCTGGTACCAACTCTCAAGGGGGTCAACAAACCCAGACATCATCAGCAGACTACAAGACAACATTGCAGTTGCTATTCATCACCTTTGATGAAATTTTTTTGAAAGACGCAGCAGTACTGACAGTTGTTGATATTTTGAAACTACCCGGGCGCTGCTCGGCGGTATTGAAGTTTGTCTACAAATAGAAGCACAAGAACCGACCGAAGGGATTTCCTCATCTGTGGAGAAGAAGGACAAGTGCCGTAACAACTGTTTCCGGTCTCAGAATTACTGTTGCAGATTCAGAAGGTCAAGTTCAGAAGCTGTTTCCTGTCAGAAGCTGTTTCCTGTTAGAAGCTCATTTCCTTCGTCATGGCAGTTTTACGAGAGCAGATATGGATCAACGTTGGATCATTGTCTAAGGCAATGCTGATCACATCCTGTTCTGAACTGTGCTGACGTGATGTGGATACAAGAAACAAGTTGTGTAATCTGGCCTGTTTTGTTTGCTGATGATCTGAAAAAAAATGCTGGATGCCTGTACAATAAAAAAAACTTCAATCACATTTCTCGCACTCTTAGAATGTAACAAGAACATATTATCATGAAATTAATATAAAATTAAAAAGCATATGTTATTATTGACCTAGCGGGTTTTTCATGTTGGCGACCAAACTAGACGTTAAATAAAACGTTAGAAAAAGTAACAGAGGTTTACTGTTCTCGGGTCCACTTTATCGTTAGTGATGGAAGATCCTACTGTGAAATTGCCGACAAGAATAAAAAAATGGCCTTAGATGCCATGACAAGGTTGAATGTGATCTGGACCATGGTTTTTTTTCAGTTTTTCCTGTGAAGATTCAAATTTTATTTTTTGTAATTATCTATTCTCTTGTATGGGATTTGTGAGTCTCCTCTTTTTCATTGCAATACGGATGCACGAAATTCAGGCTTTCGAGCAAAATGTTATAGAAGACTGGCATTTGCTTAAAGGTCAAAAATAAAAAGTTTTGGCTAATAAGACAACTATAGGGAAGTTTCTAAAACAAAACAACATGGTCCAATAGGGAAAACCATGCGTTTGTTGGCATTTTGTCAAAAGTGTTAACGTCGAAAGCTTACGGTTTGGGCATGTAATTTTCATGACTCCCTTTCGAAAAAAACTGATTTTCCAGGGAAAAGTCTGAAGGTAAGGTATTTGAGGAAGGTTTTTTTGGGCTGATAACATCAAAGAATTTGCAGGACATTTTTACTAAATAGTTTTCTTTGCTTTACGCATTGCTCAAGAATAGAGAAGCATTAGGACCCTACTGCTAATGCTTCCACCAAAAAACCCCTATCATGACCCATGCCTGGGGTTATTTGACATGATGATTGATAAGGTGTACGGAGCGAATGGATTTCCTGATCTGTTGATGAAGAAGGACATTGTGCCGTAACAACTGTTCGTTTTTCAGAAGTCATACTTGTTGCAGATTCAGAAGGTCAAATTCAGAAGCTGATTCCTGTCAGAAGCTGTTTCCTGTTAGAAGCTCATTTTAAGGCAGTTTCACTAGGGATCTCAACGTTGGTTTCATTGTCCTAAGAATGCTGATCACATCCTTTCTGAATGTTTGTGCTGACGTTGTGGATACATAGAAGTTAAGTGGCCTGTTTTGTTTGTGAACTGTGCCCTTATGTTCTAACTGAGCCTTCTGTCTATCACATTTTTTTGCACTCTTTATATGTGAACATGTTATATGTTTATTTGGATTTGTATTTATATGTTTTATATTTCAGTGGGTTTTTCTCGGGTTGGGCGGTGTCTTTCAGTAAGATGATACCACGTCACAGAGGTTCTACTGTTAGCGTTTTTCGTTAGGGGACTGTGCGAATTTCCTATTGTGAAATTTGCTAGCGACAATCGTTGCTATATCTGTTTAGGTGTGACGAGTTGTGCTTTATTTTCGTTTTTTGTATATTTTATTTTTTTCTTTTCTCTCTTTCTTTGTGTTTTTTTTTTAGTTTCGATTTCAATTGTTTGTATTTGTAGGTCTCCTCTTTTCTATTATTCAGTTCTTCACGTAAATTTTTGTGTATACACTGTAGCGTCATTTGTTTGTCATATCTTCGCATTCTGTCATCAATATTCTTCTTTTTAGTTTCGCTGTTTATTTATTTGACTTATGCGAATGTTTTCGTATTGTTTGATCTTTGTTATTGTTTACATTGACTCTGATCTTTGTTATTGTTTACATTGACGTTGATCTTTGTTATTGTTTACATTGACTCTGATCTTTGTTATTGTTTACATTGACTTTGATCTTTGTTTTGTTTACATTGTTGGTACTTTGTTATTGTTTACATTGTCTTGTTATTGTTTGCATAGTTCTTGCATAGTTAGCTTTCACTATTGTTACATATATGCTCATGCACTATTGATCTATAGTGCACTTATCATAACTAGCTGGTGGTTTTTTTCCTTATGCACTATTGTAGTGCAGTTATGATAAATAACTGATGGTTATGCACTGATTTGGGTAGTGCACTGATAATTAAGAGGTGACTTGTGATATTATTGTACAACTGATAATACAAATTGGTGTCAAGTCTTGTTTCCCACAGAGATTGGAGTAAACATAGTAATTATACAAGCACTTTATTAAGTCTTGTTGCTATTAAGATTGAAATAAGATAATTAATTATTTCAGGTTCTGTACTCACATTTTAGACATCATGTCTACATTTGAGTACTTTATTGAGCAGGGTAAAGCCCTTGGGAAGACAGGTGATAAATTAGAAGAATTTGCGACTGTTCAATATGCCAAGGCATTGAAGTCGGAGGAAAAGAAAATGAAAGAACTAACTGAACAAAAGAGAATAGATGCTGAAAATTTAAAACTGCAGATGCAGGTAGATGAAAAGAGATTACAAATGGAAATGGAAAAACAAAAAAGAGAAGCAGAATCTCAGGAGAAGAGACTTCAGCTGAGCTTGAAGAGACTTCAGAAGCTGAAAATAAGAGACTTGAAAAAGAAGCTGAAAATAAGAGACTTGAAAAAGAAGCTGAAAATAAGAGACTTGAAAAAGAAGCTGAAAATAAGAGACTTGAAAAAGAAGCTGAAAATAAGAGACTTGAAATAGAGGCTGAAAATAAAAGATTAGAAAAACAGGCTGAGGCTGAAGAAAGAAGGTTACAAAGAGAGTCTGATGAGAGAAAAGCAAAAATGGAACATGAAGAAAAACTCTTAGCTTTGGAGTTAGAAAAGTTGAAGTTATCTAGTAATGCTAATGATGCTAATAAGGTATCATCTGCTAATAAGTCTAATGCTGTTGATTTCAAGCTTAATTTACCAGCATTCAATGCTTCAATTGATGATATAACATTTTATCTAGATAGATTTGAAAGTGCATGTAAGGTGCATAATATAGATAAAACATTATATGTTTATCATCTGTCCAAGATACTTAGAGGTGATGCTTTGACTTTGTTGGGTATGGTAGATGTGCCTGACAAGAACAACTATGAGGTTGTCAGGGCGGCATTGTTAAAGAAGTACCAACTTAACGAAGACGGATATCGTCTTAAATTTAAAAACATGTTACCAGAAACTGGAGTTGAATTCTCAGAATTCATCTCAGGCATACGTCTTACTTTTTTACGATGGGTTGAGCTTTCTAAGACAGAAAGTACATTTGAAGCCCTCATGGACTTACTTCTTAGAGACAAGGTTATGTCTTCTGTTAATGAAGCTTTTCTTTCTTTTCTTCATGAGCGTAAGCCTAAAAATATAAAAGAAATGGAAGAATACTGTAGCCAGTATGTTACTGCACATCCTCACATAACCATTAGCAACTCTAAGGTAAAAGAAGGTCTGCCAGTTGCTTCGGCAGCACCTTATGGCCCGAATTTTATGCGTAAATTTCAGGGTAGCCAGCAAAAATTTCAATAAAAAGAGTAACCGTAATTATGCCCAGAACCATGGTAATCAATTTCAGGGAGATTCTTCTTCCCAGAACTGGAGACAACCTAATATTACACGGTATTCTATTCCCGGTAACTTTAGAAATTTTCATAAAGGTAATCGGTATAGAGGAAAATATTTTTTTGCAGAGACCTCAATACCAAGATAATAGAGGTTCTCAACAGCATAGAGATGGTAATGACAGTTATGGAAACTGGAACGCAAACCAGGATAAAAATTACAGTAGGGACTTTAATGATAATTGCAGAGGCAATAATGGTCGCGGTAGATCGCAACAGAAGAGAAAAAGATATCAACAGACAAACTCTGTTCAACAAGAATCTCAGGGAGCAGATAAACAGGTTAATAATGATAAAGACCATAATGCTATCGGATGCTCATCTTTTGACTTTGGTAGGGCAAATAAATGTATCCAATGCAGTACTTTATTTGATCCGAAAACCATTAGTACTCTAAGCTGTGGTCATCCTTTGCCCGCTCTTCCTGCTAATGTTGCTCATGATGGGAGAGGTTCTCTTATATTACATAAGGGGCTTGTAAATAGTAATCCAGTCTCGGTGTTGTTTGATTCTGGATGTACTACTGTCGGGGTTAGGCAATCTCTTGTAGATCCATTCTGTGCTACAGGAAAGGTCATCAAATGTGTCACATTTGGTGGCACGTTGGAAAAATATCCTACTGCCATAATACATATTGCTACTCCTTTCTTCACGGGAGAGGTCCACGCGTGTCTACTTCCAAACCCTATTGCGGACCTTATTATTGGTCGTATTCACGGAGTTAGGGAATGTACCCCACAGCAGATTGCTGTTTGGGAAGAGCAAAACATTGAAGCTACCAATACGGTGGTCACAAGAGCACATGCTCTGGATCCACCTCAAACTTCATTAACTAATAATGATGAAGTAAATGAACAAAATAGTCACTTGACTATTACACGTGACTCATTTATCAAATTGCAAGAAGAAGATCCGTCGTTACAAAAATTCTTCATTCTAGCAAAAAAAGGTGATCCTAATCAAAATACTAATAGAAAATCTTGGATTTCTATGAAGAACGGCGTACTTGTACGTATGGTACAAGACTCGACTACATCCACTCATTCACAAATTCTTGTGCCTAAGAGCATGAGGGTGCAAATATTGCAACATGCTCATGACTCGCAATGTGCTGGACATATGGGTTTTTCCCGTACAAAGTCGAGAGTTCTTGCGGCTTTCTTTTGGCCATTTGTAAGCAAGGACATACGAATGTACTGTCGCTCTTGCAAAGTATGTCAGGAGGTCAAATCTAAAGGACCACGACATGCTGCGCCTATTCAGGCTGCTGACATTCCAATTCGCCCTTTTCAAAAAATGGCAATAGATATTATCGGTCCTTTTAGAATTAAGTCGGCTAGAGGGCATCAATTTATTCTTACATGTGTCGATATGTGCACACGTTGGCCAGAGGCAATACCTCTCAAGAGCATCTCAACTGCTGATATCGCAGACGCTCTTTGGCTGATATTTTCTCGCTTGGGTTTTCCCGGAGAAATATTGTCAGACCATGGCACTCAACTGATATCAGACACTATGTCACAGGTAATGTCTATGCTACATATAAAAAGGTCTCTCAGCAGTATCTATCACCCAATGTCTAATGGGTTGGTCGAACGTTTAAATAGGACTCTAAAAACTTTACTGGGTAAAATAACTGAGGATCATCCTCAGGATTGGGACAGGGTCTTACCCGCGGCTCTCTTTGCGTATAGAGAGGTCCCCAATGAACATACGGGGTTTTCCCCTTTTGAACTTGTCTTTGGCGCGCAACCGCGCGGCCCTATGTCTTTACTTCACGATCTAATCACTGCCGATAATATTAGCGATGAGACTCAGTCTTCTTATGAGTACGTCATTGCTCTTAGGAAAAAAATCATTGAGGCATGCAGACTAGCAACTTCGTCTTCCGAATTTGCTAAAGAAAAGGCAAGGCAGTTTGCGAATAAGAATAGATGTCTACGACAACTTTGTCCAGGTGACAAAGCTCTCGTCCTACTTCCTTCAAGGGAGAACAGACTTCTAATTGCATGGAAAGGTCCATATGCAATAGTCTCCAAAATTTCTGATGTCGACTATGTTGTCGATATTGATGGAAAGCATAAAACTTTCCACATAAATATGCTCACGGAATTTCATGAAAGACCAGACTATTTGCAGCCTATTTTCCAGGCAACGGACAATTCTCAAGTACCTCATGGTCAATACTCATCGCTGTCAGTTATACAGGATGAGGAAACTACTTTTTCTGATGTCAATCTTCCTCTTTCTATGGTCCCACTTTATTCTACGGAATCTTGGAAAAACGTGACCGTTTCTCCAAATCTTTCCGCTGAGGAACATCGACAAGTTTTTTTCGATGTTGCAAACATTTCAGGATGTTCTTACAGACATCCCGGGACACACACATGTCATTGAACATGACATTGTGCTAACTGATCATAATCCTATCAGAGTCAGACCCTATCCAATACCTATCCATTTCCAGTCTCAAGTCGAAAAAGAATTGGATGAAATGATACGTTTGGAAATCATTGAACCATCCACTTCAGCATACTCTTCGTCTATGGTTATTGTTCGAAAGAAGGATAATAACATTCGCATTTGCGTAGATTATCGCAAATTGAACCAAGTTACGAAGTTCGACGCTGAACCTATGCCTTCATTAGAAGAGCTACTCAATAAACTTTCTAATTCTAGATTCTTTACCAAACTAGATTTGTCTAAAGGTTATTGGCAAGTCCCGCTAACTGAACGTGCCAAACCTTTTACAGCTTTTTCTACACCTAGGGGTTTATTCCAATGGAATTTCATGCCTTTTGGTCTTATGAACGCCCCTGCTACATTCGTACGCATGATGCGGCGAATTCTCGCATATCGTACAGATGTCATAGCATATCTAGATGATATCTGTCTATTCAGTGATTCCTGGGAAGATCACTATTTGGGTTTATACGAATTACTGTCTACTCTTCGCGAGTATAACTTGACTGCAAAACCCTCTAAAGCCTTTATAGGATTTAGTGAGATTTCTTTCCTAGGTCATCGTGTTGGTCATGGTCTTTTAAAGACAGAGGACCACAATGTTTCAAAAATACTTAACATTTCGGTCCCTAAGACAAAGAAACAAGTAAGGAGTCTATTAGGTTTGATCCAATTCTACGGACGATTCATTCCGAATCTGTCCTCCATTATGGCACCGCTTTCTACTTTATTGAAGAAGGGTCGCCTAATTTGATCCGCTGGTCAAAAGAATGTCAATCCTCATTGGACCAGGTTAAAGACCTATTTTCATCTCCACCTATTCTTAGGTTACCTACTATTGAGAAGACTTTTGTTCTTCGAAGTGACGCCTCGTCAACTGGGATTGGGGCAGCACTAATGCAGGAGTATTCTGATACTCTGCATCCGGTGATGTATATCTCTAGGAAATTAAATGCTGCAGAAAAGAATTACTCGGTTTTAGACCGTGAGTTATTGGCTATGGTATGGTCTATTCTGAAGTTACAAAGATTTCTTCTAGGCGCACATTTCATTGTGGAAACCGACCAGAAAGCGCTTACTGCTATTCAGAGCAAAAACTTGAAGAGCTCGAGGTCCACTCGTTATGCCATAGCTCTTCAACCATTTCATTTCTCGGTTCGAGCTATCCGTGGTTCGGATAATGTAATGGCGGACATTCTGTCCAGATGCCCACACGATTCCACATGATTCTTCTGTCATATATATATTTCCTGATATACAGTCCAATGTTATAATGACATGTTAGTAGATTTTTTTTTTTCTCACTTTTTTGAGGGGGAATTTATAACATTGTTCCATGTAATTATCTAAGAAGGCTTAGTTAGTGATATACGGGCCAAAAGATCACTCGGCCACATTTAAATAAATTATTTTCAGGATTGTATTGAGAGATTTACCAGTTGTCTTTAAGATTTGTGTTATTGATATTTTCGCAGCACATCATTGAAGATGCGAGATTGTGTCCATTGTGGAACTTTGAGTATATCAAGTCCTGTCCTAGATTGGGAGCGGATGATGTCCACATCTTCTTCTATTGAATGTTTTATGTCAACGAAGATCAACACATGTATTACTTATTAGTTACTGATGCATTACATAATGTAATAAAATAGTGCGGTATATTAATATATATTACACCGCTATTTGCAACACATTGTATGATATCATAATAATATATTTGATTTCATATATTGGTATGAGAATAATTTGACTTTTATTATGATGTTGCCAGCATTGTGGTTTGTGTTGGTGGCACCTTCCTGGGATATATACGCGTATACTTAGATAAATTTTTCTCTAAGGACCTGGGATATGATCTCAGTTTCGCTCCAAGTGTTGAGCTATTTTGTTAGGTATATCCGCGCATCATACGTGCGTTAGGAGCCTAGATTTTTCCGGCTCCAGGATTTAAAAAAAAAAAATGTTTCATTTTTTTTTTTCCCGGGAGGGTGCGGTAATGTTACGCACAAATAATTACTTTTTTCCAAAGTCTTTGTATGATCGTTTTTCGTATGTATGATCATTATTTGACTGAAATGCATGTTATATATATTTTATGGTCAAAGGGACAGAATCCGATATATCGATACTGCTATTTTTTATGAGTTTACCTCCTCTTGTATAGAGACACGTTCGGTCTATAATGTCTTGAACGAAGCGTGACCATATCTCCTTATTTGGTAGTATCAGTCAACTGTTGTAGATGTTTGAAACCTTTCTTAACGCTTCTGTTCATGTCCATAAAAGGCGCGACTGTGTAAGACTTTTATCTCGAATGTTCTTAGAATCGTCTTATTGTGAACAGCGACTCAGAGATTGTCACTCTGCGCATGTCTCGACTTGGTTGTCGTTTTGTTGTTCCGCCCAGGTCGGGGAGTTGAGAAATGGACTGATTAGCGAGCGGACGCGACTGCGTCTTGTGATTCTCTGAGGGAAATACATTGTCTTTGTGAGTTAGTTAGCTAACTAGACTATTTCCCCGTATTATTCAAGCCTGCCTGGAGGCATATGTTCATGGTTGATTTTCCGAAATAAGGTAATTCCTCTTGTATCGAACTTTAGGCTATCATCTAGAGGTTCGTCATTTTGTCGCCTTTTTGCTCGCCTGTGTGATTCAAAATGGAGAGGTACTTTGACTAGGATTAAGTCACCGGTATCTTTATACCTGAACTAGTTATATATCTATGGGTCACTCTAGACCAACAAGACTATTGTCTGTGTTCCAGGATTCGTTATATCAGAGATCACGTCCAAGTCAGATGGTTAGACTTAGGAAGGTTATAAAGGTCGAGCTGACCTGTAATCCATGTATGCTACTCACGTGCAGACAGTAAACGGACGTATTGTATACATCTGATCTGCTAGCATCAGGAAGGAATAATTATTATTGTCTATGAACATTAAGGATCTGCAGCGGACCACGGTTGCAGAAGTTATATGTATTATTTATCAAGCTTCGCTATGATATTTGTTTTCCATACAACTATTGAGTATTGACTCCTACATGACTGTCAGTTAACATGAGTTTGAATGCTGCATTCGTTATACTATGCTGATGATAACATAAGTATCATGACTGTTTTGTGGCGTGCAATAAATGGTATAAACCTAAAGCGAAGTTACCATTTTTATGACTCTACACGTCATGTTGCCTGTGGTGTACCCTGTGAACTGTTCTACTGCAACACACACAGCAACAATCTAAACCAGATAAGACACCCACATCTTGCATTGTAATACCTGGTGTCGATAGAGGTGGTAGTCTGACGGCATCCTAATTCCACCCTTATCAGGAGGTTTGTGAGTGGAACAAAAATTTGTGAAGCTAAAATTGTATGTTTTATATCCATTTCTAATCCTTTGTTTACAAACAAAATGGAGCGAGATTCTTCTTCTAAACACCGGCTTTCAGCTGAGCAAGCACGATGCTAATTTCTCAGTGGACAGATGATAACTCGAGCGACACTGATTTAGAAGTTAGGTTTAGTGATTCCGATGAAGACATTGTAAAGACTTTGTGTCAGAATATTCATTAAAGTGGTCATTCTGACGGCGATGCCGATCAGCTGATTGAACATGCATCAGGTAGGGCTGGTATAAAAAGAGCTAAACTTCGACCAGGATGCACCTCGCGCAAAGGTGATATATGTCGAATTTGAACGGAAAGTTATAAAATACCTGGCAACTAGCCGGTTTTTAAATCATTTCATTACATCCAGCACCCGTTTGTGAGTGAAAAAAAATTTGTGAAGCTAAAAATGTGTGTTTTAAATCCATTTCTAATCCTTTGTTTACAAACAAAATGGATCGAGATTCTTCTTCTAAACACCGGCTTTCAGCTGAGCAAGCACAAGTACTTATTTCTCAGTGGACAGAAGATAACTCGAGTGACACTGATTTAGAAGTTAGGTTTAGTGATTCTGATGAATACGTTGTAAAGACTTTGTGTCAGAATATTCATGAAAGTGATCATTCTGACGGCGATGTCGATCAGCTGATTGAACATGCATCAGGTAGGGCTGGTATAAAAAGAGCTAAACTTTCAGTCACTAAAGGAAAAGGAAGGGGTAAAAACCCCATTCTGACTAAAATTAAAGCTACGAGAACTGCCACAAGTCTAGAGGCAGGTGCATCCTCACAAGATGTCACAGAGTGGTTAGAAATTGCTGAGGGCATGACATAAAATGCATTTCGATTTTGTCCAAAGCGAACACCAGGTGTGACTGAGGGGTTTGACCTGTCAACCCCATTGAAATGTTTCAATGTTTTGTTTACAGATGAGGTTAAAGATTTAATGTGCCAGTGCATCAATGATTATGCCAGACTCAAATGTACTCAAAATAACCCTGCGAAACAATATTCATTGTATTCTCGGTGGACCGAAGTAACATGCCATGAACTTGATAAGTTTATTGCTGTCCTAATAAATATTGGGATTCAGAAAAGACCATGCATTCGCGACTACTGGTCTACATCTGCAGAATTTTATACTCCTTGGTTTCGTCAGATGTTTTCAAGAAGTAGATTTGAAGCATTATATCATACAATGCTTCATGCCTCTGATGAAAATTCACAAGGAAAAGAAAAGATTGAATCTTTTATGAACATGTTGTTGCAAAAATTTCAGTGTGCCTTTTACCCATTCCCAAATCTCAGTTTGGATGAAATGGTAATAGGGTATAAAGGCAGATGGCAATATAAGCAGTATAATCCAAGTAAACCAAGCAAATATCACATAAAAGTCTTTGGTTTATGTACATAAAAGTCTGGTTTATGTGATTCAGCAACTGGATATGTGGTGAACATGTTCACATATTTTGGTTCTGCTACTTCATATGACCCTGAAGTGGATACAAACAGTGGGCAAGCTGTCAAGATTTTTCAGACCCTAATACAGCCTTTCTGCCATCAACGGTACCTATACCTTGTAGCGGTATGGCAGCTTGTGTACCCTGACAATCCCCAGAGCTATGCCAGTGGGAGTTTTACTCCTGGTAGGTTCAACCAAGCTGGACTGGTCTGCGTGGGTAGGGGTCAGACAAAAGCTGGTACCCTGGTCCTCCATGTTGGGGGTTTTAGCATAGGGCTGACACCCCTGTCTATGTAAAAAAAAAAAACAATGAAGTTACGGAAACAACAGCAAATGAACAAACTTTGCTGCGGGATGGATATCCGGAGTCTGTAGCTCGTATCTTCTTCTTCTTTGTTCACCCTCAGATGTCAACTTGAATAAGTTCAAAGAAAGCAGTGGTCAGCCTGAGGCTGTTGATATCTCCGTAGATTTTCTCCAGGAATGGTACTGGTGATGGCCATATGCGTTTTCTCTGTTCCTCATATGTTGGGCACCTTTGAAGCAGATGTTCGGCAGTCATTTTATCGGTGCCACAGTCACACTCATCAGTAGTTCCTATCTTTAGTTTGTTGAATAGATGGTATCTCAATCTGTTATGACCTGTGTGAAGTCTGAAGATTACCACTTGTTCTCTTCTGCTGAGCTGGTAATAAGGATCATTTTTTTGTGTGGCCTGGATGCTCTTCTTCCCACTTGTGCCTGTATCTGCGCTTGATAAAACTCTTGGACTCCTCATAGGTTATATTTGTGTCAAGTTGAGGAAGTTTTCCCCCTTCCTTTGCCAATCTGTCAGCCTCTTAATTTCCAGGGATGTTGCAGTGAGAAGGGATCCACTGTATCACAACTCTTTTGTACTGCTGACATAGTCTGTGAAGTGTTACTCTTAGGTCATCTAGTTCAGTATTTCTTTGACTTTTCAATGTTGTAATCACTGACAGCGCATCTGAGAAGATAGCTACTGGTCTCTCTGAGCTTTCTTCTGTCATTAGAATTTCTGATGCAGTTTTTAATGCCTCTGCCTCTGCTCTGAAGTTAGTTGAAAATTTCCCTGTTGCGACTGCTATCTTTTTTTGTGTGCCATTGCTTAAGCTCAGGAAGACTCCTCCACCCCCATCTTCTGTTGCATTAGTTGCTGATCCATCTGTGTATGCATGGATCATCCAGGTGTTGCTTGGGTAATGTTTCTCTATATATTTTGTGGTTAGGACTCTCCTTTCTGTTTCATTTTGGCTGTTCTTTTTCTCAATACCAGGAATGTTTTCTATCATTTCAGGGAAGCACTGTTGTTTCCAAATTGGTAGCTTGTGTGCAGTACATATTGGTGTATCTGTTGACATTGCGTTAATGGGGTCTGCTCTCATCTTTATTTTGACTGTCTCTACAAAGTTGCTTCACTTCAGTCTTCCCCTTCCAAGTCCATTTATTCTCTGGTGCATTGGGTGGTCTATCAGCCTCCTGAATTTCTCGGCTTGTTGCTGGGCTCTGCTATCTCTTCTATCCTCCATAGGTTTGAGGTGAGTAATCTTTTCCAACTCTTTTATGGGCGTTGACTTCATGCCCTCTGTTATGATTCTCATTGCTTGGTTTTGGGTTCTGTAGTTATGTAAGTGATCTGGTCTTCAGTGGATCTGTGTTTTCTGAATCCTGTGGCTCATATGACTGTCAGTGGTGAAAGCCGAAAGGAAGCCACTGACATGAAAATGGATGTCCTGACCACAAAACGTGATACAAGAATAGGATTTTGGAATGTCAGGACAATGAATGAGACGGGTAAACTAAAACAGGTCACGGCAGAAATGAGAAACTATAGGTTACACATTCTAGAGATAAGCGAGAGCAGATGGACAGGGGCAGGTAAAGTTAAAACAGCAACAGGAGAAACAGTACTTTACTCTAGAAGAGAGGATGGACAGCACAATGAAGGCATAGCCATTATTCTACAGAAAGGAATAGAAAGGACATTACTGGAATGGAAACCCATCAACAACAGACTGATAAGATTAAGATTGAGAGGAGATTCACCAATACTATGCACCAATGAATGATAGCGATGAAGAGGTCAAGGATGAATTCCATCAACAACTGCAGAAAGAAATGGAAGACATACCAAGATATGATCTTATTATAGTGTGATGGGGCCGAAAAGGAGACGCCCGCCCCCTTCCTGTTTTTGGGCAGATTTATCGCCCATATATTTTCGATATGCGCGCAGCATTCTGGGATGTGAAAAGTCTTCATGAAAATATATTACTTAGGCCATAATAACGCCTAAAAATTAGTTTTGGTGCATAGTTGTGTGTTATATTTGATAGTGGTGTTTTTGCTCTAGAAATAGTTGTGTATATTTGTGTTTTCGTGCCTAAAAAAAGCAAATATCGCGAGTGTTATTGAAGTGGCTAAATTAATCCGCGCAGCGCGGACTAAGTTGAGTGTTTAGGCTTAGCGGTTTATATAAAGAAATAGCGAGTATCAAACCGGCCTATTTGAAGATTCAGTCCGGACGAGAGAGAAACGAAGTTAGGCTAGCCCTGGGTCGGTAGCAGAAGAACAAAGACATGGCACGTGAGTCAATTTAAATTAGCATTGGTGTTCTGTAATTCTGAAATTATATTCAGCACGAGTCTGTTTTAATGTTTAGTGAATTAGGTCTAAATAGATAGATAGGTGTGAAAGTTTAAGAGCGATTATTTTATTTATCAGAAAGGCAAATATGGTATGAAGCTATTTCACGTGAATTTAGATAATATCAACCTGGTAGCAAAAATATCAAGATGGCAGCCACGTGGGTGAAAGTAGGTTAAATGTAATTTTCCCCAGTATAGAAGAGAGAGTTGTCGTGTTAAATTTCCTTTGAGTGATGTATTTAATTCCAGTTTTGTTAAAGTTAAGAGTAATTTTATTTTATTCTTTGATGTAAAAGTAATTGAGTGTATTTCACGTTTATTGATGATTCTACTGTATATCTTTGGTGGGTTACTTTGAGGTGAGAATATATATTTAGATTTCTGGAGAGCGTAAGGCACGTTGAGACAGGTGTTTCTCTGTTTGCTCCCGGCGGAGCATGAAAACACCAATGCAGCTGGTGTCCATTACAGGCCCACAATAAGCATTTTGATGCTATTGCTGTGGTTGTTTCGGTGACGGTAACGATGTGTTTCATGTGATGAGTTCTCAGTCTCATCAGGGGTCATATACGACACGCTTGTTACCAGGTGCACCAGTCGCCACTTACGACATGTTCAGAGGGCAGTGACGAATATTGAGATGGATCAGTTCGAGGTGGTGGTTTACTCTTATTATTGAGAGTATTTGATGTACATGTAGTTGAAGAATATTATTTTATGTCCATTTTATTATTATTTAATTATGGTTATGTGAAGAATGGTTTGTGAGAGCACGTGGGCTCACTTGAAGATATATATTTCTCTTCTCCACTCC
The DNA here is from genome assembly GCA_024509875.1 of Oreohelix idahoensis. Classification (NCBI taxonomy): domain Eukaryota; kingdom Metazoa; phylum Mollusca; class Gastropoda; order Stylommatophora; family Oreohelicidae; genus Oreohelix; species Oreohelix idahoensis. The sequence continues at coordinate 342,441 of JAMPIV010013132.1, forward strand.
TGAGGGAGCATGGGGCCACCAGTGTGGTTTCATCCGTATGAAGTAGTTTCGGTAGCAATCTGTGTTACACGGTGAGGTTGCCAGCCTCATGCACAACACCATACTAGTCTCATTGGACGACATGCATGAGTGTGTGTGTGTGTGTGATAGCTGAGTGTGTGCTCTTGCAGTAGTGGTTTCGGTAGCAACCTGTGTTACATGGTGAGATTGCCAGCCTCATGCACAACACCATACTAGTCTCATCGACGACATGCATGAGTATGTGTGTGTGATAGTTGAGTGTGCCCTTGCAGTAGTGGTTTCGGTAGCAATCTGTGTTACACAGTGAGATTGCCAGCCTCATGCACAACACCTTACTAGTCGCATTGGATGACACGCATGAGTGCGTGCGTGTGTGATAGTTGAGGGTGTCAGGTAGTACACTAGGAAGGACTGTTTGGCAGGTGAGAGTATCATTATTTAACTATGATTTTAACCAGTCGTTGCTTTGTTTGCGTCTTCAGATTAGCGATCGGGCACATGCTGGGTGTTTTGTTTGTTTAGTGTTTGGTTTGTTTAATGTTTGCTTCAGTGTGCTCTTAGTCACTGAATAGGTTGTAAATATAAATACAGCCCCTGCCTCAGAATCAAGAGTTTTATTGTTGTTCGGGTTGGTGCGAGTGTGAAAAGAGAGTGATCACAGATCACAATATAATCATCATCATCATCTCGCCCACCCTATCACAATAGTAATGGGAGACCTAAATGCGAAAGTTGGTACACACAATACATATAATGAAGGAGTAATGGGGAAATGCGGCAGCGGAACAGCAAACAAAAATGGGGATAAATTAATAAGTTTCTGTAGCATTAACAACCTGGTCATTGGAGGAACACTTTTCCCACATAAAGAAATTCACAAATTAACATGGGAATCACCAAATGGTCGGGGCAGAAACCAGATAGACCACATCATGATTAACGGTAGATGGAGACATGCATTACAAGATGTGAAAGTAAGAAGAGGTGCAGATGTAGGAAGTGATCACCATTTAGTAGTAGCAAAACTGAAAGTGAAACTAAGAAGGGCTGGACCAACTGTAACTACACAGAAAAGGTTTGACATCAGCAAGTTGAAGGACCCCCCTTACCAGAAAAGTATTTGCGGCTGACATTAAGAAATGATATCAATTTGCCAAAAGTCAGGAAAAGACATTGACTGATGATATAGACCAGAAATTCAACACCATTTCAACAATATATAAGGAAAGCAGCAAATCATGCTTGGGATTCCAGGAAAGGAAGAAGCAAGACTGGATAACACCAGAAACATTAAACACCATAACGATGAGTAAGGAAATGAAAAGAAAGAAAACAGAAGCGAAGTCCCCCAGGTTAAAGCAACTATATAGTGAACAGTACAGTCAGCTGGACAAGGAAGTTAAATACCAATCCCGAGCCAACAAAAGGAATTTCCTAGACGATCTTGCAAGACAGGCAGAAGAGGCAGCACTGAGAAATGAACAAAGCACAGTATACAAAAATAACTAAATTCATCAGCTGAAAACGAGGTGCAAACAATATTACATTAGTTTTTTTTTTTTTTTTTTTTTTTTTTTTTTTTGCGTTCGCCCGCTAATACTCGAGGCGAAATCTCAGGTTATCATTTATGTCTAACCTGACATTGATTTTACGTGAGTATCCCTTTATTTCTTGTACAGAGACAAATGTCCCTCGCCATTCAGGCAAATACTCGCCGATTTCGGAGGTACCCATTGCAGCTGGGTCGGCTCAGGAGCCGCCAGTCCCTGGTCGACGACACTCCTTCAAATGTCCTCGCCAGGTCTCGAGTTAATCCAGTCCAAATCCCGGTCGACGAAAAATCCTCAAATGCCGTCGCCCGGGTTTGATCCTGTATCACCCGGTCGCCAGAGCGGTGTTGTAACCACTACGCTAGCGCGGCTCCCAATATTACATTAGTAAGAGATAAGCAAGGAAATCTCATCACGACAGCAGAGGGACAGGAAACAAGATGGGCAGAGCATTTCAGAGAAACTCTGAACAAGGAACCACCAGAGACACAATTGAATGTTCCTGAGGCTGAAAACGATCTAGATGTTAATACAGACATTCCATGAAAAGAAGAAATCATCACAGCAATCAAAGGGTTAAAGAATGGAAAAGCTCCTGGCCATGATAACTTAAATGCAGAGCTATTTAAGACAGACCCTGAGCTAGCAACAGAACTATTAGTACCACTACTTGCACAAGTCTGGAAAACAGGGTCAACACCAGCAGAGTGGAACAAAGGAATAATTGTCAAATTGTCCAAGAAGGGAGATCTTGCAGACTGCACAAATTGGAGAGGAATCACTCTTCTCTCAGTTCCCAGAGAAATACTAGGCAGGATAATTATACAGAGTATTTCAAAAGCAGTAGACCACAAACTGAGGAAAGAACAAGCAGGATTTAGAAAGAACAGATGTTTAGATCATATATTTACCCTCAGGAACATTATAGAGCAGTGCTCAGAATGGCAAAGACAGCTGTACATTAATTTCTTTGATTTTGAAAAGGCTTTTGACAGTATACATAGGGACAGTTTATGGAAAATACTTTCATGTGAACCGTTATTTGTAGAACTGATTCAATACTGTTTTATTGGTTTATATTCTTATATGGAAAATACTGAGGGCTTATGAAATTCCAAGCTGCATAGTGTCAATCATAAAAAGCCTCTATGCCAACTTTACGTGTAGTGTTGGGCAGAGCAACCTAACCATTGAGGTGAAGACAGGAGTATGACAGGGATGCCCCTTATCAACCACTCTATTTTTAAGTCATAGACTGGGTGATGCGCCAGACAACAGAGGGCAGTCCAAGAGGAATAAGATGGACTACATTTTCTACATTGGAAGATCTGGAATATGCAGATGACATTGCACTGCTAGCACATTCACATCAACACATCCAGGAAAAAACAGATAAACTTAATAAGTATAGCCAACAGGTGGGCTTGAACATCAATTTAAAGAAGTCAGAGGTCATGACGCTCAATGTGAGCAACCCTGTGCCTATAACAGTAAGGAATCAGCAACTGGTACAGACAGACACCTTCACATACCTAGGATGCATAGTAACACCAGACGGCGGAGCAAGCAAAGACATCAACAACAATGAACAAAGCAAGAACAGCCTTTTTTAGCCTAAACAACATCTGGAAGTCCTCTCAATACAGCACAAGCACAAAATTAAGATTATATCAGAGCTGTGTGCTTTCTGTGCTTCTCTATGGTGTGGAAAGCTGGAGAGTTACAGAGAAGGAAACGTCGAAATTGTCCTCTTTTCACACAACATGCCTAAGAAAAATTCACAGAATCTTTTGGCCGAATACCATCACCAACCAAGATCTGCTTACTCGGAGCAAGCAAGAGAACATGCACACCATCATAGCTGGCAGACGCTGGAGCTGGGATGGCCATGTCCTCAGAAGAGACCCCGATGCCATCACAAGAACAGCTATACTATGGACCCCTGAAGGAAAACGTAAGAGAGGTCGACCAAAAACAACTTGGCGGAGGACTGTGAAGGCTGAGATGCAAAGAATGAACCAGAGTTGGGGCACTGTACGAAGGATGGCCACCGGCCGAGCAAAGTGGAATAAATTTGTTGTTGCCCTACAAGACGCCACTAGGCGTGATGGCCACTGACTGCTTTGACGGTCAGTGGCTAAGGATCAAAGAAGAAGAATACAGCCTTTGGGTACAGGACACCATTTATTTGCTGACAGGTATTACACAAGAGAACTCATTGACTTCTTAGTGGAGAAGAAGCAATACTACACTGGTACTCTGAACATTATCCTGAGAAATTTTCCATTACAGCTGAAGACTCTGCGCCTTAGTTATCTGGAATACAGATGGTATATGACACAAACAAGCACAGTGTTGTGTACAGCATTTAGAGACAAAAAGGCCAAGAAATTGGTTTTCCTTGTATCTTCTCAGGCCAAAGTGGAGACCATAACAAAACGGATGCACATTGTCAAACCAAAAATGATAGATGAATACAACAATTCAATGAATGGGTGTGATCTCCTGGATCAAAAAGTTGGTTATTATGGTGTGCACAACAGAAAATCTGTTAAATGGTGGAAACAATTTTTCTTCTGGCTGCTTGAAATAGTGCAGGTGAATGCTTCAGTTTTATACTGTTTTCATCGAGGTGAAAAGCAATCACTGCTGCAGTTCAAAAGAAATCTGCTTCACCAACTAACTGGAGCTTCTGCTGTTTTGAGTCCACTTAGTGTCCAAGAAAATGCAGCCACTAATATTGTTAGATCCCAAGCTGCCTCAATTTCAGAGTACCAGTGTGATACAAGGCATCTTGTATGTTATGCAAAAAGATATAAGAACTGTGTCCACTGCAGCACACCTGCTCTCATTATTATTGCACTGGATCACTGGATGTCCAGACCAGCCACATCTACACCCACAATGTTTTTATGATTACCATAAAAGCATGTGAATAGTAGCAAATTCTTCTGGGAAATGAAAAATAGAATTTAGTTGGTGTAAATAATATTAGTCATAGTTGTTTGGTTTTTTCAGAAATCTTTGGTGTAGGAAAAAAATCATATAAATTATATATTTGAAGTGATTGTGGTAAAAATGTGTTGTGTTTCAAAATAATTGTGCACTGATATTCTGAGATTTTTCTGCTATGGATTAAACTGGAGCTGACATATTAAGTACACAGTTTTATTTATCTTTTTTTCCAGTTACTTTTGATCAGGTCTACACTTCACATAACATGACAGACACTTTTCCTACATCAAATAATTATTTACAACATTTCACAAGATTCTTCAGTCAATTTCCCAATCAATTTGTATAACATCAACACCTAGTTAAATAAAATGTGTATCTACTGCCTGTTTTTAAAATATAACCTGAAGAGAAAAATTGCACACATTTTGAGTGGTTGTTTTTACAAACATATGTGGTTTTGAGAAAAAAAATCATAAAAATGACATCTATGAAGTGATAGTGATAAAAGTTTCTAGATATGTTTCAAACTAAATGTGCACTGATATTCTTAATATGTTATTGCCATATATTAACTTTGAGCTGAAATATTTAAGTTTAAGTATACAGTTTTATTTTATTTTTTAAACATTTTTTAAATTCAAGTCTACACTTCACAAGACATAACACACACCTATTCATATCAATTAATTATATGAAGCAGTTCATAAGATTCTCCAGTCAATTTCCCACATCTTTATGTATAACATTAACTTACTTACTTAGTCGTTCCCCTTCTACCGTGAGGTGTAGAGGTTTGGAAGAGAGAGCGCCAGACTATCCTATCGGCTGTCTTCCTCCTGGCCTGGTTCCATTCTAGTCCTCGATCCTTCAAAGATTGTCTAATGTTGTCCTCCCAGCGGACTTTGGGTCGTCCTCGGGGTCTGGATCCTTGGCTCTTTGTTTCCCATGCTTGTCGTGGTATCCGATCTTCTCCCATTCTGCAGACATGGCCAAACCATCTTAATTGGGACTGTTCTACTTGGGTCCTCAGGGGGTAGGATTTAAGGCCTTGACGTATCGTCTGGTTGCGTACCATGTCTCTTCTTGTTACTTCAACTACCTTCCTCAGATACCTCATTTCTGAGGTTTGGATCTGGCTTTTGTGGGTTGTAGTCATTGCCCATGACTCGCATCCGTATGTCAAGACTAGGACATAGGTGGAGCGGTATACAGCCATCTTCGTTTTCTTACCAACCTCTCTCTTGCTGAGGAATCCTCGATTTATGGCCTGAAAAAGTCTCCCAGCTGCTGCTTTTCGAGTGGCCAACTCTTCTTTGATGCCTCCCTTTCGGTCTATAATAGCTCCGAGGTATTTAAAGTGGTGGACCTGCTCCAGGACCTGTTCTCCCAGCTTAATCTGATGTTTTCTTTCTTCTCGTGATATCACCATGGATTTTGTTTTAGAGCTGCTTATGACTATCCCTCTCTTCTCCAGCTCTTCCTTCCAGACTTGCAGGTTGGATTGGAGATGTGCCTCTGATTTAGCAATCAGGGCAACATCATCAGCAAATGCCAGCTCCGAAATATAGACCTGTCTCATCTTCCAGTACCCCACTGAATACTTTCTTGTTCTCTCCTTACATGCCTTGATGACATCGTCCATAAGGAGTATGAAGAGGTAAGGTGATAGGATATCACCTTGTCTTACACCAATGGCGGTCCTGAACTCTTCCGACTTATGGTTTGCTGTCCTCACATAATTTCTGCAAGACTTGTAGAAGCTCTGTATAGCATGAATCAGAGGTGCTGGAATATTCTTCCTTGCCAAACAGTCCCAAAGTTTGCTCCAGGGGACCCTGTCAAACGCCTTTTCCAGATCTATGAAACAAAGATGCATCTCACTCTTATACTCAAGGGCCTTTTCACTCAGCTGTCTGAGTGTGAAGATTAGGTCTTGAGTACTTTGGTTTGCTCGGAATCTGTACTGGACCTCATCCAATTGTGGCTCAGCTAGGCGTCGGAGTCTCTGCTCTAGGATTCTAGAGTAGATTTTACCAGGGACACTGAGAAGGGATATGCCTCTATGGTTTCCACACTGTCGATTGTCACCCTTTTTGAAAATTGGTGTTATGATGGCAATCTCCCAATCCTTTGGTATGGTCTTGTTGTACCACGCTGCCTGTAAAACCCTTAAGAGTAATAGGTCGCCTGATGCTCCCATGAACTTAACCATTTCTGGTGTTATACCATCATGCTCTGCTGCTTTGCCCATCTTGATTTTCTCCAGTGCTGCCTTCAGTTCTTCCATCTTTATGTCATCTTCACCATCATTGGTTTTCTCTTCTGTGCTAGTGTTTATCATTTCTGATGCTTCACCATGCTCACCATCCAGGAGTTCTGAGAAATATTCTTTCCATCTTCCCATTACTTCCTTCGGGGCAGTAAGCAATTTGCCTTGCTTGTCCTTTATAAATTTGAGAGGGCATTGTTTTTCCTTCCTCATGTTCTTTAGGGTCTTATAGAACAATTTCTGGTTTTCTTGTGCATCTTTTTCTAGCTTTTCTCCAAATTCTTCCCAGGACTTCTGTTTTGCTGCTAGCACTTTGTTCTTTGCTTCTGTTCTGAGTGTCACATATTCTCTATATTTTTCCATTTGTCCTGTTGTGTTTTTAGCTCCTAAGTATTGTTTCCATGCCATTTTCTTCTCTCTTATTTTCTCTTTGACTTCCTCTGTCCACCAAGGTGTCCTCTTTCTCTGGTTCCCAAGTTGGACTTCACCGCATGCTTCTGCAGCAGCTGTCTTTATGATATCCTTGAATTTAATCCAGAGGGTTTCCAAGTCATCAGGTCGTTCTTCTGTGTTGCTCACCGCTGCAGCAATAAGCCCCTGGTATCTGGTCTTAATTTCTGGCTCTCTCAGCTTGTAGGTCCTAATGCTCATTACTCCTGCTCGTTTACTTGGTTTCTTGCATGATGTTGGGCAGTTCCTAGGCTGAGCAACTCTTTCAGTTGTTCTTTTGATTTTAAGCAGGTAGTGATCACTTCCAATCTCTGGCCCCCTCCAGACTCTAGCATCTCGGACATATTTGAATGAGCTTCTCCGAACAATGGCATAGTCGATCACTGACTTCTCATTCTTTGTTGGTTCACATCTAGTGTATGCATGTATGCGCTTATGGGGGAACTTTGTGTTTGTAATGATCAGATCTGCTCACTGCAGAATCTAAGGAGTCGCTTTCCATTGTCATTGAGAGTATCTTCTCCATATCTTCCGATAACTCCACCCCATCTAGCATGGTCATTTCCAACTCTGGCATTAAAATCTCCGAGCATAACTTCATCTAGGCAGTTATCCACTGTCCTTTGAAGCAGCTCGAAGAATTCCTCCTTGACCTCTGCTCTCTCATCCTCATTTGGCCCATACACTATGACCAGGTTGACTATGGTTTCTCCTTCTTTTAGTTTAACAACCATAATGCGCTCCGAGACAAAGTTCCATCCCTTGATACTATCTTTTTGATTTTGGCCACAATGCAACCCACGCCCCCTTTAGCTCTTTCAGACATGGGTACACCACTGTAGAGCAGCGTGTTGCCATCGAGATCCATGACTCCTTGTCCTTTTTCTTTGTTTCTGTTATAGCCAGGATTTCTAGTTTTGCTTTCCTCATCTCTTCCACCAGCTCCTCTTCCTTCCCATTTATACTTCTTGTGTTCCAAGTTCCATAAGTCGTAGTCCGTTCCAGTTTGTCACCTTTAGAATCAGTCCAGTTTTCTCTCTTGTGTTGCTAGTAATCGTGATTTAAAGCAAACAGGTGATTGGCCTGTTGTGCCTTTGCATGGTGGAGGGGCTGCCTCCTTACGGCCTCCATGCAGGCCGCCCTCCTCCTTTTTCATCCGGGCTTGGGACCGGCATTGGTGGAGTTATAACATTAACACCTAGTTAAATAAAATGTGTATCTACTGCCTGTTTTAAAAATATAACCTGAAGAGAAAAATTGCACACATTTTGAGTGGTTGTTTTTACAAACATATGTGGTTTTGAGAAAAAAAAAATTAAAAAAATTACATATATGAAGTGACAGTGATAAAAGTTTCTAGATATGTTTCAAACTAAATGTGCACTGACATTCTGAACATTTTATTGCCATACATTAATTGGGAGCTAAAATATTTAAGTTTAAGTATACAATTTAAAAAAAAAAATTTAACACTTTTAATCAAGTCTACACTTCACAAGACATAACACACACCTATTCATATCAGTTAATTATATGCAGCAATTCATAAGATTCTCCAGTCAATTTCACACATTTAAATGTGTAACATCAACACCTAGTTAAATAAAATGTGTATCTACTGCCTGTATTTAAAATATAACTTGAAGAGAAAAATTGCACACATTTTGAGTGGTTGTTTTTACAAACATATGTGGTTTTGAGAAAAAAATCATAAAAAATTACATCTATGAAGTGATAGTGAAAAAGTTTTTAGATATGTTTCAAACTAAATGTGCACTGACATTCTGAACATTTTATTGCCATACATTAATTGGGAGCTGAAATATTTAAGTTTAAGTATACATTTTTTAAACACTTTTTTAATCAAGTCTACTCTTCACAAGAAATAACACACACCTATTCATATTAATTAATTATATGAAGCAATTCATAAGATTCTCCAGTCAATTTCACACATTTAAATGTACAACACAAGTACCTATTGAACTTATGTATTTGTCCACTGTCTGTTTTTAAAACCTCACCTGTCTGAAAAAATTGCATCCATTTTCGGGCCTGAGTAAAACCCAAAAACAGCCGGGGGGTGGGGGGGGGGGGGGGGGGGGGGGGTGGGAATGAGTTAAGTCTAGTAAAATTTTGAGTTAAGATATTTTTTACCAACTCTGACTCCACTTGGTTTGCATTTAAAAGATCATCAGATCTGGCCCCAAGTTAGGAGGAAGAAGCATGTGGCATACTGTGCATTCCCTGACATCCGAGAGGACTCTCCAGATATAAAGAGCTAAAATATTCTGCTTTGGTTCTAGGCTCTGTCACTGTATTGCCTTGTCCTGAATAGAGCCACATTCTCAGCTCCTCCATCTGTAATGAGTCCACAGTGAGATCCTCCTGCATGTGTCAGAGTTAATCTGTGGCCCAAGTGACTCCTCCAAGTTTAATGTGCAATGCTGGGTTCTCAGCATGTTTCCTCACAGACAGAAGTTGACTTCTACATCTGTTTACTATAGCATTGTGCTTAGCTGGTGGTCATATAATGATGTCTCCAGATATGTGTGCATTCATTACTTTCTTCTTCTTTGATCCTTAGCCACCGACGGTCAAAGCAGTCAGTGGCCATCACGCTTGGTGGCGTCTTGTAGGGCAGCAACAAATTGATTCCACTTTGCTTGGTTGGTGGCCATCCTTTGTATAGTGCCCCCAACTCTGGTTCATTCTTTGCATCTCAGCCTCCACAGTCCTCCGCCAAGTTGTTTTTGGTCGGCCTCTCTTGTTTTCCTTCAGGGGTCCATAGCATAGCTGTTCTTGTGATGACATTGGGGTCTCTTCTGAGGACATGGCCAACCAAACTCCAGCGTCTGCCAGCTATGATGGTGTGCATGTCCTCTTGCTTGCTCCGAGTAAGCAGATCTTGGTTGGTGATAGAGAAGCACAGAAAGCATACAGCGCTGATATAATCTTAATTTTGTGCTTGTGCTGTACTGAGAGGACTTCCAGATGTTGTTATGAGCTCATGGTTGCTCACATTGAGTGTCATGACCTCTGTCTTCTTTAGATTGATTTTCAGGCCCACCTGCTGGCTATACTCATTAAGTCTATCCGTTTTTTTCCTGGATGTGTTGATGTGAATGTGCTAGTAGTGCAGTCATCTATCTGTATATTCCAGATCTTCCAATGTAGAAAATGTAGTCCATCTTATTCCTCTTGGACTACCCTCTGTTGTCTGTCGCATCACCTAGTCTATGACTGTTAAAAATAGAGTGGTTGATAAGGGGCATCCCTGTCATACTCCTGTTTTCACCTCAATGATTAGGTTGCTCTGCTCCACACTACATGTAAAGTTGGCATAGAGGCTTTTTATGATTGGCACTATGCAGCTTGGAATTCCATAAGCCCTGCATTCATTACAGGATGGGGTAATTGACCTTATGCCCAAACCGCTTTTTTCCGCATGCATAGTAATGATAAGTATTACTATTACTTGCTCCCCTTTCAGGCTCTAGTAACACAGGTGATGTATGTTCATGTGAGTATTTCCTTATGTGTGTGTATGAGTGACGGTAGCAGTGAGAAAGGGATTACAGAAAAACTTATCTCCTCTGCATTTGAATTTTCTTTATAGGATGTGTCTTAAATATGAGGAGAAATCATGTCCAACACAAAATTCTGAGTCTTCTGCTCAAACATCAAGTCAGTCCTATTGTGTGGCTGTTGTAACATGGACAAAAACAACAACCTAAAAAGCTGCATTCATAAGTGGGTGCTTGTGCATAATAGATAAATTGTAACAGTATTACAAGATCACTAATGTGGAACTGATGACAAGAACAAGACAAATGCTAGTGGAACATGAAATGAGATGAAGCTACCAATGAGGAAACTAACTGATAGTACTACTAGGCCGTCCTTGCTCTTGAATTCCTAGAAAGAGAGGCAGATGGAGATTGAAAAACACATGGAGAAAAAAACTGGAGAGACAAATATGAAGGAAATAAGGAAGAGATGGAAAGACCTCTTGAGCTGCTGATGGCAATTGATAGAAAGATTTGACATACGTTTGTTAAAGGTTATGTTCCTTTGGGACCTTATGGTTGATGATGATGCTGTGGCATAAATTTTTAATTAATCAAATTTGTTTCAGACTGATTGTGACAAGAGCTATACTAAAACTGAGATACAATATACTGACTGCTTGGAAATTCCAGAAAGTAAACAACAGTTAGGTTCAATAGGAGATGAAAAAGGTATGTATTATGGCATAGTTATTATTTTAAATTCATTTGTTGACTATATAATTTAACACAGTATGTTTTATGACTTCTTCTTCTTTGATCCTTAACCGCCGACCATCAAAGCAGTCAGTGGCGATCATGCCGGGTGGCGTCTTGTAGGGCAACAACAAATTGATTCCACTTTGCTCGATCGGTGGCCATCCTTCGTACAGTGCCCCAACTCTGGTTCTTTGCATCTCATCCTCCACAGTCCTCCACCAAGTTGTTTTTGGTCGGCCTCTCTTTTGTTTTCTTTCAGGGGTCATAGCATAGCTGTTCTTGTGATGGCATCGGGGTCTCTTCTGAGGACATGGACAACCCAACTCCAGCGTCTGACAGCTATGAAGGTGTGCATATCCTTTTGCTTGCTCTGAGTAAGCAAATCTTGGTTGGTGATGGTATTCAGGCAAACGGGAATTTTTCTTAAGCATGTTGTGTGAAAAGAGGACAATTTTGACATTTCCTTCTCTGTTACTATCCAGCATTCTGCACCATAGAGAAGAACAGAAAGCACACAGCTCTGATATAATCTTGTGCTTGTGCTGTACTAAGAGGACTTCCAGATGTTGTTTAGACTAAAAAAGGCTGTTCTTGCTTTGTTCATTCTGTTGTTGATGTCTTTGCTTGCTCCGCCATCTGGTGTTACTATGCATCCTAGGTATGTGAAGGTGTCTGTCTGTTTCAGTTGTTGATTCCTTACTGTTATGGGCTCGAGGTTGCTCACATTTAGTGTCATGACCTTTGTTTTCTTTATATTGATGTTCAGGCCCACCAGCTGGCTATACTTATTAAGTCTATCCGTTTTTTCCTGGATGTGTTGATGTAAATGTGCTAGTAGTGCAATGTCATCTGCATATTCCAGATCTTCCAGTGTAGAAAACGTAGTCCATCTTATTCCTCTTGGACTACCCTCTGTTGTCTGTTGCATCACCCACTCTGATAAGAATAAGGAGTTTTATGACTGCCATGATTTAAATGCTCAGCGAGGGGCAGAATACTATTCACAAGAGTTAACTGTGTTTATACCTCATGAAGTCAGGTCACGTGTTGTCATGTGATCATGAGGTTTGCTGGGAAGCAAGAAGCTCATTGGACATTTCGAACTGTCATTTTGGCAATTTGCTATTCCAGTTGGTCTTTGTACCGTATAACATGATTTTGCATTTGTAGGAACTTGTGAGTCAATAGTGTGTCATTTAAGTAGCAAAAATGATTTTTACATCTGTAATAGTGTAACATTTAATACTAAGCAGCCATTGGGCCTTTCATGGACAATTCAGAGCAGTAATCATTGTAATTTAAACTTGTGTGATTTATACATTTTACATATTTATATGGGCATTATGCTTATGTGTATGTTACTACATTTTGCTTAAGAGATTTAAAATGAATATGTAGGACCTGTATTTCATTATTTATCTTCACTCATTATTTTAATTATTTCAGACTTGTATGCTTGTCCCCTGTGCAACATTTTTTTCTGTCAACTTGATGTCCTGGATGAGCATATGAAAATGGTACACAGAAATGGACACAGGGAGTTTGATAATAAAGACAACTATCTTTATGATGTGTTCCCACAGGGCAGTGGAAATGAAATGAATAAAACAGTAAATAAGATAGAAGATGATACTTTTGCTGATGTAGCTAGAGAAGATAACATCAAACTGAGAATACCTGACAAGGAAGCATCACCAAACTTCATCAACAGTCAGGAAAGGACAGTTAAAATGTGTGACAACATAAGTGGTAATACATCAGCTTTAAAAAATGAAATCTGTAACATAAATTACAGTAAAATATTTTCTGGCAGTGAAATAAATGTTCAGCTTAGTGTGAGTGATAGAGATGTAGCTACTTGCAGTGATTTAAACATTCAGTCTCTCAAGATAATAGAGGTATACAAGTCCTCCGAGTATGGTATTTGTGGTGTATCATTTACTGTGAATGATAACTTACAGCAGCATAAAAGAATACACACAGGAGAGACACCTTTCAAGTGTGATGTTTGTGATCTAACATTTACTCACAAGTGGAACTTCCAAAATCATAAAAAAACACACAAAGGGGAGAAACTTAAATGTGATGTTTGTGATGCAACAATAAAAGGAAGAGATGGCCTACGAAAACATAAAAGAATACATACAGGAGAGAAACCTTACAAGTGTGAGGATTGTGGTGCAGCGTTTACTGTGAGGAGCAGTATAAAAAAACATAAAAGAATACATACTGGTGAGAAACCTTACAAGTGTGATGTTTGTGAAGCAGCATTTTCTATAACGAGTCACCTGAAAGCACATAAAAGAATACATACAGGAGAGAAACCCTACAAGTGTGATGTTTGTGGTGCAAAATTTTCTCAAAGTAGTGGCCTACAACAACATAAACGAATACATACAGGAGAGAAACCTTAGAAGTGTGATGCTGCATTTGCTGAGAGTGGTAAACTACAAATACATAAAAGAATACATGCAGGAGAGAAACCTTACAAGTGTGATGTTTGTGGTTCAAAATTTACTCAGAGAAGTAACCTACAAACACATAAATGAATACATATATGAGAGAAAGCTTAGAAGTGTGATGCTGCATTTACTAAGAGGGTTAAACTACAAATACATAAAAGAATACATGTAGGAGAGAAATCTTACAAGTGTGGTGTTTGTGGTGCTGCATTTGCTGATAGAGGTAAACTACAAATACATAAAAGAATACATGCCGGAGAGAAACCTTACAAGTGTGATGTTTGTGATGCTGCATTAACTGAGAGAGGTAAACTACAAAAACATAAAAGAATACACACAGGAGAGAAACCTTACAAGTGTCATGTTTGTGAAGCAGCATCTTCTGCAAATAGTAACCTGCAAGTACATAAAAGAATACATGTGCTGAGAGAGGCAGTCCACAAAAACATACAAGAATATATACAGGAGAAATACCCTACAAGTGTGATGCAACATTTACTCAAGATCACCTTTTAGAACACAAAAGAGTACATACAGGTGAGAAATCTTACAAGTGTGATGTTTGTGGTGCAGCATTTACTCAAAGAAGTTACCTATTAATACACAAATGGAACCTCTATGAGCATAAACAAACATACAAAGGAGAGAAACTTAAGTGTGAGGTTTATGATGCACACGACAGTACACCGAAGTGCTATCTTAGTTCGCTGACCCTGTGTAGTGAAATTGACAGAGATACAACGGTAAAATACTCAAAAGATAACATTTAAGGATAAAAACATAATGCGTAGGCTGCTGATGTACATGATCGCCTAGACCGCGGGTCATCACCCTCCATAAAATTGACTTGCTAGACAGGAGGGGAACGGAGGATCAAAAAGAAAAAAATATGACTGGAAAGATTGCGTAGCAAGGCTAAAGAGACGCAATTGGGGGGGATGGCGGAAAGTAAAAAATTCACGTCCCCCAAATTGACACGAGGTACGGAATGGACGCTTTTACGATACCAAGCTTTTGATTTGAATTGAGCGGCAGAACGCGGATGGTAGGAAAATTACAAAAATTTAAAAAGTAATTTTTCTTAATATTAATGTTAGGAATATAAAAATTAGCTGGCCGGATGGCCTATTCTGAGCAGTGAACTGATATGTTCTTAAATTTACAAACGAATAGATAATATTGAAGATAATGACAAAAGACAGTGTAGTTCACATCATCGCTAGACTATATTGAATCTAAAAATGTCACAATTTGCACACAAAAACACGACCTTGGGAACAGGTGTTCAAAGTTACTTATTATGGAGGAGAGGGTTTTTGAGCGGTAGCTGTGTCTAAATATAACTTTTTACGACAAAATTTTAAGGGGAGAGAAAGGTTGCTTCAAAAATCAAGCACATTTTTTTTAGAAACACAAGTAGAGACGGACAGACTAACAGATAACCATCCAGACTTGACTGAAGCATGACTGAAATGACTTTAGTGTAGAAATTTGAAATTTAAAGTACAACTAGGCAGTGATTGGCCACAGACAAGCATATCATTAGCGCTCAGAGCGCATTTGGGGTCATTCTTCAATAATTGTTCAGTGTTAGACACAGATTTTAAAGTGTGGTGTTTTCCCATATGAAAGCAAGTGAAGTAAATTTAGGGACGCCATCCTATAGCCAGCAGCTCAGCTGAGTTTTGCTAGCACTTCTGTGTTAATTATTCATAATCTGGTAAGATTGAAATTATTTCTTTATATATTTTGAATATTGTTTCATGTTCGAGTGATTTGATACTGCCATATCATAATCTAGCCTTCCAAACAAGTAGGGATTTTGCTCTAGACCCCCCGCCCAAGTCAGGGTCTAGGGACCAACAAGGTACATAAACTACAGCAAGGATTATGCAAGATATATCAAGTGTTGAAACAGATTACCTATCTTCTTTTAGGGCCGACAACTAATAAATATTTTTCAGAATCTATAGTCTGGGAGGATCTATCTGATGTAAACCCACCATGGTAACTGTGCTGTTTGGTCAGAGAGATCTGACCTGTCTGTATGATGTGGTTGTTGTGTCAGTGTGGTGTCCAGACGTGGGTATAGAATAGATTTTGACACATAGCCCATACTTTGATTGCAGAGCTGTGAGTTTCTATCGACAACAAAGCAGAGTCTATTCGGTGGGTGACTGTAATCGAGTGTATCTGTGCAGTTCTTGTGACAGAGACCACCATTATTGCCCGCCAGCACGGAGAGGTGGGACCGCAAGTTTTCAGCACCAGAGCTACAAAAAGATGAGTGAGCCTCTGGTCTGCTGGACATTCACCAACTATTGGTAGTGACTAATATCCCCGTAAAAATTCCCACCATTTTCTGGACATTGTGTAGTCAATATAGACAGGTGTGATGAGGCCACCCCAACAGCACAAACAGTAAATATCCTCCCAAAGAGATGACTACTCGAACTTTTTTTTTAATAAAACTAACTAGTCTAGTACTTAAATAGGTACGCTCTTGCATTTATTATGTAACATTCCATGCATTTTTTTCATAAATTTTAAATCCTTCTTTTAAAACAAGTTCTGGTCAAAATAAAACTTGATCCAGAACCAATAAATGTAATATAATTATATCAAAAACTTTATACACGTGAGTTAGTTCAGTGTATTTTAACACTTGTTAATCTTATTAGTCTTCTTAAATGTCTGTGGGTGTATTTATAACTAACACACCACATTACACATCATTACCCTAGACACTTTACGTAGCCACATTCATTAAGAAAAAAAAAAATTAAGTGTGAGGTCGTAGTGGTAGCAAGAAAGGCCTTCTGATAATTCTCAACTACATTTTATCTCAGGAGCCTTCACAGCTGGCCTCATACAAGTTACATGTAGTAATAACACCATCATACAATACCATCAACACCACTACATAAATTGGGGTCTTGTCCAGGGATAATTAGCCCAACAGTAATATTGAGATCTCCTGGTGGGAGAAATAAAAGTAGGGAAATAAATTGTAAAATTTCCTTTAAAATTAAAAGTGTCCCTGCAGATAAAAGTTGGTGAATCTTCACAGCCAGTAATAATTAATTAGTTAACTGGTTAGTTAGAATTAGTTAGACTATAGTCATATAGTAATTAGAAGTACTTAGTGTATTTACTGGTTAGAGATTTATCTTGTATATTATTATATTGTCCAAAAAGTATGGCAGAGCTAGCAAAGTTTAGATCAGCTGCTGTGCTCACTGCGAAGGAGATGGGGATGGATGGTCAAATTTTAATTCAATACGTAACGACTGAATGTGATAAATATATTGAAAGGGAAGATAGAAAGGTAGCTGAAGAGAAGAGGTTACAAATTGAGGCTGATAGAGAAATTAAGAGGCTGCAGATTGAGGCAGAAGAAAAAAGGCTGACTGCCGAAAGGGAGGCAGAAGAAAAACGACAGCAAAGGGAGGCAGAAGAAAAACGACAGCAAAGGGAGGCAGAAGATAAAAAGGCCGAAAGGGAGGCAGAAGATAAAAAGGCCGAAAGGGAGGCTGAAGATAGAAGGTTGCAGAGGGAGCACGAATTACGACTAAGGGAGCTGGAATTACAAGGCCCGGCCCCTGAAAATGGTGCCAGCCCTTTTGCCTCAGATGCTACGCCCAGTATGGGAGCCTCAAACTCAGCTATGGGGTTTCATTTAGACCATTTTGTTGAAAAAGACGATGACATAGAGGGGTACCTGGGACGTTTTGAGTTATTAGCTACTACATATGGGTTAGAGAGAGAGAGGTGGAGTTTAAAGCTATCACAGGGATTGAGGGGTGCTTCTTATGAAGTATTTGCCAAAATGAACAGGGAAGACCAAGACAATTATGACATGTTAAAGCAGGCTTTGTTATTAAGGTACGAGAAGAATGGTGAATTTTATCGTAAGAAATTTAGAAATGCCAAACTGTTGTCTGGGGAGACATACCACCAATTCTCTGCCAGACTAGAAACCTATTTGGAGAAATGGACGGCTCTGGGGAAGACCCAAGATCTTAAAGAAATGATCATGATTGAGCAATTGAGAGAGTCCATGGCTCCAGACATGAGAAAATTTCTCATGGAACAAGGTGCAGAGAAGTTGGGGGAAATTTTAAATGTTGCTGAGAGGTATCAGGCAGCTCAGGCAGAGGTAAGTGGTGCTAAGAAGAAGCACATAGACAATTTTAAAGCTCCACAGCAATTTAATAAATTTGATAATAGAGAGCAGGGAAATAAGGGTAGGACAAATTTTGAGCGGCCAAGAAATGACTATCGCGACAGAAACTCACAGTTCAATGACCAAAAGTTCAATGAAAGAAAACCGTTGAACCAAGGAAAAAGATGGTGCAAATGGTGCAAGAAGGATAACCATAACACCGAATTTTGTAGAAGGAAACCTTCAAACATTGCTGCAATGAAGTCGGGGACGCAAAGATTAAAGGTTAATCCTAAGGGACAACAGGAACCTTATCACCCCCCAGTTTGTGAGGATGTTATTTGTAATGGGGTCACCATAAGGTGCCTTTATGATACAGGTTTGGATTATGATTCAGTTGTGAAGTCTAGCCTAGTGGACCCAAGTCAGTATACCACAGAAACAGTGGAAATACAAGGGGCGACTAAGGACATACCACTCATGACACTTCCCATCGCAAGGATAACGGTGAAAACTCGCTATGTGGAAGGAGAAATCAGAGCAGCAGTGATAGATGAACCAATCTACCCTCTAATCTTGGGGTGTAGATACGTCTTCTTGGGGAATCCCGAGAAACCTGTGATCATGGCGACAGTGCAGACCAGGTCACAGAAGAAGGAGGAAGAAGGTGAACCTATAAACGCTCATCCAGAGGAGATGAGGAAGGCGCAGGCTGAGGATAGGACACTCAAGCCCTGTTTTAAAAAATTGCCCAAATGCCACACACCTCCGAGCAAGGGGGAATATTTCATGAAGAACAAACTCTTATACAGGAAGGCCGGAACTGGAACAAATGGTCACAACCAGCTGGTTCTTCCCATTGCATATAGAGAGAAAGTGATGGAACTCGGACATGCAATCCCCTTCAGTGGTCACATGGGGATCAGCGCCACAGGACAGCGTATAGCTTGTCATTACTTCTGGCCAGGGATAACGGAGGATATAAAAAGATATGTCAAATCCTGCCCAGAATGTCAAAGGGTAGCTCCAAAGCACTGGACTGCCCCTGCAACTCTAGGGGAAATGCCCATAGTGGGAACACCTTTTGAGAGGGTTGCAGTGGATATTGTAGGACCTCTCACTCGGACCAAGAGGAGGAACAGTTACATCCTTACTCTGGTGGACACTTGTTCTATGTGGGGAGAGGCGGTAGCCCTGCCATCAATTGATTCAAAACATGTAGCAGAGGCACTACTTACAATATTTACCCGATTAGGATTCCCGCATCAAATCTTGACGGATAATGGTTCTCAGTTCAAGGGGAAACTAACGGAAGAAGTTTTTAAGCTATTTCAAGCCAGGCACTTTCATTGTAGTCCGTACCATCCACAAGGGAACGGCCAGGTAGAGAGGTTCAATGGGACTCTCATTTCTATCCTGAGAAAGCTGGCACACACGAAAAACCGGATCTGTGGGATCAATTCCTGCCCGCCGCATTGTTTGCGTACCGGGAGGTACCACATAGTTCAACCGGGATGGCTCCCGCAACTCTGCTATTTGGGAGGCCAATAAAAGGGCCTTTAGAAGCTCTATTAAGGACCTGGACAGATGAGAAGGCGGAAGAGACTGTTACCTCATCGTATCAATACGTGAACGAACTGACCACTCGTTTGAAAGCTGGATGGAAACTGGCAAATGATAATTTGAAACAAGCCAGGAAGAAACATGCAGCATATTTTAATAGGAAGGCAAAGGACAGGGAACTGGCAGTCGGAGAGAAGGTGCTGCTTTTACTACCCGGAAGCCAGAATAAATTACAAATTGGTTGGCAAGGTCCATATACGGTTCTAGAGAAGGTGTCTAGAACAAACTATAAAATTGACAAAAAGGGGAAGGAAAAAGTTTATCATGTAAACCTGTTAAAGAAGTATCTGGACAGACCACTCCAGGAAAGCACCCCCTTATTGACCTTAGCTATTGCAACCCAGATGCAAAAGGAACCACTCACCTCACATGAATACCCATTACATCCTTGTGAAACAGCAGCACAGGTAAAAGTCAGTAAGCACCTGACTAAAAACCAGAGGGAGAGAGTTCAAAAGGTTCTGGAGGAACATACAGATGTATTAACAGATAAACCAGGCCATACAAATTTGCTACAGTATGACATGAAACTGGTAGACACAAACCCAATCTGTATGAGAGCCTATTCTATTCCGTTCGCGAAGGAGAAGGCATTAAAGGAAGAAATAGATTATTTATTGAAGGAGGGGATTATTTCGCACAGTGAATCATCTTTTAGTTCTAGTGTCGTTTTGTTGAGGAAACCGTCTGGGGAACACAGACTGTGCATAGATTACAGGAAACTGAATGCTGTCACAGAAGGACAAGTGGATCCATTACCAGACACAAAACAGCTATTTGCCAGACTGAACAAGGCAAAATACTTTTCAAAAGTGGATCTTAGTAAAGGCTATTACCAGATCCCAGTGAAGCCTGAAGTGAGACCTTATTTGGCTTTTAGCACTTCGGATGGACATTATGAATTCAATATGCTACCATTCGGACTGAAAAATGCTCCGAGTGTGTTTTCAAGGATGATGCGAAAATTGTTGGACCCCCTGAATAACCCATGTATCACAAATTTCATGGATGATATTCTCGTCGCCACAGAGACATTTGAAGAACACATTGAAGCTCTGGAGATGTTGTTTGATAGACTTCGGGAGGCGAACTTAACTGCTAGGCCAACAAAATGTTGTATTGGATGCAAAGAGTTGGAATTCTTGGGGCACACTGTATATCAGGGTAATATGACCCCTGATCCTAAGAACTTGGAAAAACTGCAGAGAGCACCTAGGCCGCAAACCAAAAAGGACGTGCGATCATTCGTGTCGTTATGCGGATTTTATCAGAAATACATCAAAAATTTTAACGCCATTTGTGCTCCTCTGACTGATCTGACTCGCAAGGGACTTCCAGATAAAATTATTTGGACTGCACAATGTGAACTAGCGTTCCAAGAGTTAAAGGAAAAACTCACTAGCAAGCCTATTCTCAAACTGCCTGATTTGACACAGGACTTTGTCTTAAGAACCGATGCAAGTAATGTAGGACTTGGAGGGGCTTTGTTGCAAAGATCATCTTCACCTGATGGGGAACTGAAACCAGTCGCTTATGCAAGCCGCAAATTGAATAAGGCGGAACAAGGATACTCCACAAGCGAAAAAGAATGTTTAGCATTAATCTGGGCAATAAAGAAGTTTCAAATCTATCTGTATGGTAGGACTTTTGTGGTGGAGACGGATCATCAGCCTCTCGTGTTCTTGTCTCAGGCTAAGCATGAAAACGCAAGATTGCTGAGGTGGTCTTTATTGCTTCAACCTTATCAGTTCAGTATCCAATATATCCCAGGCAAATTGAATGTCGGTGCAGATTTCCTCAGTCGGCACCCCTGTGATCAAAATTAGAGTAGTGGCAGACGTGAGGAGTAATTTTACCTATGTGTATCGCTGGTTTTGGAACTTGCCATAGGCATGTTTTCAAGTGGGGAGATGTGTAGTGAAATTGACAGAGATACAACGGTAAAATACTCAAAAGATAACATTTAAGGATAAAAACATAATGCGTAGGCTGCTGATGTACATGATCGCCTAGACCGCGGGTCATCACCCTCCATAAAATTGACTTGCTAGACAGGAGGGGAACGGAGGATCAAAAAGAAAAAAATATGACTGGAAAGATTGCGTAGCAAGGCTAAAGAGACGCAATTGGGGGGGATGGCGGAAAGTAAAAATTCACGTCCCCCAAATTGACACGAGGTACGGAATGGACGCTTTTACGATACCAAGCTTTTGATTTGAATTGAGCGGCAGAACGCGGATGGTAGGAAAATTACAAAAATTTAAAAAGTAATTTTTCTTAATATTAATGTTAGGAATATAAAAATTAGCTGGCCGGATGGCCTATTCTGAGCAGTGAACTAATATGTTCTTAAATTTACAAACGGATAGATAATATTGAAGATAATGACAAAAGACAGTGTAGTTCACATCATCGCTAGACTATATTGAATCTAAAAATGTCACAATTTGCACACAAAAACACGACATTGGGAACAGTGTTCAAAGTTACTTATTATGGAGGAGAGGGTTTTTGAGCGGTAGCTGTGTCTAAATATAACTTTTTACGACAAAATTTTAAGGGGAGAGAAAGGTTGCTTCAAAAATCAAGCACATTTTTTTTAGAAACACAAGTAGAGACGGACAGACTAACAGATAACCATCCATACTTGACTGAAGCATGACTGAAATGACTTTAGTGTAGAAATTTGAAATTTAAAGTACAACTAGGCAGTGATTGGCCACAGACAAGCATATCATTAGCGCTCAGAGCGCATTTGGGGTCATTCTTCAATAATTGTTCAGTGTTAGACACAGATTTTAAAGTGTGGTGTTTTCCCATATGAAAGCAAGTGAAGTAAATTTAGGGACGCCATCCTATAGCCAGCAGCTCAGCTGAGTTTTGCTAGCACTTCTGTGTTAATTATTCATAATCTGGTAAGATTGAAATTATTTCTTTATATATTTTGAATATTGTTTCATGTTCGAGTGATTTGATACTGCCATATCAAAATCTAGCCTTACAAACAAGTAGGGATTTTGCTCTAGACCCCCCGCCCAAGTCAGGGTCTAGGGACCAACAAGGTACATAAACTACAGCAAGGATTATGCAAGATATATCAAGCGTTGAAACAGATTACCTATCTTCTTTTAGGGCCGACAACTAATAAATATTTTTCAGAATCTATAGTCTGGGAGGATCTATCGGATGTAAACCCACCATGGTAACTGTGCTGTTTGGTCAGAGAGATCTGACCTGTCTGTATGATGTGGTTGTTGTGTCAGTGTGGTGTCCAGACGTGGGTATAGAATAGATTTTGACACATAGCCCATACTTTGATTGCAGAGCTGTGAGTTTTCTATCGACAACAAAGCAGAGTCTATTCGGTGGGTGACTGTACTCGAGTGTATCTGTGCAGTTCTTGTGACAGAGACCACCATTATTGCCCGCCAGCACGGAGAGGTGGGACCGCAAGTTTTCAGCACCAGAGCTACAAAAAGATGAGTGAGCCTCTGGTCTGCTGGACATTCACCAACTATTGGTAGTGACTAATATCCCCGTAAAAAATTCCCACCATTTTCTGGACATTGTGTAGTCAATATAGACAGGTGTGATGAGGCCACCCCAACAGCACAAACAGTAAATATCCTCCCAAAGAGATGACTACTCGAACTTTTTTTTTAATAAAACTAACTAGTCTAGTACTTAAATAGGTACGCTCTTGCATTTATTATGTAACATTCCATGCCTATTTTTTTCATAAATTTTCAATCCTTCTTTTAAAACAAGTTCTGGTCACATAAAACTTGATCCAGAACCAATAAATGTAATATAATTATATCAAAAACTTTATACACGTGAGTTAGTTCAGTGTATTTTAACACTTGTTAATCTTATTAGTCTTCTTAAATGTCTGTGGGTGTATTTATAACTAACACACCACATTACACATCATTACCCTAGACACTTTACGTAGCCACATTCATTAAGAAAAAAAAAAAATTAAGTGTGAGGTCGTAGTGGTAGCAAGAAAGGCCTTCTGATAATTCTCAACTACATTTTATCTCAGGAGCCTTCACAGCTGGCCTCATACAAGTTACATGTAGTAATAACACCATCATACAATACCATCAATACCACTACACCCTGAGATAATAAATTTGTTGCCGGGCAAGGTCACATTTCCAGGTCTTGGCAGAAAAGATCAGCTGATTTTTAAAAATGTAAAATCAGTTACATTTAAATTATTGCACATGCATTCTGGATAGTCACATCGCTAAAATACTTGTGTGTACAATAATTTTGTACTATGTACTATCTTTGTTTTGATTTTCATTCATTTGTAATTATATTTGGCTGAGTAACAGGCTTTTGAAAACATCAGAGAAAATTAATACCCAAGGCAATGTATTTATTAACGAGATATCTGAAAAGTATCATTTGATTGAATTTGTAATTACATAGACTTCTTGTGGGGATCCTAAAGATTATTTCCACCTAATTTGTTTCTTCATTTCACATCCTTATAATGTATGGTAGTCAGTTTTGTGAGTCTGGCATAAGAAAAACATGAATATTGTCAGACCATTTTTATAAAATTTAAATCACTGCACAACTGTTCTGGACACTCACAAAGCTTAAATAGGGTTATATAAATCTATTTTGCAGAGCACCATCTTTTTTTTCATTTATAATAATATTTAGCTATGTATATAGGCATTAAAACAGTGGAAGATAAAGATTATTTCCACCTAGTTTGATCTATTTTTCAAGTCTTGTATTTATGTCTTGCTTTTTAATTGTGTGTGCAAGTGTCCTTTACCGCATTGGTCAAGACACTCCGATTGTGTACACACTACGGGGTGCCACAAATTTCTAACAAAGTTTTTGTCCATTGTTTCTTTTCATACACAAATAGGTATTCTGGCAGCTGGTGCTTTTCTAAGGCTACATTTAACCCGTCTTCCACAGGCAGTCAAGACTTTCATGTTTAATGACTCTTACCAGGGCAGCAGTTCCTTTAGAATTGTTTTCATGTATCAGTCTCTGTTTTCCAGTCTTAAGCGGAAGGGAACTGTGTAGTTTTTTTTTTTTTGTCGTCACGCCCGCTATTACTCGAGGCGAGATTCGGGTAGTATATCTACCTGAGGGACTTGATGTTTTACGTGGTATCCACTTTTTTCCCTGTACAATGGGACAGGTGTCACTGCACTCCTCCATTCAAGCCAACATACCCCCTCGCCGTCTTTCGGCTCCCGGGTACCCCATTATAACTGAGCGTCGGCCCCCTCAGGAAGCCGCACCAAGGCGTCCCACGCCCCCCCTCCCCTACACCCGCCCCGCCGCACCGCTCCCCCCCACATACCCAACACTCCTTCAAACAACCTGCAGACTATGTCCCCCCCCCCTCCCCCACCCCCCCCCCCCCCCCACCCCCCCCCCCCCCCCTTTGTGTCACCACCCACACTAGAACGCCATAGATATGCCTTCACGTCGACCCACCCGCTCTATGCAAGTCAAAACGTACGGGCCTCGCAACCCAGTCAGCTTCCCGACCCCACCGTCTTCCCCGGCATCCCGCACACCCCCACCCAAATACTGAAAAATCTCATGTAGTATACAGGTTTTACTTTGTGATTATTCTGGTTCTCCTCTAATTATCGAATATTAGGACCTACTAGATTGTATGCGGTTGTTGCAAATATCACACTCACAGGCATAATCCCCCCTGCTCCCGGTACGGATAACTTGGTTCAACGAGGATGTGTGTATAAGAACTAGATCAATAAGTTGATAACTGAACAGTAAAACTCAACGGGCGCGCCCATCCCGTCTTCCCTCAGCCATCCATCCCCTCAAGCCAACGCTTGACGCTCCTGTTCTCGCATCCG